>JAZKJV010002820.1:600000-777452 GCA_037367405.1 Ottelia alismoides
ATAAATTAATGTAGTATTTATTTATGATTTTTATTTATTTTTTTGAAGTATTTTATTACGGTTTTATAAAAATGATGTATTTATAAGTATATTTATTTATATTTATTTTTATTTTGTTTATTTTATTTTATTATTTTATATTCTTATTTTATAAATTTATAACTTATTTTTGTGAGTGTAAATATATTTTTATTTGATTTTTATGAGGTGATTTACATTTTTAAATAAATGTGTTTATGTATATGTAGGTATACTTATAGGTAGTTTACCTATATATTATATACATTTTATTTATTTAATGAATTTTATTTGTTTTTATTTTGGATTTGTATTTTTAATAAGTTATATATAATATATACATTAATATAAAAATATAAATGAATAAAAGAACCAAGGAATAAAATCCTTTTTATTTATATATAGATATATAGCATAGGTATTTTGTCTATGAATTTGTAGACTTATTTTATTTTTGAAATTATTTTTGGTTTTCCTTTACTTTTAATGTGTGTGTGCATTATATACATTGTTTACAAAATTCTAAAAATATAATTTTATTACAATAATGAATAATGAATAGATGGAATATTTTGATCAATACTATGTACAAGGAGGGTCAAAAACCTAACTTCTGCATATGGACTCCAAAAATTATGAAACCAATTTTATTAAATAGTTCTTGGAATGCTATATACAATTAAAGGTAAGTCTGGTGATTTGGAGTTTTTATTTGCAAGATATGGGTCTATGAAGTTGAGATTTTTGCTTTTTATTGTGTGTATAAAAAGTACACTGGGTATTATTTTTCACAAACTCAATTTTGTATTTTTATTTGCATTATTGTCTACAACTTTCATGTACAAAGTTTCTTTATTTGATGAATAAATGATTATGTACAAAATAGGTGTCAAAAATGCACAAATAAATGCATGAATAAATGAGGTATGTATTGTACACTGGCCCTTATCTCCCCCTACTTTATTCCTTGTCGACCAATACCATGATGGCCTTGGTCTCGGGGTTTGGGTCATAAAATATTTGCAATATTTTATTCCTTTTTCTTTTCTCCTCTTTATTCTATAATTTTGGCATTAAGAACCTTATTTAATGTGTAATTAATACAATGAATCATGAATGCTATTATATACAATTTGATGTTATTTACATGCATTTGCTGGGGTTTTTGAGGCCAAAATGATAGAATAAAGGTGATGAAATGGAGATTCATCACCCCCCTATACTTACCTTTGCTAGTCCCTAGCAAACACTTATGCAATAAGTACAAAAAGAATAAAGAAAAGAAAAAGGAGAATGAAAGAAAGATAGAGTGAATAGGGGTGCTTTCAGTGTAATGCATGTCTTTACAAAATCTGAATTTGGATCTCATGTCAGACCTTGACTGAGAATATGTGTGGAACCTAGTCGGGAACCAGCTCTAAAATACAACAGCCTTCGATAATCACAGAACTCGGTTCAACCCACCTCAATAGCCGGGTCAGAACTAGTCTACATCATACGCAAACCCTTATAACTATGAAGCTGACTTGTACGGTGTAAGTGATAGTGGCTCTCCCCAACTGAAATGATAAAGGAACTGACTTCTCCAGAATGACAACCCAATGATTCCCCAATCCAACAGCTCTTTCCTCGAGGAGCAGGGTATTCCCTTCTAAGTTCAAGTGGCAACCAGCTCAAGAAGAGGGGGTGAAGAGAAGAATGGACGGTAGCCAGTGTAGCTACCTATCCCGGGATGCAAGACCAGTGTAGTCAAGTCATCCAGCTGCAGGCTCACATATTTGTCTTTGGAACTCAAGCTTGCTTATTGACTTTGTACATACTTTGCAGGCATTTTTATTTTTGTACAGGCCTGACCATTTTTTTTCAACATACTATTCATAGCAGCATTTACGTAAGGAGTTTTTCCTCTTGAGCCAGTAGACTATCCCTCTTTTGAAGCTTTATCGCAACCCACAATCTCCTGTCTTTAGACCTCATGGCTATTGGACCAGGTTGGGGTGCACTTCCCTCCCTAGACGAGGACGAATGTTTCCACCCGTGTGCGTCTCAGACTGGCAAATCCAACCCCCTCACCACTCCAACTGAGTTGATCCAAGTGAAAGGTGCAAGTGTCCAAGTTAGGTCACGGTCGGCAAGAGTCGTACGTGTGTCTCGAAAAGTTCTAGTTAGTCTACTGAGGTGACTTGAACCCAGCCTTGATTTTCAAAGAATTAAGTCTGCATAGACCTGAAGTACCTTAAACCTAGTTCCCATAAGGTTCCAGTGCAATTAGGTGTGGTAAGGTCCAACCAAGCTCCAATTTGAGACTTTATTAGACTGATTCAATCATCAAGCTCACTCAAAAAGAATATGAATGGTATGCTTATGCTATGCACAATGAATGATGCAATTTTTCACAAAGAGTTTGAAAGAATCAAAGAAGGTTTGTACACAAAGAATTTTTTGCAAATAAACCAAGAACTGGACACATACAAAAAGTATATACAATGATTTACAGGGGCGTGCCGCTTTATTTACAAAATATATGGATTTATAAGAACTTTACAGGTCTGAGTGAAGTAGTTTATTTAGAATTGTATAGAAAGAATCGTATGTGTTTTATTCAAGATTTACAAGTATTTGTAATGTTGTTCTTATTAGTTTTGAAAATAATTTTGCAAACTATAGTACACAATAATTTTCGCAATCATTTACACACATTTGACAACTATTTTTGCAAAGATTTTTCACGCTGTATATACAATTTTCACAATAGTTTTGGCAAGCATTTTTCAAAATATTTGCATATAGGTTTTTTCAAATCCTTTCTTCCACACAAAGAAAAAGTTTTTCAATCAAAACATTTTCACACATTTGAAATCATTTCACGTCAAATTTTTCAAAACTGGTCACACTATTTTTCAAATCATACTATATAGGTATCTGATTTATTAATCAGTATGTACAAAAGAAGAAAAATTGTATTTGATGTACAATATGGTTTTGGTTCTTATAGGCTTTGTTTGGGCTTATTCATTATTTACAAATGAGAGATTTTTGTGCGGACTCCTCAGACTTAGTTGAGAATCATTTTCACAAGGATTTTGAAAACTATAGTCCAAGATAATTTTGCAAACATGTTCACGCATTTGAAAATCTTTTTACAAAGGTTTACACAGCATAGATAGATTTTTCAAAACAATTTTGACAATCAAATTTTCACAATCATTTGCACACTGATTTTCACACATTTTGGTTTCACTCAAAGAAAATAAATTTTACACACAAAACTGATTTTTCAAAGGTTGAATACTTGTACACACTATTTTTAAACAAATTTCACAAGATTTTTCAAAGGAGAATGTTTTGCACAAAACACTTTTCTGACTTACTAATCAGTACAAGTACAAGGAGTCTGAGGAACTCACAATCATCTTTCATTATTATAAAGCTACTTTTTTACACTATATTTTATATTGAGGTGATCTTTTATTTTTCAGTATGAGTTATGGCTTATAGTATATACATAGTATATACGACCCCCCTATACTTAGCTTGAGCTATGTCCTCATAGATCGAACGGAAAAGCAAAGACATAACTCGTACTGAGTATAGACAGATCTAAAGAATGAATATGAATGAAATGAATGAATGAGAAGTTGACCGTCCCCCCTATACTTAGGATCAAATAATCCTAAGTATAGCAGACTGTACAAAAAGCAGGGAGGGTCAAGGGTGGGAATATACTGATCGTACTCAGATTGTCTCCCCCTATACTTAGGGTAAGATACTCCTAAGTATAGACAAGAAGAGGAGACAATGGAGAGGAACGGACCGAAATAAAAAACTCTAGGTGCACATCCCCCCTATACTTAGGATAAAGTACGTCCTAAGTCTAGAAAACTGTCTACAAGGGCGGCACCTTTAAGATAGAAAAAGAAAATAGGAAAGGAAAAGAAGAAAAGAAGAAAAGAAGAAAATCAGATAAATAGTGGCCGGAGTACATCGTCTGAATCTTTAGATGTCGCAGGTGCTGTGAAGCTGTCATCGTGGTGCACTAACTGAATAGAGTCAACAACGGCCAAGAATGCATCTGGTTCGAGGTAAGGCTTCAGTAGTTGGCCGTTGACGACGAAGGGCTGTGTGTCAGGGGACAATTCTGATATAGCGATGCTTCCATTGTCACGCACTTCACATACTCGAAATGGCCCTGTCCACTTACTCTTTAATTTACCTGGGAATATCCGCAACTTTGCATCAAATAACCAAACTTTCTGTCCAACGTCGAAGGTCTTTCGTCTGATGTACCGGTCATGCCAGCGTTTCACCTTCTCTTTGTACATCAAGATGTTATCGTATGCATAGTCTCGGAATTCCAAGAGCTTGTTCAGATCGTCTTTTCTTTTCTGACCACTTCTTCGTGAGTCCAAATTACAACTGTTGATTGCCCAAAGAGACTTGTGAATTAATTCCACGGGCAGATGGCACGGATTTCCATATACAAGATGATAGGGTGACATGCCCAAGGGAGACTTGTAGGCGGTTCGGTATGCCCATAGGACTGAGTCCAAGAGTTGAGACCAGTCTTTCCTGTTTGGCCTAACAAGTTTCTGCAAGATAGTCTTGATTTCTCTGTTGGATAACTCCGCCATGCCATTGGTCTGCGGATGATAAGGAGACGCGACACGGTGATCGATGCCGTACTCATTCGTTAACTTCTTGACCTCTTTGTTGATGAAGTGGCTACCCCCATCTGATATGAGAATCTTTGGTATCCTAAACCGCGAAATGATGTTCTTCTTCAGAAACTGGCAAATTGTTCTGTTGTCGGTGGCTCGGGCGGGAATAGCTTCAACCCAACGACTCACGTAATCTACGGCAAGAAGGATGTGCTCAAATCCTTGACTGTTATGGAAAGATCCCATGAAGTCAATGCCCCATGCATCGAAAATGTCTGCTATCTGAATAATTTTCAGGGGCATTGAATCTTTGGCAGTGAGTGTGCCTTTCAGTCGCTGACAGTCAATACATCTTTTGACAAACTCTGCTGCATCCTTGAATAATGTGGGTCACCAGAAGCCACACTGTAGAACTTTTGCTGTCGTACGACCTCCAGAGTGATGTCCACCAGATTCGAGCGAATGACAATGCTCGAGGACACTAGCTTGCTCCGTCTGAGGGATGCACCTGCGCCAGATACAATCTGCTCCTTCTCTGAATAAAAGAGGATCTTCCCATTGGTAGAAGCGGATGGTCGACATGAATTTATTCTTTTGGTTCTTCGTCCAATCCGAAGGTATTACCCCAGAGGTGAGGTAATTGACTATATCAGCATACCAAGGAAGAGAATCCACGGCTAAGATGGCTTCGTCAGGGAAGGTTTTTGTGATAGGTGCATTGCTCAGAGGAGGCTCATGTTATTCAATTCTGGAGAGGTGATCTGCTACCACATTCTGAACTCCAGGCTTGTCCTTGATTTCCAAATCGAATTCCTGGAGGAGAAGGATCCAACGAATCAGTCTCGGCTTGGCATCCTTCTTCTGTTGTAGGACCGGATAACAGAGTGGTCCGTGAAAATTGTGACTTTTGATCCCAACAAATAGGATCGGAACTTCTCTAAGGCGAAAACCACAGCCAGCAATTCTTTCTTTGTCACTGTATAATTTCTTTGTGTTTCATCTAATGTTCTGCTGGCATAGTGAATGGCATAGGGCGCTCTGTGTTTCCTCTGCCCAAGAACAGCTCCGATTGCAAAATCTGACGCATCGGTCATTATCTCAAAGGGAAGAGTCCAGTCAGGAGGCTGCAAGATTGGAGCATGAGTGATGAGCTCCTTCAACTGATTGAACGCAAGGAGAACCGGCTGATCAATAATGAACTCAGTCTCCTTGCACAAGAGTTCTGTCAGAGGTCGGGCAATGCGACTGAAATCCTTGATAAATCGTCTGTAAAATCCCACATGCCCCAGGAATGACCTCACATTCTTCACTGACTGAGGTGTCTGAAGATTTGAAATGACATCCACCTTTGCCGGGTCGACTTCCATGCCACGTTTGGAAACAACGTGGCCCAACACAATACCTTCAGTGACCATAAAGTGGCTCTTTTCCCAAGAGAGCACTAAATTGACTTCCCGGCACTTCTGAAGCACTCTGTCTAGGTGCTCAAGACAAGAATCGAAGCTATCACCATAGACAGAGAAATCATCCATGAACACCTCGAGAAAACTGCCTACCATCTCGGCGAAGACTGCTAACATGCATCTTTGGAAGGTTGCGGGTGCATTGCACAAACCAGGGCATTCTCTTGAAGGCATAGGTGCCGAACGAACAAGTGAAGGTAGTCTTCTCTTGATCCTCAGGGGCGATCGCCACTTGGTTGTACCCGGAGTACCCATCCAGAAAGCAAAAGAACTCCTTGCCTGCTAATCTCTCCAAAACTTGATCAATGAATGGCAAGGGAAAGTGGTCCTTCTTGGTTGCTGCATTAAGACGGCGGTAGTCAATACACACCCGCCAGGATGTTGGTACCCGAGTTGAAATTTCCTCTCCTTTATCATTTGTAACCACGGTAAGCCCAGATTTCTTGGGAACTACATGCAGTGGGCTTAACCATTTTGAGTCGGAGATGGGATAGATGAAACCTGTGTCACACCATTTCGTGATTTCTTTCATGACGACGTCCCGACGGTTGGGGTTCAGCCTCCTCTGAAATTCGCGGGACGGCTTGGCATCTTCTTCTAGATAGATATGGTGTGAGCACAAGGCTGGATTTATCCCTTGAAGATCTGATACGCTCCAACCAAGTGCCTTGCGGTTCTTTTCTAAAACCTCGAGAAGTCGAGATTCCTGATCCGGATTCAGCCTGCTGCTGATGATGACCGGATACTTTTGTTCTTCACCCGCAAGGAAAGCATACTTCAGGCCTGCAGGAAATGGCTTGAGTTCTGGTTTTGATTTGTCCACTTTATCTGTTACTTCAGACACCATGCTGGTGGTGGGTTTTACTTCCTTGCGATACTTACCATCCTCATCACCCTGTTGAGATCCCGGTGATGCACCGAACGGTTGTGCACTAAGTTGAGCATGTTCGGTATGTAGTGGATGCTCAAGAAGATGCGCCTGCATTTGAGAATCTATCTCCCAAGAATCATCGGAGCAGATGCTGACTGCGCTTTCCGAGTCCCCCTAAAGAGTGAGGATTTCTCGGGTCCATGGATCGTCCAATGATAATTCTGAATCTCTGATCTCCGCGATGAAATCACAGTCTGCTTTTAATGATGCCTGGCTCTCATCAGTTGCGGTATTCGGCTCTTTGTTCGTGTTGATCGTGATTTGCTGTGTGTTCGAGCTGAAAGTGATCTTCCCAGACCCGTAATCAACCACGGCACCTGAAGTGCGAAGGAATGGTCTGCCAAGGATGATAGGGGTCTGGAGCAGGGGTGCAGGCGAGTCCATATCAAGGACTACAAAGTCAGCTGGAAATTTCATTTCCTGCACGTTAACTACCACGTCTTCCAACAGACCTCGGGGCTGCTTAACGGATCGGTCAGCGAACTGAAGTATCATGCATGTCTGCTTGAGCGGTCCCAGCCTGAATTCTTGCAATATTGACGAGGGCAGAAGGTTGATGGAAGATCCGCTATCAAGAAGAGTGCGCTCGAAGACCTGGTCAAAAATCACACAACTGATCAGAGGTGCTCCTGTATCTTGCTTTTTCTGGGGGAGATTGTTGATGGCTGCAATAGTGGCCATGGAGAGAACGTGCTTTTCTACTTCTCGTCGTCTGTTGTCTTGCGTTGGCCGACGCCTGTTAGTACATGCCTCTTTCAGTCCTTTCTTCACAGCTGGCATGTATTCCACAACCTTCAACAAGGGAATCTCAACAGTCAATTTATCCAAAATATCCACAACACCTGGATCAGACAATGCCTTTTTTCGTTTTGCAATTTTTTGGATTTTTGTATTGCATGAGGAAAGGGAATATGTACACCACTAGCAGGAAAATCAGAGTTCTTATTTACATCAAAATCATCGCCCATAGAATGTTGTACATCGGAACTACAAAAAGGAGTACAAGACGGATATGAACATGCTGGTGCTGCAGGGCGATCAAAAAGGGTAGCGTCTGCTCCATCGGCTGGCAAGGGATCGGCTGCTGCTGGCGGCTCCTCCAAGGCTGGCGCGGCTTCACTTCTGCTACGAGCTTCTTTTTGTTGTTTTTGTTTTTGCTGATTTTTTTTGTATTTTTGGCTGAAGTTGCTGCTGACATGGCACGACGGCTGGACTGGCTTCTCCTTTTTCTTTTTCCTCACCTGCCCCTAGAGCTGGCACGGCTGATGCGGAAGATGACGATCCACCTGTTTCTTTATTCACCCCACTTCTGGTAGCAGGCGGAGGCAAGGCTCTACCGCTCCTGAGAGTAACAGCATTAGAATAAACAGTAATATCATTACCAGACTCGGACAGGACATCACAATCTACATGCTCTTTCTTCTTGAAATTATTGGGGTTGGCTTCGACCTGCGCCGGAATTGTAGTTCTGGTGGCGGTCAGGTCGTCAAGCCGCTTTGTCATATCCGCTAGCCCTTTGACAAGCTGGGCCAGACAATCCATGGTGGGATTCACAGGGGGTGCTTCTGATGGTTCAGCGTGCAAACCACACTGCTGTTGGTTGGATGGGTGTGGAGGTTGTTGCTGGTGGTGCTGCGGGGGTGCAGGAAGTTGAAGCTGTTGGTACGACGGAGGAGGATACTGCTGATATTGTGGAGAGGGGGCAGCCGTGTACTGGTGGTACGGCTATGGGTGGTGGTACTGCGACTGCTGCTGGTAAGGAAAATTCTGCCTCCACTGCTGTGCAAACTGGGGAGGATGCTGGTACTGCTGGTGTTGCTGGGAGGATTGACCAAAACGACCACCCTGAGGTTGGTGGTACTGTCGGTTGGCGAATTGCTGACCCTGGGGTTGTCCCTGAGGACGGGTCGGCTGTGCATCATTAGTCCATACCCCATTCACTTCTTGAATCAGGGGTGGTGGAGGGAAGTCTGGATCAGGTATAGAGAGGACTCTGGTTGGTACACGACCATATGCTGCTGCGGCGGGTCCTGATCGGGCGCCTGCACGTAGTACACGTGCTGGACTGCCGGTGGCTGCTGGCTCGGCTGAGGCTGATGCTGTGGTTGCTGCTCGTCCTTCTTCTCAGCGGGAGCGTCAGATGGTGTAGCCAACTGAACAGAATTGATAGTGCCGACCAACAGTTCAAGGTACTTGTTGATCTGATCAAGCTTGTCCAGGTTATGGGTTCTCTTCTCGATCACAGCGAGTTTCTCAAGGTCCTGTGATCGCTTCTCAATGATATCTACCTTAGAGAGATGGCCCCCGATGATGTTGAGGTTGGAGCTCTCATCTCTCTCTGCTTCCTTGGATGCAGCCATGTGCACTTGCTTCTGGAGGATCTGGGGCTGCTTCTGATACGCCTTGGATGAAGAGAGGGCGGCCTCTCCTTCGGCCATTTCTTCGAAAATCTGCCAGACTACCTCTTCATCCTTATTAAAATGGGAACCCCCACATGCTGCATCCACAAGCCGTTGGCTTTCAATATTCAGTCCCCCAAAGAAATGCTGGACCAAGCTGGTCTTCGGGATATCATGATGGGGACACTTCTCCTGCAGGTCAGTGAATCTCTCCCAAGCTTCATGTATCGACTCGTGGGGGCCTTGGGTGAAATTACTGATATGGGCTCGCATCTGGTTGAGCCGACCGAGAGGGTAATACTTGTGCAGGAAGGCAGACTTCAACTCCTCCCAGGTCGTCACGACCTTTCCCAAATGATTGACCCAATAGAGGGCCTTGTCCTGTAGGCTGAAGGGGAAAGCCATCATCTTTACAATGTCCAGAGGGACATTGGGATAGTGAGTAGTGCGACAGATGTGGGAGAATTGCTGCAGGTGAATGTACGGCTCTTCGCTGGTGTTTCCATGAAATGCAGGGAGAAGGGCTATGAACTGGGGCTTCAGCTCAAAGTGGGAATGTACCGGTGGAATGAGAATCCACTCGATCATCTGGCTGTCTCCCGGATTGTATGTTTCTTTGAGTGTCGGCTTTGGTGGTGGCAATTCAAGGTCATCATCAGGAGGATCACCACCTCCTCCACCTCCACCTCCTCCACCTCCTCCTCCCCTGCCTCCTCTGCCTCTGCCTCCTCCTCCATCGTCATAGTGCATCATATTGTTCAACATATCCTGGAATGCTGTCTGTGTAAGGGCCTGCTCGGTCAGCTGCTGCTGTATGGCCTGGATAGATGCCAGCAACTGTGCATTAACTTGGTTTTGATCTGGCACATGTCCCTCTGGTGGTGGCTGCTGACCCTTGCCCTTTCCTCCTGGAGTCATGTCAGGGTCTGAGTCGGACGAGATGAACTTCGGAGTAGTCTCCAGGGCTCACACTGTCTTCTATCTGCATAATGAGATGGTCCGAATCAGATCACTCGCAATTAATGTCCAGCTGTCGTGATGAAACTGGAATTCAGGTCAACCCCAGCATGTTGTGAATGGAGAAGGATGTAGACTGTAATCGACTTCCATTCACAACGGCGGAAGTGGGACAAAAGTGATCCCAGTTTATTGGGTGGCCAAGAGAAGGGTAGAAAACGAGGGGTCTGGAGATCGATCCGCAAAGTCCGGATCGGGTTCTCGGGAATCGCCTCGAATTTATTGGCGAAGTTGAGTTCATGGAATCGATGTGGGTGTCGGCATGGTCCCGACGGAAATCATCCATGGATCAACTTCGCGGAGTACAAGAGAAGATCGGATGTTGGATGAAAGATACGATGGTCAACGAGGAATAAAAGGAGTGTAAAACAGTAGAGAGGCTCGGTTGAGCGGGGTGGTCAAAGGGAGAAACAACAAAATGTGCGCAAATGCGCGAGACTTGATCTTTGAACCTTAATCTAGATCCATACAAACACAATACAAATTCGGGTTTACCAACTCACGCCATGTGAAGCCGTGAAAGCTCGGCTATTCATTATCTTTTCATTTTTAGAGTTGTGATTTTCAGGCATATCTTATAACAAGTCCTTAGTACGCTACCCTATAGGAGAGAGAGTACTGCCAGAAGAGTATCACGTACTTGTCCTCCTCCTGTGTAACCTGTAGTCTGTACTTTTTGGAGTCCTTGTAACCCTTCCTGGATCCCTACTCAGCCAAAGAAATAGAGAGAGGAAGCTGATAGGCGAAACCAATACTTCGGTTCTCGCTCGCAACGGAATCACCCGTGAGCATGCAAGAACCTACTCGGACGCAGGACAATGAGACAGATACCCCCGTGAAGGTGTGGCCTATGCTCAATGCTTCAGACAGGGTCGATGCTCTCACAACAGAGAGTCACCATTGGTGACCAAGCCCTACTTTCCTACGTACGATAGAAGCGCCATTACTTCGAAAATCCAGGCGATACACAAGGTAGTTGCAGACTGGGTTTTTGGCTTCAATCCTTAGGGGGTCGCACTCGCTCAAGGGAGTAGGGTTTTGGTCCCCCTCCAAGGTACCTGAAAACAACGAGGGCTTTATGAACCCGGTACAATGATAGTCCATTACAGATTTTAATTAAGGTCAAAGTTTATTTAGCAGTCCCCTTGTTTTATTTTTGGGTTTTCACTTTTTTTGAGTCTGTTTCATACCAGCGCCTAACGTTTTTGTAGATTTTCATTTAAGTCCTAGGTGCTCAAAATCAGAGGGAGATAGCGGAAAAGCCGTGCAAGTGGTTCCATGATGGAATTCTCACCATTGAACCGAATGATGCATGCTGAGTTAGAAGACTTACAGTGCATCCCAGCTCTCTCCATGTGGTATGCAAAACAGAATTTTTAAACCTATCTACATATCGGTATGCAAGGCACAAAATCGCCCTAAACATAAGCTACTATTAACGTGAAGAACCATAAGTCGCTCATTCATCTCTAGCCCAAGAGACTCCGGTCTTGGCTCACCCCTCCCCTGCTCAACACATTGAGGGTAGGAGAAAGCGCTTTACAGGGTTCGCTACGGCACAGAGGGCTAAGAGATAAACGAACGGCTTGTTTAAGTTTGACTAGATCCAAGCGAAGTAGACTATAGGAACATGCATTCTTATTAATGTTTGGACCTAGCTACCGAGTCAAGCAACCAATATCTAGGGGCTCCAAGCACACAAAACAAAGTAAAAGAAAGGCGGAAATCTCAAAACTTCGGAAAACAAAATAAAAGAAGGCGATGAAAACTCGAAAAACCGCGATGAGGCCCCCAGGTGAACAATCACCCAGGCACTGGACCTCATTGTGAAGAGTAGAGTCATGTTTAATTACATGCCAAAATAGTCTCTCTCTCACCATAAATTACAAAATAAATAATCCTAAGTGTTCTAATTCTATCTAATCTCCCTCTCTTTGCTTCCTTGGTGCTCTCTCCAGATGGTCATGAGAAGAGGACCATCCTCCTCCAAGCTTGGCTGCATTGGCCTCCTAAGAAGCCATCCTCGCGTGGCGGGCCCTCGTATCAAAGTCACAAAAAGAGTGCATTAGTATGGCTCAACCAATAAAATAGAGCAGATAAAATAATCACAAGACATAAATCAATGAAGCATGGTGATTAATAGCAATAAAAATAGCTGCTCACAAAAAAAATGAATGATGAATCAAAAATTTTGTACAAGAATGACAAAATAAATTAAGCTATGCTCATTGCTCCACGGCAACGGCGCCATCCGATAACCGCGATTTTCCACAAGGGTCACCATGAATAATCTAAAAATGTTGTCGCTGCGGCGACCGCTCGTAGGAGTCCGGTGTTAATCAGCAATTAACCCGCAACAAAAGAATAAAACAATTAAGCTCAAAAAGAAATGTGAATTAATCTTTATTTACTCTACCATAAAATGTACAGTGACAAGCATGTAGAGGTCGAACCACAGAGAGCAATACAAAATGCAATAGCCTACATGTATCTCAGAGTCATCCTTGTGTGAAGTGGGTTTTTTTATTATATATATATATTTAATTTTATTTTATAAAAATTTTTTGTTTTTATTTTTAATAATATAATTAGGTAAGTTATATATATATATTAAATATAAATTTATAAATATATGTATACCCATAGAGGGTTAGTATATAGCTTATAATACATACAATATATATATAGGTGTACATAAGTATAATATAATATATATTTTTTTCTTTTTTTTATATTAAGGTTAATAAATAGATATATAACTACATATAAGTAATTAGATATATATATATATTTTCTTTTTTTTCTTTAGGAAATACATATATATACATAAATGGGTACTATAATATTTATAAAAATACTCAAAAATAGACAACAATTTAGGGATAAAGTCTTTTTGGAATTTTCATGATTTTTTATTGTTTTTATGATTTTTGGGCATTTTTGAAAACATTTTTAGTATTTTTAAATAGCAAAATAAAAGCAAACAATGGAATAGGGTCTGGCTGCAATAAGAATAGACATTAAAAATAGCAAACAGCCTCAAAAATCTTCCACACTATTTTTCTAATAAAGATAATAAAATATAGCAGAAATAGGGACTGAGTTCATATTTTTCTGATTTTTCTTTGATTTTATACATTTTTTTGAAGTTTTTGGGTATTTTTGAATTTTTAAGGTTTTCCTTTTGAGATTTTTAGGGATTTTTGGACTGACACTAAAATAGGTCAAAATGCACCATATGGATTTTTTTTGGAATTTTTCGAGGCATTTTCATATTTTTTTGGGATTTTATAAGTTAGACAGTGAATAAAAGACATGATTTTGATTTTTAATAAATGCAAAAATGCAACAAAATGAAAAACTAAAAATATGGTGTGTAAGAACAACCAATCAGGAGCTTAAGCCTATTTTTGCAAGATTTTTCGAATAAATATGAAGCACAAAATAAATAGACAAAGCATTCAAAACTAAATGGCCTGGCAGGGGTATTTTTGCAAATAAAATAGTTGACAGGGGCATACATGCAAAAATCACAATAAAAATACATGTTAACTCTTATTTTCTGGACCATTTTACAATTAATAAAACACGGCAGGGTTTACATGCAAATTTCACGCGCCTCACGTGGGTACTGCACGTGAGGCGCGGAGGGACTAAAATGTAAATATCAAAACCTTAAGGGTTGTTCTGCAATTTCTACAACTTATTTACAACTTAAACTTTTATTTTCGGTATTAAATAATAAATACAAAAAACGGGGGGACTAGATGTGAAATTTACCCCCTAAGGGCACCTCATCCTGTGGCGCTGGATGCGCCACTTATCCACGTGTCGCCCATCGGACGGCGGATGCCTGTTCGTCGATGAAGGGCCTGGATTAGAAGCTCCTGACTGATCTGACGGTGGACGCGTGTCTTCATCGGACGGTACTCCTTCAATCTGGGCCTGGCCTCCCGATCCAACGGTGCTGGAGGCGTCTGGAAGAATGGGGAAGAAGCTCGCCCCCGGCAAGCTTCGATCGAGCAGCTCGGGCTCCTCCGGGCACCTCCCGCGCATCTGAAGTGCTCTGAACGTAGCTGGGAAGCTTCCGCGTCGTCTGATGGTTCTCTCATGGCTCCTGGAGGTCCGAGTCGCTGGGTCGAGGTCGATGAAGAAGGGGACCCCCAGGAACCTCTTCCTGGTTCAATGCAAGCCCAGATGGGCTCTATTCCTCGATGTACCTGCATAGGAAGAACCGCGGGCGAGAGAGCTATCTCCTCGACCCGGGGTTTTGAAGCTGCGATGCAAAATGAAGGTGGGCGGAGGGGCTCCGGCGAACGGCGAAGGTGGAGCCCCGATTCGCCAAGACCAAGGATACTGGGTTAAGCAAATGGGTGCGATCGATGGAGAAGGCGTTGAGGTTTGAAATGGGATGAACGAGGCGGTCGGAGACAGGCAAGACAATGGTGGAGAAGTCGCCGGAACCGAGCTCCGACGAACTTCGAATTTGGATTTTTACGCTAAGGGAATTAACTAACAACTAATCTAACTACTGGAATGAAAAACTAACATTAAAAGCTAACTAAAAATGCATAAATGGACAGCTCTTATACCTGGGGGCCTCCAGGGAGCAGGGCGGACGCCGGAGCTCCGCCGCGTCAAAATCTTCCTCCCTCCGGCCGATTCGAGGCACCATCACACCCTCCCTGTCACGAGGAATGTTCCAGGACTGGAATCAAGGCTTGAGATCAGATTAAAAGTGGCCAAATTCGAGGAAGGAGGCGGAGCTACTTATTTATAGACATTGGCGAGTAGCCTTATTGACCGGCGATTATTGACTGATCCAATGAGTATCTAATTGATCTAAGATTTTGGCGGGCATCATGGATGATTAGAGAGCAATTCTTGTGAAGGAAGCATCTTCGATTGATGGATGGTGTGCCCAGGAAAAATGCATGAAATCGGGGGAATGGACAGTCCACGTCAAGTCAGACGCCTGGGGGCGCAATTGACCGAGCGGTCAACAAACGCCAGGACCTGATTGGTCCACGTCAACAAGAAATTGACTGATTTATTTAACGTAATAAATGAATTAATTAGATTTTTTATATAAAATAAAAAATATTTATAAATTAATGTAGTATTTATTTATGATTTTTATTTATTTTTTTGAAGTATTTTATTACGATTTTATAAAAATGATGTATTTATAAGTATATTTATTTATTTTTATTTTTATTTTGTTTATTTTATTTTATTTTATTATTTTATATTCTTATTTTATAAATTTATAACTTATTTTTGTGAGTGTAAATATATTTTTATTTGATTTTTATGAGGTGATTTACATTTTTAAATCAATGTGTTTATGTATATGTAGGTATACTTATAGGTAGTTTACCTATATATTATATACATTTTATTTATTTAATGAATTTTATTTGTTTTTATTTTGGATTTGTATTTTTAATAAGTTATATATAATATATACATTAATATAAAAATATAAATGAATAAAAGAACCAAGGAATAAAATCCTTTTTATTTATATATAGATATATAGCATAGGTATTTTGTCTATGAATTTGTAGACTTATTTTATTTTTGAAATTATTTTTGGTTTTCCTTTACTTTTAATGTGTGTGTGCATTATATACATTATTTACAAAATTCTAAAAATATAATTTTATTACAATAATGAATAATGAATAGATGGAATATTTTGATCAATACTATGTACAAGGAGGGTCAAAAACCTAACTTATGCATATGGACTCCAAAAATTATGAAACCAATTTTATTAAATAGTTCTTGGAATGCTATATACAATTAAAGGTAAGTTTGGGTGATTTGGAGTTTTTATTTGCAAGATATGGGTCTGTGAAGTTGAGATTTTTGCTTTTTATTGTGTGTATAAAAAGTACACTGGGTATTATTTTTACACAAACTCAATTTTGTATTTTTATTTGCATTATTGTCTACTACTTTCATGTACAAAGTTTCTTTATTTGATGAATAAATAATTACGTACAAAATAGGTGTCAAAAATGCACAAATAAATGCATGAATAAATGAGGTATGTATTGTACACTGGCCCTTATCTCCCCCTACTTTATTCCTTGTCGACCAATACCATGCTGGCCTTGGTCTCGGGGTTTGGGTCATAAAATATTTGCAATATTTTATTCCTTTTTCTTTTCTCCTCTTTATTCTATAATTTTGGCATTAAGAACCTTATTTAATGTGTAATTAATACAATGAATCATGAATGCTATTATATACAATTTGATGCTATTTACATGCATTTGTTGGGGTTTTTGAGGCCAAAATGATAGAATAAATGTGATGAAATAGAGATTCATCACCGCTCAATCCACGCCGTCTGATTTGATCCTAGATCAGATCCCCACCGCTTGTATCCGCCTACTCCTCAGCCACACGATCAGACTACCATCCTAAGACCCTCATCTTGCCACGTCACCCATCTTCTCCTAGCCATTCGATCACGCTCACCTCTCCATCTGGGCCACCCTTTGGTGTCTATACCTCAGCCGTAGGATCATATCCTATGATCTGATCTCTACCCCTCGCCCACTCTTCCATCCTAACCGTTGGATCAAAAGATCCAACGACTAAGCACTCATCTCCTACCTCCCGTTGGCCTCCCTTCCCAGTCGTTACCCTCACAACCACTGCGCCAACTTCCATGTCTAGCTACCTTTTCCTATCACCTCCTTGCTTCATAACGCCACCACCGTGTTGCCCTTAGCTCCGCTTTCCTTGCGCACCCTTCAATGCCCTCCTTCATAACTCCACGCCATTACTACACCCGTTCAAACCCGTGCCTCCATCACCTAAAACCTCCATCGACCTCACCCTATAAAGCCCCTCGCTCCGCCTCCGATCACCCCATCCACCATTCACAGGCCTACTGCCTAGCTGCCTTCCTCTCCTTGTGACAGGAGGAGGCAAATTTGGCCGGCGACGACGGTCGTTGTCCCAGGTGTCGATCTATGGTGACCCATCGTGTCGCTCCACCTCTCTGGAGGTAGCTAAGCTCCCTGGATCGGTCGATCACAGGTTGAGTGATGATCGAAGGGTCTATTCGACCCTCAGCATAGACCGCCTTTTCCACCGTAGCTACACTCCGATCAGGTACCCTCCCCTTTGGTTTATCTTCATTTGTCTCGCAATTATCTCACCGTACACGATGATCCCCGCCACTGTCTAACCATCCGACGAGCTCCATCAACCACCCATCATTTACGCCGACCACCCCACTCGTCCTCTCCTTCTCCCAGAACCTCCGTCCATGATGCACCATTCCTCCGCC
This sequence comes from Ottelia alismoides, assembly GCA_037367405.1. Lineage (NCBI taxonomy): Eukaryota > Viridiplantae > Streptophyta > Magnoliopsida > Alismatales > Hydrocharitaceae > Ottelia > Ottelia alismoides. The sequence continues at coordinate 617,799 of JAZKJV010002820.1, forward strand.
TTCACGGTGGAGGAACCACCGAGCTGCCACCTTCTTCATCTCCACCCAACTCACATTCCACTCACTTCACCCACATATGCATGTGCACGCCTCGTGTGCTTTTCTAACCTTTGCAGGTTCTCAATGGTCGGAGTTTACATCGACGCTCCACTCCAAGCTCCCCCCTCTGGTGATCCTTCATCGCCAACAGCTTCCAGCCATCCCCGCGCCTCCGTCATCGTCCGAGCTTCAACCCTAAGGCCTCAAGGATCTTCCTCGACCATCAGGCTGTCACTCAGAGCACGAAGGAGCCACATGGAGGATGTTGGAGCGTAGCCTCCTCCGGTGGACCACGACGGAGCATGAAGAGCAGTCACCATCCGATCATCTGGATCGGATGGTCCCGATGACGACATGTGGCACGTCCGAGACTCTTGTGGAACCAACAGGCTTGGATCCACCGATCCTCATACCGAGCTACCACGACGTGCCACGTGGCATGAAGTAGTTGCAAGCCATCCGAGCCTGCCCCGCATGTGCCTAGTGCATGAGTGTGGGTTATTTGCATAAACAACCTCGAGCTTTCTCAGAATTACAAGAAGGTCCAAGTACACGCATCTCACGTGCACGCTTGGAAATTTTACATCTAACCCTTCAACTTCTGGAAATTGCATAAAGGCCCTCGCGCATTGGAAAAAATTCATACGGGCCCAGTCGATTTTGCAGAATTGCAAATAGGTCTTATTTATCCTTTATTTCTTGCATTTTTATTACATTTATGCCCCTACACGGTTTCCTTCATAACTCGAGCATCGTAGGTCCAAATTGCATGATTTTAGTGTTGTTTTGTTCCTTATTTCATCATCTATCTACTGGCATAGTTAATTTTCTCATCTGATACCAAATGAAATGTGATGAATTTTTATTGCTAAATAGTGTCTTTGCTCTCTATGTCTCTATCATTAATAAATGATTGTTCGCATTTTTAGTGCTCAATTTGACTATGAAATTAAGGCTATCATCTAAGGCTCATTTATGTGATATTGTAGGGCATATTTGTAATACTCATCGATTGCATATCATTCATCTTGCATCTTCTTAAAATTACATCGAAAAGTCAAACAAAAATGCATGCATCATATAAGTGCATTATTCTGCATTTTAGTGTGCACATCTGCATGAAGACATGAAAATGAGGATTCATTCACACATACAAATTAATTGACAAATTTGATAAATAGATTAAAGTAGCTCGTGTCCCTGTGTTCGACCTTTGTAGACTTGCCAAGTATAAATACTCCTCTACATTCAAAGACTGTGATTTTTGCTGAACCGAATTAGCCTCCTATACTACAACAATTACCGAATTTTAAAGAGGTGAATTCCAAGTTCATCACTTGCTCGATGACAACAGGCAACCACGTGGGTGGAGCGACAACAAGCCTTTCTCTAGGCGAGATCCGAGAGCTACCACCCTTGTAGCTGCTACACAATTGTCGTGGCCATGCTCGTCATAACGGCGGCGACTCGAGTGACGACTGAGGCCTGGTCTCGGGCTTCTAACACACATGCACCCATCCATATCCCCAGTTATTCTCTTTCCTCCACCTTCCCTTCCCTCGATCATCGAACACCACTTGCTCCCTCTTTCCTCCTCGTTTTCTTTCTATATTCCGCGACCTCACCTCTCCTATCTTGTAAAGATCGGAGTCACGCTCGTCCTCCGCATCCACACGGAGCTCCGCCTTACTTCCCATTCTACACCATCATCTCCGCCCAAACACTATTCATCCTACGCTCGTCGTACGCCCACCATAGGTTCACATGCCTCTGTCCATCAGGCACTCCTTCCTTCGCCCTTCATTCCACTCGCACCACCGATGTCGTACCTTCACGCATGTGTGAGGTCACACCTTGGGATCTCTGCATCCACCCTCGCCGCGCCTCCGCTACTGTAGCTACACTCGCCTTCACCGTTGCGACCACTAGGTACACCTCATCGATAGGTCGCGCCACCACGCTCTTCACTTCACCGCGCCACTGCCTTGACATCAGCAACACGAGCAACTAACGCAAGAGGAACCCCAGAATTGACCTCCCCCAAACCCAGAGGCATAGCTTACGTTCGATCAAGAACACAAGCAATCCAGACCGTCAATTTCAACCATTGAATAGATGCCATCAAAAACTCAAGATCTTCTCCGAGCCTTGGGCAGGAGCCAACAGCTTCGAATAAATCTGAAGCATGCATAGACGCCACGTGGAGGTCTGTGCTATCGAGCCGCCATCCAAGCCTATCGTGCCTCATACACACGTTATATGCGAGAGGAGCAAATTACGCTCCTGCCCTCACACGAGTCCAGAATTTCAGGAAGACCCATTTTATATGTATTGCACATGTGACCTTGGGAAATTTGCACCGCCATCATCTAAGATTCCAGAAACCATAGAAAAGACCTCCGTTGGGGTAATTTACAAAGATACCCCTACAACTTAAGCAAATTGTAGAACAGTCCTTCTAGAAGGTTATATTTGCGAATATTTATTATTTTCATTGCAGAAAGGTCCCGAGAACTATGTTCATTCATATATTGAACATTATTTATCAGAATTTGATGTTCTTGGTACCACTTTAATACTTGATTCATTGTCTTTCATATTGATTCTATCTTAAGATAGTATTTGACATTAATTATTGGAGGAGTATATTTCTTACAATGGGCACATTTGTTCTTGATATTGATTCTCTATTGCTTAATAAACTGACTTAAATAAAATGAGGAATTTATTTTCGAGAAAACAACCAGTGCTGAATTATTTGTTGTGATCATTGGGGTTCGTGCTTAGTTAATTGCTTGCTTGATCTTGTGTTTGACTGATCCACATTCACTTTCATCCCTCCACCAGCATTTCATTAAATCATTGCATCATTTAAAAATCAATAAAAATTTGTACTTATTTCTTTCACCATATAGCATAACATTATCTTTCATGCATTAAAATCATTTTGAAAAGACATGCATCATATTTCTCTTCACAATTAATTACATCTTTTTATTAAAATCCATAAAAAGCTTAAAAATATGCTTCTCTGAAAACCTAAATTCTAGATCGACTATTAATCAGCCTGAGAAGACATATGCCTCCCTGAGTTCGACCTTAGGCTTGTACAAGTAAAATATAAATTGACCGCTCGCTTTAATTAGGAAATTAATTAAGTGGTCATTTCGGTAAATCGTGATTGCCCGAATACTACGACATTTAGACACAATTAACACAGGGTAACTTCAAGTTCATCATATCCATGAACTCCAAAAATATTATAAAAAGAAGAGGCAATCCTGGCTCTTCATTTACATATATAATTGCAAGTGCTCTCTCTCTCTCATTCTCATACACATGCCCCCTTCTCTCCTACGAGAGTGGAGACTACCTCTTGCCCTAGAGAAAACCGCCATCGTCGTCACACCATTGTGCCACAACTTCGGCCACTCATGGATCTCTGTCTCCTTCGATGCACCTCGCTCGTGAAGAAGACGTCAGATCTCATGCGACAAGATTAGGAGATTCGCCGCCTGGATTATCAACTCAGACTACGAGGAGCACACATTTCATCAACGCGCTCACAAGCATCTCCTCCATCAGATCGGACTTGAGACAGGAGGTCTCTGCTTTAGAGACATGATCACAACCACACTTCAATAGGTATTTCGATATCTACTTTATGGTTTAGATGAAACGATCCGAGAAGTGTACTTAGATCATGTGGTTTCATCATTTAAAATTTTCAAATTCCGCTGCAGTAAGCAACTAGTGCGACTAGTCACTCCAATCACATATGATGCAATCTTCACAATTCCGTGATGCACTCAAGGATCTTTCCATAACCTTCAACATAACCTTCACTAAACCCACTCAAATCTATATTTAATCATAATCAGTACATTATCATTGATTGGATACATGATCAAGATGTAATACTTGCAGTTGGATACATAATGTATGTGGTTGCAATGTGCAAGTTTTCTCATGATAACGAGGAATGCCAATTAATTAGACAATAGGACAACAATCAAGGGTTTGTGTGTCTCTACAGTCTTGGTCTCTCATTGAGTGTGCTTTGGAAGTAACATATCAACGATGATACCAATTGTCAAGGACCTTCTAAAACCAAAGGAGTAACATGTTAACGATGATCCTAATGGTCATGATCCTTCTAAAATTGAAGGAGATGTTTTGATTAGAACTAACTACAGGACTTGTCTAAAGAAATCTCACAAGTTATTGGCTTAGTCAGATGCTCGACGTGTTTAGGGAGCAAATAATGTGTGAAAGTCAACATGTATCATTTGATCTAATAATCATTACTTGGCCCTGGTCTGGAGTCGCTAGCCCCCCGCCCTCGTGCCAATCTGAGCCTGACTGCAAAGTTTAGTGAATGCTCCCGGAATCGATTGACTGGGCTGAGAGCGGGCTTGATTTCTGATCATTCTTAGCATCTTGGACACGTGGTCCATCCACAACTTCACCTCATCTATTGTAGACGTGTGGAATTGCATCACTTGACATTTTTGATAAGCAATGTGCATGCTCTGTTTCTTATGTAAAACATCCAAATCCTCGACCATTACTAACTCCAGAGACATCGAAGGTGGACACTATCTCCTCCTAATGAGAGGGATGATACGGGGCATTGAACTACTATTTGGACCTTTGCTCTATAGCCTCCTAAAAGTATTGTATATATGTATGGCCTAAACTAGCAAGGCCGACTATTTTACCACATTATGCTCTACTCGACTTGTCATGGTTCCATGACATTGTGTGGCAAGAGTGGGGCCCGGGGATAGAAACGCCGGTCAAGAATGGAAGATCATATGGAGGGGGGTTGTGGAGGTCAGTGCCGTCCCTGATATTTCATGGGCCCTAGGCAAAAGAGAAAAAAAGGCCCCCTATAAAAAACAATTTAATTTTTAAAATTTGTAAATTTCTTACAAAAAAAATTCTTTACATTTTACAAAGAACTATGTTTATGATCGACAAGCATCAACCAATAAATCATGAATTAAAAATTATAAAAAATATTTCTACAACCAGAATAGTACCACAAATATAAAATTGATTATAATGACAATAAAAACTTTGAAAAAGAGAACGTATGTCATGTGATTAAGCAATGAGAGGTGGATTTTTTTGTAAAAAAGATACCAACAATTCAAGTGGTTAACGTCAATTTCCAAATCCCCTACAATGTACAATAACTTTCAATTTTGTAAGTGCTTAGAAAAAAAGGCAATGGGTGATTTATACTTACATGAATATGGTAGTAGATGTACGATCCAAAAAATAATCGTGAGTTGTGGATTTAAGGAAAAAAATTACAATGCACAAATATAAAAAATACCATTAACCGAGATCGTGATTATTGATGCCCAACAACAACAAGTCGCAAATTATAATCAGAAACAAAGCAGTAGAGGAAATTGCAAATCACAAGAGGAGGATGTCCCGAAGGACACATTTAAGTTAAATATGTGGTCTTAACTCTTAAGATATTAATGCGGCATTAGAGAATCTAAAGGATTTTTAACCATTTAAGAATACAAAGAGTCAAATGGCACATGCAAATGAAAATAATTAATGGACCCGTGTAGCTGTTTAGATATTGGATTGGTATTTGATAGGGATCAAAACGGATACAGATATATCCGAATATCCGCTACCGTATACGAAAAATTACTGGATATGAATATCCATATCCAAATATTAATCAAATACGGATCGGATATGGATATAGGTTGTAAAAACATTTCTGATGTTTACATATCCGGATCCGGATATTCGAATACAATATTTAATATTATTATATATATTAATTAATATAATACAAGACGTAACCCCATGTTATTATATTAATATCATATATTATATAATACAATATATCAATGATATTAATAAACTTCCGTTTATTTGGGGATGGGCATGAAAAAAATTACGAAAATGTATCCTTCTTTTTACTTCTGGTGAAGAGCGCATGTCACATCGGCGATCCCTTTCGTCATGATGCAACTTATTTATAATTTATTGTCATTTTTTAAGATCATCGTAAACTTTGATTAAATATCAATTCATATTCGTATGTGGTCTTTAATAAATTTGTATTTGGATTCCATGTTTATTGGATCCATATTTGGATTCACACTTTATTTGATTCATATTTGGATTAGCTCTTTATTCAATACGTATTCGGATCCGATCTTTATTCGATCTATATTCAAATTCGATAAACATCTGATTCGTATCCGTATTTTTGAAAATACGGTTTCCTTAATGCATATCCAATTCCTATGCGTATCCGTATTCGTATTCGATAGAGATGAAGCGGATATGGATATGAAAATAGGCATATCTGATCAGTATCCGATCCAATTTCGTCTCTAGTATTTGAAATAAAAATAATAAGAGCTAACTATATGTAGCATATTTAAAGATGAGCCCCCAAAGTTGTTGGGCCTTGGGCCATTGCACCTGAGGACAAGCCTCAGGACGACCCTGGTGGAGATGTGGAAATTGGAAGTGAATGGGGAAGAGATGGGGGCATGCACAACCATATCGAGCAGGATATAATCATACATATCATCAAAATCATGCATATGCTAAAATATAAATACAATGAACAATAGCATATTCATGATCCTTTATATGAAAAAATGGTTGACCGTAGCTAATTGTCTATTTTTTAGACGGACATCCATGCAAAAGAAGTCTTCCAAATTGTGAACGGATCTTCTATTAGCTAATCGGATCTGGATATCAGGAGCCGTCTATATATCACCGGTCATGGCGAATACCGTCTCCACCTCTTTCCAATTCCATTTTCCACCCCCCTTTCGTCTCTCCCTCCCCACCCCACCCCCTTTTCCTTATAACCTCCCGATCCGAGGTAAGCGGCGGCAATCGAGATCCAGTTCTCGCGGATCGAGCCCATCTCTCTCATTTATCTTTTGTTCCTAGAGATGATACCGTGTTTTGGTACTCCATCGTAATTGGGACCGGATCCTTGCAGGGGCACGATGTTGCTTCCTCCCTTCTCATGTCTGTGATCGGATTCTCGCTGCTTCGTGCTCTTGTCGTGTCTGAGTGTGGATTTGAGCTTGCATGCTGGTGCTTGTGGATCATCTAGCGATTTTAACATTTATAGCATATGGATTATTATGGGAACTTTGGATTCTAATTTGGGAAGGCGACAATCTTAGTTGAAATCTTAATAAACGGGCTGAAATTATACGATGTATCATTTGTAGGAAGGAATTTTTGAATCTTAAGTCCTGGCCTTGAAGCATTCACCTGAGCCTTGCAGCAATTAGATTGCTACCGAATCAAGCTATATCCATATATGCATATGTTTACTTGGATATCATGTATCTATATGCATAAAAGTTCTTTCATTTGCGTTGGGGGGAGCCATCTAACAAGTAGTCTCAGTTTGTTTTGGCGTTCAACATCTTCGGTATCCCTACCAATAGTTTGCTTTTCTTTTTTGTAAAATAAGGGGAAATGTGGTAAAACTGGGAAGCACGGTAAATTTGTTGGCACAATAGAGCTCGATCAAATAGGCAAAATGTGATTTTGTCGGATAATAATTATGAACGAGTTAGGTTTTCTCAAAATTTGCAGGATTTTGTTAGAGACACAAGCATATTGCATATTTCTTGAGACTCTTTTCCGTGTCTTATCACCACAGAGAAAATATTAGCTTAGTGCTTCTTGAGGGGGTGGGAAGAAACACGAGAGTCTAGACACAGTAGTCGAAGCAAAGGAGCTGTGGAGAGAAGTGGATGCAGAATCAAGCCCTTGTAATTTTTCAGTAGAGTTTCTGTTTTTTGTTTCCTTTCCAATGGATGGGGGTATATTTCAGCTCAGACCATATAGGGATCATGTTCTGATTGAGATTTTGTAAATGAGAATGTTTCCATTTGTTATTTCCAATTAAGTCTTATATCTTTCTACTTATATAAGATTGTATGATCCTTAGTCGCTGAAGAAACCCCCATTGCTAAGTTCATATTTTTCTAGTAGTGTTCGATGTCAAGTAAATATTTGATCTATCAAAATTTCTTTATAACACATGGAAATATGATGACGGATATTTGTTTCATATGGATGTACAGGCCAAAGTTTCTTGTTAACTACTGTAAGTTATGGTCATGGAAGTACAGCCTATTCAGGTTAAATGTATGACCGAGGATGAGGTTAACAACGTTTTTGACATGGATAGAAAGGTCAAGTCAGCTGATGATAACGAGCCTGGGGAGCCTACACAGTTTGGAATGGTTTCTAACAGGAATGTAGTAGATGGATCTAAGGAAAGAGGGTTGGATCCTGATGAAGTGAATGATGTTCCAAAAAATGCTGTTGATGAATGGCCTGAACCGAGGCAAATCCATACCTTCTACTTTGTTAAATACCGATCCTATGATGACCCAAAAGTTAAGGCAAAAATTGATCAAGCTGACAAGGAGATCCAGAAGAAGAGACAAGCCCGTTCACAAATAATTGATGCTTTGAAGACCAAACGTGTAATGCATGTTTTCTTTATTTTTTCCGTTAACGAAACAATTATTCTTCGCATATAACATAGCAGTTATTTTTTTGTTCTGTGCAGTCTGAGAGGGCAGATGTGATATCACAATTGAAACCCTTAACAACCGAGGACAAAAGTTACAGGGTGATCATGGATGAAAAGAAGAAGGAAATGGCTCCTTTTCAAGCTGCTCTTTCCCAGCTCCGTACAGTAGAAAGTGCTAGAAAAAATGAGGGCTTATGCTCGTCGGAGGAAGAACTCGATGAAGTTGTAAGATTATTTTTTTTCCTTTTTTTCTTCTTCAGTGATTCTAGTATCTTTCATTATGAAATACGGAGTAGTTGACCTTTTGCATAAAACAAACATATACAGATAAGAAGCTTGCATTTTCGGTTGCAACATGAAAGCAATACTATAGCCGAGGAGAAACAGATGCTTAAGGAAATTAAGTATCTTGAAGGGACTAGAGAGAAAGTGATTGCAAATGCTGCCATGACTGCAAAAATTGGAGATTCATATGGACAAAAAGATGAAATGCGTGGTCAGGTCAAAGTAAGTGCGAATATCACTTGCTTTAGTTTTCTTGACGAATTCCTTTCGTTTGTTTATCTGTCTTGTTTTAAAACTAACTTCATGAACCTTCTCTTAAATTTATCATTTATGCTACAGCAACTGGGTGTCAATCTGGATGCGGTTCGAAAAGATCAACAAACTGTTAGGCTAAAAATTAAGAAGCTTGAGGAAAAATTGAACCTTATAAATGGTGTTATTAATTCTTTGGAGGAAGAGTTGGCTGCAGTTGATGAAAGAATTAACAAGGCATATGAGACAATAAGGGAGTTGAGAAAAGCACACAACGAAACTGTATGCTTTATTGATTTTTTAAAGTTATACTTCAGGTTTATGATTTTTTTCAGTTAATAGTCCTAGTTGCTATTATCAGAAAGTTTATGCAATGCATGTTTCTATTCGAATCAGACTGACCATTATCATTGATGTTGGATGTGATAGGAGATAATTATTTGATTTGTTATGTTAGTCCAGGCCTACCTAATACAGGAGAGGACTATTCTATGTTTTGGAGAAGGTTTCATAAGTATATGTAGGTAGAGAGCCTAGGGTTTAGGAGGAGATTACATAAAATCACATAAGCTTAGACATTCTTAAACACTTCCCCACAAGTTAGCGCATATGCATCAATCATGCATAACTTGAAGACAAGTAGTGGTGGGAGAAAAGATGAACTTATTATTCTATGATGCCCTATGACTCGCTTATATAGAGTTGAGAGGCCATGCGAAAATTACATAAAGATGACAAAAAGTGAGTGATAATAAATACATAAACATAAAACTAACACCCCCCTCAAGCTGGAGCATAGATATCTATCATGCTCAGCTTGGAACTGCATTTCTCAAATGGTCCTCGAGTGAGCGCCTTGGTGAAGATATCGGCTATCTGGTCACCTGAATTGACATGAGAGGTAACAATCAGTCCTGTCTGAATCATCTCACGAGTAAAATGACAATCTACTTCAATGTGCTTTGTTCTCTCATGAAATGATGGATTATTGACAACGAACAAGGCTGCTCGATTGTCGCTCTTCAGTTGCATATGGAGAGTCACACTAATGTGGAGGTCAGAAAGAACAGACTTTACCCACATTATTTCAACATTGCTCCGAGTCATGGCTCTATATTCAGATTCTGCACTGGATCTAGCCACAACCATTTGCTTCTTGCTTTTCCATGACACGAGTGAATTTCCAACAAAAATACAGAAACCTAAGATAGATTTCATATCTTCAGGGCACCCAACATAATCTACATCTGCATAACCAGATATGGATAACGAGGTAGTCCTACTGAATAATAAGCCTTTTCATGGCGATGGCTTCAAATATCTGAGGATCATGTAGATTGCATCCATGTGCACCTGTTGTGGTTGTTCCATGAACTAACTAACTATACTAATTGCAAAAGAAATATCATGCCTAGTAATGGTGACAAAGTAGTTTCCCTACACGCTCTTTGTATCTTTGCTTGTCCACTTCCTCAGCGACGTCTTCATGTAGCTTCATACTTGGATCCACAGATGCATATGCTGGTCTGCAACCTGTCATTCCAGCATCTGAAAGTAGATCCATCACATATTTTCTTTGTGTCATTACCAAGCCTTGCTTATTTCTGACAAATTCTAGGCCTAAAAAGTACCTCAACTCTCTCAGGTCCTTGGTGATAAATTGTTGACATAGGAATTTCTTGGCCTCAGCTACCCCTTGAACATATACGAGGATAGCCACCATACCTTGTTGTGTCTTCCGTACAAGGAATGATCTGAAGTGGATCGTCTGAATCCTCTTTGTTCTATCTGAGAGCTTTTGAAACCGGGCCATGGGACTCTGCTAAGTCCATAAATGACTTTATGTAGTTTGCATACATACTCCCCCTCAACAATAAGCCTCTTCCCGAGGATCACCATATAAGAACACATTCTTAACATCTAGCTGAAAAAGAGGCCAATTACGCACCACTGCTACATAGATCATGATTCACAGGGTAGAATGTCTCGTAATAGACGAGAATGTGTCACTATAATCCACAACATAGGTCTGCGTAAAGCCTCCGGCAACAAACCTGGCTTTATATTTGTCAACTGTACCTTCCGCCCTGTGCTTCATAGTGAAGACCCATTTGATACTGACAACAGATGCTCCTTCCGAAGCTGTAACAAGTGTCCATGTCCCACGTGATTGAAGAGCAACCATCTCTTCCTCCATTGCTAGTCGCCACTAACTTTCTTTAAGGGCATCTTGGTATCCTTTCATTCTCCCTTAATTTCCTACCAAATTCGGCCCTTTTGTAATTAGGATTCTCAGGGGGGTCTTTTTTGCACACTTTCCAAAATATCCATTCCCCCAATTGAGGGGATTCGGTGGGAATAAGTTCCGCCATCCCCGTTAGGGTTCTTCGGCCCTTCAAATATCGTAGACGCCGCCGCCACGAGGGAAGTTGCAGGCGGCACCGGCATCGCAGGGAGATGCGAACTCGGCATGGGACGCTGGTACCCGGGCGGGGTTGTTTCTCTGACGACGAAGATGGAGGCGGCAGCCCGGATCGAGCGGCCATACGAGGCGGCGACGCTGGACTCGCTCGGAGGTGCTGTCGCATGGGGCCGGCGGGAGTCGAGCAGTCCTCGTGGTCTGGTGACGCGAGCCTCTTGTACATGAGCAGTGGCTACTACGGCGGGGGCGATCCAGCGGCTTGTGACGGGGGCGCACAGGTGCAGTACAGGCCCCGCAGGCGAGAAGATGTCTCGGGCGGCACCGGGGGTGGGCAGGGGGGCCACAAGAATTCCGTCTTTTGCGATTTTGGAGGTATCGCTCCAGGAAGCGACGGAGGTCGCTCTTACCGTGCGCAGGCTGCTGGGGCGCGACGCATGTATGGCGCGTAGGAAGGGGTTGTGTGGCCGAAGGCAGGACTTCAATTAAACTTTCATCGTAGATAGGCTTGTGTTTCTGGACAGCAACATCAATTGCAAAAAAATCGTGGTTTTCGTATTCCTCGTCCACGGGATCTTCGTCGAAGATGGGTCCCAAGTCTTCCTCTTCATCTTGTATTATTATTGTATCAATTAAACCTTCGGTATGAATGAAAATACCTTCGTTTTCTGGATCAAAACTAGGTTGCCCAGCAGCTTCTATGATCTGAATTTTGTCGTTGCCGAGCGAATCTTCATCGATTTGCGCGTCCAACCATGCTTGGACCTTCAAGCTTGATATAAATCGCTTCTTGAACCTTTGTTGCCGCGAACGAGCATGCGAATCGGGAGATATGCAACTGAGATTGAGTTGCAATCGCCAATACTCAACAGGATCGTCGAATCGTAGGAACGATTCGGTCTCCATGCTCTGATACCAAATGATGCAAATCGGTTTTCGCGGCGTCGGCAAAAATGATAAATTTTTATGGTGGATTTTTGGTAGAAGAACGAGATGGGTTGAGAAGAGAAATTGGAAGGGTTGGGAAAAGAACTCGCCGGAAATACGAGAGGTTGAAGGAGGAGAACCGCGGAGATCGCGTGGAGGGAGAAGAGAAAATAGAGAGGAGAGGGATAAAAATCTCAATTAATTATCAATACTTGACTGCCTAAAAACAATGGGCTACCCTCTCTTTATATAGGAGAGACGGGTTTACAAAAATAGTAAACAAATTCAAATTGACAACCGACTTATCTTAATTGGACTCTGACAACTTCCAATTGACCCCTAATTACTCTAATTAGACTCTAACTAATTAATTGACAATTAAAATCTATGAAATAAACGTTGAGATCACATGCGATCTCAATTATTTAACTAGACCATTACAACCACTAAAAACGTAATTAAAATTGACGACTAATTAATTAAATAAATGTGGCCCTATAATTTGGGGTCACGCTGCATCACATGTCCTACTATCGGGTACTTTGTACATGCTCTTTTCCCTTTCTGTAGTGCAACTGGCCATCGCAGATCATCCTCTTTTATGTTGTAATCATGTGGCATTTCCTGTTCATTGTTCAACTTACTAGTACCATCAATAGAAACCAAGTTCTCAGAATTTACCTGGGGCGTGCTGGATGTTGGGAAAGGTAGAGAAGCATCGAGCATGGAGGCAGTGGGAGGTGGTGGAAGGACCTCCTCAGACTCCGACAGACTTAACCTATCCCTAGTAGGATACATGATCGACTAAAAAAAGGTAAAATCGGCACTAATAAAATATTTTCATTGGAGGGAATCGAAGCATTAGTAGCCCTTTTGAGTGCAAGAATAACCCACAAACATACATTTGATAGCTCGAGGTGCAAGCTTGTCACGACCAGGGGACAGAAGATGCACAAAGGCGGCGCACACCAAAAACTTGTAGGGTAAGAGAAAACAACTCTTTCTCAAGAATCATAAAAGAGCATCTCTCCAAGAATAGTAGAAGGCATGCGGTTGACCAGATAACTTGCAATCATGACAACATCTTCCCAAAAGAGTGAGGAGCCCGACTCTCAACAAGAGTCCTAGTGATATCTAACATGTGACAATGCTTGCGTTCAACAACACCATTCTGCTGTGATGTATAAGGGCATGAAGTGTGATACACAATCCCACGTGAACTGAAAAATTGAGCTAAAACAATTGTACAAAATTCCGAAGTATTATTTGATCAATTATATTTTATTAAAGCTGAGAAAATGTTGGATATTCTTGAATAAAGTTTTGAATCATAGTGCTTGCATCAGACTTATTCTTAAGTAAAAAGACCCACGACAACCTGGAGAAATCATCAACAACCACAAGATAGTACCTGTGTCCCTGGTGATCAGGGACACGACTAGGACCTCAAAGATCAAAATGAACAAGTTTGAATAGACTCTGACCTACTACAACTAAGGCGACTTGGAAGACTGGATCGGTAATGTTACCCAAGTTGACATGCCTCATAATGAAACTCAGACTTGACAAAAACCCTTGGAACGAGACATATATTTGACAACGGAAGGTGACCAAATCGCAGATGCCAAGTGTATATGATTGCGAACCCCCAAAAAGCGAATCATCACCGGCATATGGAGTCTGGATCAGTCGGTAAAAGTCTCCATGCTAATGGCCACATCCAATCACTCTGCTCGTGAGTATATCCTGATAAACAAGGGAAGTGGGGTCAAATATGGCACGATAATGTAGGTTTTTTGTAATTTGACTTATAAATAATAAATTCATTGAGAATTTAGTGCATGAATAACATTCTGTAACCGCAATGAGGGAGTTATGAGAACCCCCCTAACTTATGATGGGGGAATGCATCCCATCAGCAATCACCACCTACCTACCATTCTGAACATGATTGTATCTACTGAACTATGAGCGATCTCCACACAGGTGGTGGGAGTCACCATAATCCATTCTGAAATATCTGGCCTTGACTGACTAGTATCTGCATAAGTAGTACCTGTGGCACTCGCGGATGCGGAAGTAGCAAAGTCTGATGGACCAGAAGAGGAGGTCTGGGAAGCGTTTGCAGGTGGCATAATCTCTCGAAGGTGTACAACAAGCTCATCAAAGTGTTGATTTGTAGAGCCTTCTGTGGTAGTAGCTGGTGGAGCCTGCTCAACAACTCGTGCAGATGGTGGAAACCCATGCGTGGAATAACATGTATCCTCGGAGTGGCTTGATCGATGACAGTAAGTGCATGATTGGCATCGACCGTTGAGATCCATGCCCACGTGAGCCACCTCTCCCTCTGAATAGATAAGAACCATCTCTTCCACGAGAGGCAGCCATAGCAGATGAAGATTGAGTAGCAGCAGGGGCTGCAGAGATGTTGAGTTGACTCAGCCTCCGGTATGCCTCCTCCATGGGAGGTATAATAGAATCTGTAAGTATATGAGAACAAACTACATCATATTCTGAGTCAAGGATGCCGGAAACACCCCAGTCGTCACTGATTCACGATACGCCTTCAACAACTCAGGCGTGACTGTCAATGGTATGTAGCCATGCAACCTCTCAAACATACCTCTGAGCATGGAAGGAAATATCACGATATAGCGGCGATATATCGTCGATATATCGATATCGACATGGGACCGATATGGGCACCGATATAGCGATATATCTCGATTTCCAGGCATTTTCTTCACAAAGGCTCGTTGATATAAGCGATATTTCGACGATATATCGTCGAAATATCGTATCGATACGATATCGAAACGATATCGATATCGATACGACCTTCCATGCCTCTGAGAGAGGTATACACTCGGTGTAGAGGTCGACCATTCTGTTTGATTGTGAAGATGCCGTTTTGAAGCTGCAAAATCTTTGACTCATTCCTCGTTTGAGAATACGTAGTAGCGAGGATGCCCCATATAGCCTTCATAGTCGGCTGGCTCAGTATGTCATTTTCTATCTCCATAGACACGGTTTCAGATAGTCATACTTGAGCATAAGTATCATCTGTCTCCCATGAGGCATAGATTTCCCTCTTATCTTCCGGCTCATCCTGTGTAAGGATGTGCTTTTCTTTCCATGGCTCTGCATCAAACTCATGAATTGCATTCCCACAACTCGAAATTCGTGCCATCCATCTTGACAATGGGTGCATGACCTTTGAAAGCACCGTGGATGTAACATCACTGCGATTTTCTGACATATCGCCTGAGGAGGACATGGCGAGATCGTACACAGAGGATAAAAATGTGTCTCCACATACATTAGGGAGATGGTTATGGGTGTAGACTCAATCCCCAACCATTCCCTTACTTTTTCCGTTCTATGCATGCGCGAGAGGTGACTACAGTAGTCTGATTTTCACTGTTTCAGAGCAAAATCAGACTGCATAGGGTGTTAAAACCCCACACAAATCGATGAATCAGACCATCTCGAGACCCTTAGGCAGCCACCATAAGTAGCAGCCCCATCTTTGTTGATCGGCGGTCCATTGGAGGGAGAGGGGAGGGCGGCGATGTTGAGATGGCAGAGAGAGGGGCGACGACGACGGCGAGATAGAGGAGAGAGAGGCCACGATGGCGCCAAAAGGAGAGAGAGGAATCGATGCCAAGAGGGAGAAGAGGGTGGCATATGGTGTAAGGCCATGGTTAGGGTTTCAGTGCTCCGGTCTAGGACCGTTGCTCCGATACCATGTTGGGAGAAAAGAGGAACTTATTATTCTATAGTGCCCTATGGCTCTCTTATATAGAGTTGAGAGGCCATGTGACAATTACATAAAGATGACAAACAAAATAAGGAGTGATAAATAAATACATAAACATAAAACTCTGAACAAATAGTAATGAATGCTGCTTTCAAGAGAAGAAAGTGTCTTCGTGAAGATATCAGCAAGCTGAAGCTCGATTGCCTACAACATGCTCAGTATGATTGTTGTTCCTACTACTACTTTGTAGACATACTCAACCATAGCCACATCTCGCAACAGAGGTCATTTTATTGCAGACAGAGTTCATGGTTATAGTGGCAGAGGTGGATGTCACGGTTCATCTCGCCCCCAATGCACATACTATGGCACCCCACAGGACCCGATTCTCATCAATCTCTCATGGACGTCAGATTCATATCATCTCGCCCCCAATGCACATACTATGGCACCCCACAGGACCCGATTCTCATCAATCTCTCATGGACGTCAGATTCACATTCGAAATACCAAACAACATGAGAATAAGTAATAAATGAAATATAATGAAATAAATGCACCTTTCTTTATTAACATTCCACACAATATACAACATGACCATGTCCAAAGGATACATGTATCCACATGATAATATCTGAGTATGTCCATAAATATACATGTATCCAAAAACTCTATCAAAATATAAGCAGGAAGAAACGTAACCTGTACATAACAAGCTACAAAACACATACACTGTTTGGTGCAGAAAAACCACAATGAAGCTCTATGCCCACTCATCCAGTACTGTTGCGGCGGTTCCTGGATACCTGTTGGGACCACACAAAAAGAGTACGTTATGAGTAATTGTTTAGTACGACACTAACTGTAACCACTTGTGTAAAAGAAAGAGAACATGATGTACAGGTACTCTCAAGTGTACGCACACGTTCACAACTGAGTGACCTCTACAAGGCAAGATACAACTCGTCAGGACGCGATGCCAACAAATGAAGCTCTACAACTATTCATGCGTAAACTATTATAAACTACCCACGTTCACAACTCGTCGATGAAGTCCATGATGGCGTAAGGTACGAGTCATGGCACGAGATCATAGATGCAACGATCAACTTCGTAGTTTAAGTAGTTGAAAGAACCTATGACTAACTATGTTTTTTCATTATCATTAGATTCGAGACTCCATACCATTCTCCACCTTCGTTGACCATATCTCAGAACTTTCCTTATAGGCTAACATTAGGAGGCAAATTAGTGTAGCCAACACTTATCGACCTCTTATATTAACTCTTTGTATGGAAGCAAAATTTGACTACCAATCATGACCCTTGGTATTCTACTTGGTCCAGCGGGCTCCGAAAATGCACATCGGTCACCAAGTCTGTGTCTCCCAACCAAAGCAACTGCTGGGATCATGACTTTCTAAATTTCTACATAGGGACACAAGGGTGCATTCCTATCCCTTGCGGTTATTACTTATTAGTTCCAACTACCCACACACCAAGGGAAACACACATCTGTAGGAGAAGATGACCACACAGGAAACACATGTCCACATGACAAGATAAACCTCACGGAAAATTCACATATGCAGAAATCAACACACCCAACAATCGACAAGGATCTATATATCCGATTTGGTGATTATACATACGTATCAAAATGCTCTCTCTCTCTCATGAGCTGACAATGTGATATTATTTCATTTATTTATAAGCTGGACTCTTTTTACTATCATAATCCAACAGACACGTAGTTACATTTGTTTATTGCATCCCATAAAACCTTATGCATGTCCATCATTTTTAAATTCCAAAAATCTATTTTTATCATCAACCTAAGTCTAACAAATCAGGATTGATAAATCAACTTATTGCAGTTGATTGATCATGTCATGAACATGGTATAAAAAACTAGCTTTGAGGTACTCGAGATGTGCGCCTCAAGACGAGGCAGTCCCAATTAGCCTCGAGGTGTGCTCCGCGGTCTAATTCTACGAGGCGTGCGCATCATGTGGATGAGGTGTTTTGGCTTTTCTGGAGCTTTTTATTATTGATATTGATTGCTCACTTAGTAGTTTGAGAAGCTTATATATGTCTACTTGTTAAGGATATATCTATACAAAGTGAACTTCATATTTACCATTAAACATGTCCAATTATTTCTGCAAACTCTTAACATTACACTCTTAAACAAATGAATGCATAATTAGCAAATGGAACCCTTATTCAGATGGTGGTCTTCGGCCGCCATTGTAGGGGGAGATGCATCAAACAAAACAAAAAGGATATGCTTCAAGGCTTTTAATGCAATCATATATTATCTACTAGACACACAACATAAATTTCTTCGGCATATATTATTCGTATTTTTAATGTATAGCAATGTTTTAGTGACAAATATCAAATATGTAGTGATTAATTCTTTTGTAACATTTATAGACAATGTATCCATTTTTGATTGGATGAAAATGTTGTAAAAATAGATAACAAGTTGTTTTATCTTCTCTTTTGGTGATCTTATCTCTAATTATCTCCTTATATATTATACTGTTATGTATTAGGGTTTAATAGGCTACCCTCGGGGGGAGCCAACTTGGCTACCCCATCTTTATTTTTTATTTCTTAAGGTATTTTCAAAAAACACATGGGGAGATTTTTATTACTATATGACACTATGTTCTCATTCAAATTTTGACTCAATTCGAGGCTCCTATCCTATCCATCAAAAGCCTGTCAAATTTTAACGGTCTCATAATTGCTGAAATTGACCCCGTATAGATGGACATGTTAGAAATGCTTGTTTTGTACGAAATTTGAATGACAACATGTCATTTAGTGGAATAAATCTCTAAGGTATTTTCAGAAAATACCTTAAGAAATAAGAAAAATAAGGGCAAGGTAGTCAAGTTGGCTCCCCTTTAGGGGTAACCCCATTAAACCCTATGTATTATATGTTGGTCAGAAAATATATAATTACATTGACATATATATATAATTATGGTTTTATACATATTTTCTCTATAAACTGAGGCTTAGGCCTCGCCTCGATTTTAAGGAAGATGCCTTGTTTTGCCTTTTGTTTTTTAAGCCTTGGTCATGATTGATTAACCTTGATCGTTCAACCATACTGGTTTGATCGATCCAGCCATATCATCGATCATACATGGGACAATGAGTAGACGTGTCCTAAAATTTGTCCAGATTTCGTAAACAACTACATGCATATATTCATCATTTCATCTTCATTACAGTGATATATGTTTCATATTTTTTCAATATACTATTCTCTTGAAATACACGAAAAATGGATGTGATAAGTTTTGAAAATGCAATTTGCATGCACCCAAAACCTGCGTATAATTGTCTCTAGAATCCCGTGCATGTGATGTGCATGACGTGTGGACCCAACAATAGGAACACGATCGAAAATCGTACGTTCAGGGACACCGTCTCATGAATCTCCTCACGTCTGGAATGGTGATTCCGATGCGCTGTGCATGCTGCCAACATGCACACGAAGACGACTTTGTCAAGCTCTCCGCGTTGACACCCTTGGATTGTTGAGCGTACATCTTTTTTGAGCGATGTGAAGGAATTTCGATGAGTAATCTTGCCAAAACTCAGGCGAGGTGCGGAGCTTCGACGACCTCTCCCTTGGTTAGCTACCCACCCTTTATAGGGTGGGTTGTATTAAATAGATTTGGTTCGATTCGGATCCAGATTTGAATCCCGACCCACGAGCCTCAAACATTCGTAACTTGAGCTTTTGAACTTGGATTTCGAGATTTTTGGACTCTTTGGAAAGGTCTTGATGAGTACTACACAATAGAGTATTCACTTGTATGATTTAAATATCAGATCCTTATTTTATTTCATAAACAATAGGTTTCAGATCTTAAAAATCTTAAAGCCAAAGGAAGTCTTAAAAGGACTTAAATTACATGTTTTTCCCTTTTTTTGGCCAAAAAAATCTTAAAAAGAAGTCTTACCCCGAAGACTTAAGGTATGAACCTTGAAGATGGACCTGAGCCTTAACGTAGACATAAGGGCTCTTAATTCGAATCGAGGTATAAAAATATTAAAGAGAGTGGCTCGATAAAAATCTTAAAGGATAATAATCTAGGGTTTTAAACTTATACCTGCAAAGAAGTGAGGATATTTCTTCCTCATATCTGCTTTGGGCTCCCATGTCGCCTCCTTGACATTTTAGCTTTGTATGAAACCTTGACCAAAGGAATCTTTTTTCTTTATTGATTGCTGATCGCATGGTCCAAGATGTGCATAGGTGACTCGGGAAAAGAGAGGATCGACTCAACAATAAGTCCACATAAGAAATCACATGTTTGGGATGTTTGACATACTTGCGCAAATTAGACACATGAAACACATTATAAACACCCTCGAGATGTGTGAGAAGGGCTATTTTGTACGGCTCCTTTCCAACACGAGGCAGAATCTCAAATGGGCTAACAAAACGAGGTACCAACTTGCCCTTGACATCAAATCTCTAGATGCCCTTCACCGGGGAAACTTTCAGAAAAGACAAGTCCACAACCTCGAACTCGAGGTCCCAATGCCTCTGATCGACGTAGCTCTTCTGATGGCTTTGCATAATTGGCAACTTTTGCCTTGCCATTTCCATGTCCCTAGCTATCTCCTCAATGATCTGAGTGATGCATATCGTCTTGTCTACCACCTGCTGCCAACACAATGGTGTTGTGCATCTTCACTCGTAAAGAGCCTCGAAAGGAGCCATGTCGATGCTGGCATAATAGTTGTATGTGAACTCAACTAGTGGGAGGTGATCCTTACATGATCCCTTCCACTCAATTGTACTGCCACTTAGCAAATCTTTAAGTGTCTAGTTCGTCCTCCTAGACTGCCCATCTATCTGCATGTGGTAATTTGAACTAAGACAGAGCTCGATCCTCAAGGTTCTCATAAACTCTCTCCAGTTTGTGAGGTGAATCGTGAGTCTCTATCAGATGCTACATCCTTGGGGTTCCCATCCAAATGGATAACATGCTGAATGTATAGCCTAGAAAGCTCCATTGTGTACATGTCATGTTGACCGGAATGAAATGGGCCAACTTGGTCAACTAGTCTAGAATCATCCAAATCACATCATGGCTGCTTGTAGTGTGCAACAACGATGTACCAAAGTCCTTGGAAATGCTTTCCCATTTTCACATAGGAATGGGAAGAGGCTCTAACAAAACAAGAGGACATTGAGACTCTGCCTTCATTACTTGGAAGGTGAGGTAACAACTGTCATGCTCTAATTCATCCTTTGTATTCCTTCCACCAAAAATATTGACAGAGGTCCTGGTATATCTTGGTGCTATTTGGATGAATGGAAAATCTAGAAATGTGTACCTTATACAAAATATCTCTCCTTTGGTATATCTTGGTGCTATTTGGATGAATGGAAAATCTAGAAATGTGTACCTTATACAAAATATCTCTCCTTAACTGCTCATCATCATGGATACAAATAAGGTCTACCTTCCATAGGATAGACTCGTGAACTCTGAATCCGTCGAACTCATCCTTTAGGCAACAACTATATATGTCACTCAATTTCTAATATGGTTGCTGGCTCTTCACAATCTGGTCCCATAAATCCACTATACTTCGTCAGTACAATCATTGTATCTGAAGTATTCTCGAGTGGATGCCACCTATTAACCACCGCAAGTACATCACAAGTCTGTAACCACACTGCTGAACCTATTGAGAGACCCACTCTCTACCACTCTTAATTAAAGAAAATTATCGTCGTTTGTACCAGGTGATAGAGAGAAAGTCGATAAAAATGACCATACTAAAGGAATAATATAAAAATTAATCCTAATATGGTCGATTTGTTTATTTTACTTGGGCAAGTCACAAGGTTGAACTCAAGGAGGTAATGTGGGGGTTTAGAATTAATTTTTAAAACAATTTAGGAATTTAGGTTTTTAAAAGAAATAAATTTTTTATGGGTTCTAAGTTTTACATATTTTTATAGATTTTTAAATAAAAGCGATGTAATTAATTGAAACTAATATGATGCATGAATTTAGAAATGTTTTTATGCAAAGAATTAATGCTAGAAAGAACAAATAGATGCAATGCCTTTTTTAGATTTTTAAATAAAGATGAATCAGTGATGCAAAGATAGATGAAAGCAAGCAAACAGACCAATCGATAAGCACCTTATTATAATCCATGAACTCCAACGAATTCCTTTCAGAAAAATAAATGATTAATTAAGTCTCAAATTAATTCTGAAAAACCCCTCTAATTTCATACAAGTTTATGAGCAATCAGAAATCATTTTCAAGAATAATTGGCTCACACTTGACAAATAAATTCTTCAATTTTATTGATGCTCAAATATGTTTCAAAATATGAATAATAGTATTTTAGGTGATAGAAAATTAATTAGCTTCGTAACGACACCAAGAACTCAAAAAATCAGATAAATAATGCTCAAGTTATGAATATAATGGTTATGGGGAATAAATGTAGCTAATAAATGAAATGTTGCAATTTAGACCTTAGCAGGGGCTTTTTTGCATTTTTGTAAATCCAGTAATTTACCTTTCAATGAGGGTATAAATGCGAATGTCTGGAAGTAGGGGATTATGCTTGAAATTTCTCCTCGCACGTGCTTTAGGCATGCGAGGGGAGACCGCTGTGTAGATCCTAGAAATGCCAAGGACTTGACCACAAAAAAGACCAAGATCACGTGCGTGAAGCATGTGATTTGGTTGGCTTGGACTACAGGTGCGGCTCGGGTAGCGAGCCTTTACGCGACGTTGCATGGTTGCTTTGAGGCTCGGGTGCTGGTTCGGGTGAAATCTGATGTGTTGGATCAAAGTTAATCCAACGGTTTATATGGGGCGAAGCCTCGGATGTCTGATGAAGATTGATCAGAGGGCTGGGATGGGGCTCAGTTGAACGATGGAGATGAGCCCTAACCTCTGATCGGACGTTAGCTGTAGGTTGTGGAGGAGCTCCTTCTTCCTAGTTGGATCCTTAGGTGAATGACTACGGTCTGATGATAGGCCGAAGCTCTTGGTGGTCGACACACGGTTGGAGGTGGTCGGGGTGGAGGCATGGCTTGATGGCTTGCTACTAATTGTGTTCCTGCAAGGAAAGTGTCTGCTTGAGCAGGTGGCTCGGTTGCAGTTTTTAAGGTACAAATAAAAATGGGTGATGCTCCTTTGCGTACGGTGGGAAGATGAGCTTTGTTGCTGGATGGTTCTGGAGAGATAGAGAAGGCGGTGGGGAAGAAAGAGGAAGTGGTCCTGTTGGAGGGTGTTTATGCTTGGTCGAAGAAGATGGTTGCAAATGAAAACTCGTTGGAGGCGATGGGTAGCTGAAGATTGAGTAGCATAATGGAGACAGAGAAGGTGGGAAAGAAGGGAGTGTGAAGAAAGAGATAGAAGGGATGGGCAGAGAAGGAGATGGAAGGTTACGTGTGCGCCTGAGGGGTTGGAGGAGGAGACTCAACTCCAGTTATCGCCTCAGAGGACCGGCTGCTCGTCCTAGATGCCTGGCCTTCCCTCGATGGAAGACCATCAGCACAAAAAGGATCCGTGGATCACGCCAACCAGAGGTCTTTGCCGGAGTTGGGGCCGCTGTCACCAGCCGACCGACTTAGAGCTCTCTCTATTAGCGCTTTAGATTTCTAAGTGCAACGGCATATGAAGTGGAAGGCGGCCGGGGGTGATCTTAAATAGGTTGAAGGATTCGTAGGGGGTTGGGGTTTGACGATGGTGGTTTCGTTCGTCATACAAGAACCGATGGGGATAAAGTTGGTTCAGGTCGCCGGGAAGAGATAACGGAGAGATGGTTGGAAGGGGTCTCTATCGAGGAAGAAGAGGGGATAAGGTGGTCGGTGAAGATGGTTGTAGGCGGACATGTAAGGGATAAGGTTGAGGTTACATGCAGTTGGAGGAGATAAGGAGGATTGGGTCACTGAGATGGTCGTTAGGAGGTGGTTCTGGAGATTGAGATGATCGAGATAGGAGGGCAATCGTTGAAGTTGACCAGGGATCGACGAGGGAGGCGAGGGCGTAACAGAGAGAAGGTGCAAGCGACGATGGTTGGAGGTAAGGGAAGAGAGGAGAGCCGTTGGATCTTGCCAGATCCAACGGCGAGGATGTTGCACATGAGGAGGAGGGTGCCACCTTGGGAAGAAAGAAGGTGGGGGTGATCTCTACCGTTGGATCGAAGTCGATCCAATGGTCGAAATGGGATATACTAGGGGGCAAAGAGGGTTGACCAGGGGAACGGGCACCTTTGACTTGGAGATGAGGTGGTCCAACAAACGTATGACATGAGGATTTTTGACTTGTTGACTAATGCATGCAATTCAAAGAAAAATAAATAAAAAAACAAGAGACCTCAAATGCAAAAACGTCCAAAATGAAAAATGTAGCTCTAATTGTACTCTACAATGTTCACGAAGGATTTAAATGTATATGAACTCATGTGTGCAAGATATGAATTTTTTGTTGATATTCTATGTATATAAAATATCAACTTTTTTAGTTTTGTAATTTTTATTTGGTTTCCTGTTTATGAATAATGTATGCAAAAATCAAACATGATGTAGAATAGTTCAATGGACAAAAATGCAATTTTTTGGATTTTTTTTGAGTTAAGAAAAAGTTAGAAGAAATGAATGGGGTGAAGTATATACATGTGAATTAGGTCAGTGAGCTCAAATCGGAATTTGTCTTTTTCTTTGCTTTTCTTATTTTTTTTAATTTTGAATTTTATATAATTATTCAAATCATGAGATGAAATAAAGAAATGAAAAATAAATAAAGAAAAAGAGTCAAATATGTACATGGAATAACATATCAAAGATCAGTAAATATGTACAATATACAGTTAGGTCCCAAAACCCAAATTTCACAAATGAACTCTGATTCTTTTGAAGTTGGTCTTGATTTCTAGATAATTGAATGCACATTAATTCAAAAGTGAGTAGAGTGAAATTGGACATCGTATGTGAGAGATACTTGCATTTACGGCTTTCTGTCCTGAAATTAGGGTTTAAGTTTATTTCACATATATACAAGCTAGCATTTTTAGGATTTTTCATTGATTAATGTTAGTGATATGTACACAATGGAGTTAGTTTTATGTCGATTGGAATTAATGTGAATTAATTAAAAATAAGTGAAATTAAGTGAATATTTAAAAGTGAATATGAATGCAATCTGAAATACTAATTTATGCAAATTATTTACAAGTGCATGAATGCTAATTATCAGATATAAACATATGAATGCACCTAATTACTCGTGAAAGAGCTCTATTTTCAGTTAATTAGTGTGGTGAATCACAGATTCATCATCTATGTCATGTATTCGCATACTCATGGCATTAGCCATCACATTTCCCATATCAGGATGGTAAGATATACTACAATCATAATCTTTTAACAGATCCATCCATTGTCTCTACCTTATGTTTAGATCTCGTTGGTCAAAGATGTACTTGAGGCTCTTGTGATCCATGAAGATCTTAAATGTAACCCTATATAAGTAATGGTGCCATATCTTCACCACAATATAAGTAATACAGTCGCCGACTCCAAATCATGTGTGGATTAGTTGCTCTCATGGTTCTTTACCTGACGTATCACATGCCACAATATGCACTCGCTGCATCATCAGATCGTCTTAAGCCTTCCTTAGATTCATCCATGTAAACCGTGAAATCCAAAGTACCGGAAGGAAGGGTAAGAATCTGAGTAGTAGTCAATCGTTCCTTAAGGGTGTGGAAACCCTACTCACATCTATCGCTCTAGACAAATGACATGCCCTTCTACGCTAACCAGGTGAGAGGTAGGGTCAACTAAGAAAACCTTCTACTAAACCGTATGGAAATGGTGAGCTTTTTTTCAATTTGAGAAAGCATGGTTACTTGAAGAGGGGTTCATGGAGACGATCATAAATTTCTGGCTATCATGACATTTTGAAGGCTCTATGACCTCATAACTAGCTGAAAGCTCGAGGCCCTACGATGGAAGCTTTGCGAAATTAAGAAGGAGATTCGGGTGGGTTTGGGGGGGGTATTGTTGGGAGCAGATGATACTTGGGATCTATCTCCATCTAAGATGTTAGAGAGAACTGTTCAACAGAGGATCATCCTGGAGGAGGTCAGGGAGAAAGAAACTGAATGGAGGCAGAGATTTAGGCATCGTTGGATTAGAGAGGGGGATGCCAACACGAAGTTCTTCCATGCCCATAGCTAATGGAAGAAGATGTCGCAATCACATTGGCTTGGTAGAGGTATGCGACGAGCGCTTTGAAGGAGATAAGGAGGTAGGGAAGGTTGCTGGGGGTCTCTTTCATAATATGAGTCGACGAGGGCCCGATAGCGGTTGGCACTGGAGTGGTATAGGAGCTTCGCAGCTTTCGGAAGAGCAGCAAAATGCATTGACAGAGAATTTTTGGTTGATGAGGTTCGAGCCGCTGTGTGGGATCTCAATGCAGATGGGTCTATTTGACCAGACAGTTTCCGATGTTCCTTTTCAGAGAGTTTTGGCCTCTAGTGAGCGCATATATTATGGAAATACTGCAAGAATTTGTAGATTGGAAATCATGGGTTTGATAGATTGAACCTTTCCTATTCTCCCTCCCTAAGAATGAGACTGCAGTGCATGTTGAAGACTTTAGACCAATGTTGTAAAAGTCAGCCGACTAAGCCGACCAGTCAGCCTGACTAGTCTTGGAGGGGCAGTTGACTCAACTAGGCCTAGTCGACCATTAGTCGGTCAACTCGACTAATCGGGCCGACTAGTCAGCCTAGTCGGCCAACTTTTACATAGAGCTTTTTTTTTATTTTTTTATTTTTTATTCAAAGGCAAACTTATTCTAATATGCTTATTGTTATATTTAAAGTCAATGACTTCTTTTGTTTCATTATGATAGTAAAATCTATGCAAATATATAAGAATATATGTATAAAAAGGATTTATCTATTTAAATAATTAAAAATTCAAAATCGATTAATGATCGACTAAATCTGATTAGTCGCCCGTATGCCGATTAATTCTTAGTCAGTGACCCCACCGATCGAATATCGACTACCAATTTCTGCAACCTTGCTTTAGATCGATTTCTTTTTCCAATGGGTCTATTTAATTATTGCGAAGGTTCTGGCTATTCTAATCGTCTACGTGAGGTTCTGAGTGACCTAATGGATGAAGTGCAGATGGCTTTATCCCGGATCGCTTGATGATAAACAATGTTCTCACGATGATGAAGATTATCAGGGATTGGAGATGTCAGATGGTCTACGGTTTTGATGTGGAAAATCAACTTTTCAAAGGCTTATGATTGTGCTGTCTGGCATTTTCTTTGGGGAGCTCTGGCGAAGAGAGATTTTTCTGAAGTGGGTTTCTTCCAGCCACCGAGGGTGGTGGGGGGGCATGAGTGTCCTCTTGCTCCCTTGTTATTTGTTCCTTCAACAGATGTTCTTGCACTTATGGTCCGAAGGGTAGTTGATGCAAATAAAAATTGGCGTCGACGAAAAAAATAATAATATTGTGGAATTTTTGGTGGAGAAGAAGTTGGAGGGGAGAAGGGGAGAAGGCGCGCTTGTTGCGCGAGACTTGGGGAGGAAGAAACGTGAAGATCACGCGGGGAGGGAGAGAAATTAGAGAGGGAGATAAATCTCAATTTATAAATCACTGAACTGTCTAACACCATAGCCTATCATCCCTTTATATAGGAGGGATGAGGTTACAAAAATAGAAAAACTAATTATCCTAAATAGACTCTAACCGACTAACCGACTAATTTGAAATTCAAATTTCTAACTAATCGAGATCACAGGCGATCCCGTTTATTTAATTAAAATTACGACAACTCAAATAAACGTAAATAAATTTAACGGGTAAAATTAAATAAATATGCAGCCCTATATTTCTGTTCCACGCTGCATCAACTCTCCTCCGCTTTTAAAAATTCGTCTCCCGACGAATTGCTTGATCTTCGAGGTGTCGTTGGAGAATTCGATCCTTGAAATTGTAGCTTGCAATTCCTTCAAATAGATATTTTCAACGTTACGTTTGTAGTTCCTTCCAATTGGAGGGCGTCTCCGCAATCTTCGTACCCCTTCATTTAAACGAATTTTAGGGGGCTGGACGGCTATGCAATTTTCCCAAATTAACTCCCAATCCCACAATTCATGGGATTCGAACCCCTTAGAGATCAGGCCTCTTGTTAGAGCTCTCCCTTTCTTCTTGCGCAAGCTACGCGGACAGGGGTGGCGGCGTCCGTGAACTCGTTCCCAGGCGTTCCGTGCTGCTCGCAAGGACGTCGAAATGGGCAGCGGGCGGTTGGGGTGTTTGGTGGCGGTAGGGGTGGTGGCGGGATAGGAAGGCGAGGCGGAAGGGGTGGTTGGTAGGGCGAGGCGGCGAGGAAGGGAGGCGGGTTGCGAGGGCTAGCGCGCGGAGTGGTGCGGGTCGGTGTCGGGAATGAAGGCGAGGGTTGAGGGTGGCGGAATGGGGAGAGGGAGTGGGAGAGGGGGTCGATGACGCGAAGGGAAAAGTGCCGGTGGGGTTCGTAGAGGGAGAGGATAGCGGGCTGACGGGGCCGAAGGAGAATCGGGGCTGGGGAGGGGCGACGATCGGATGGGTTAGGGTTGACTGTGCGCGGGTGGGCGCTGGCGGTTGGAGGTGGCGGGAGGGGATGTTGGTGGTGGCGCAAGAGGTGCGAGGGCGGGAGGGGGTGGCGGCAACGGGGTTGGGGCCTTATTTGGGGGTACAGGGTCAGTGGGAAAAGACGGCGGTGGTAAGGGGATCAGCGGTAGTGATGGGGCAAGGGGGTTTGCTGGGGGTGCCGGGTCAGCGGGAAGGGACGATGGCGACGAGGGGATCAGCGACGGTGATGGAGCAAGGGATTTTGACGGGGGTGCAAGGGCAGCGGATGGCGGTGGCGACGTGGATGGGGCTGGGGCTGGGGTTGTGGTCGTCGAGGAAGGCAGGGAAAGTACCTGGGATAGTTTGGGCAGTGCCAGGACGACCGGAGGGGGCGATGGAATCGATTCCGGTAGCGGAATCAGATCTGAAGCATCCTGGACTGCAAGCATTTGGTTGTCGACGACGATCTTTCCTTCATCAAAATCGGTTTCGGTGACTGGTATCGTTGGAGCCTTTGATTTGGCGGCGCATAGGGCCTCGAAGTTAGCCATAAGATCTCGAAACTTGGAGTGGAATGTGGTTTGTAAATCAAGTAGCATGCTCATTGTCTCCTTGTTGTAGGCGTCGTTGGCTCGCCGTTTTCGTTCGGACGAACGATAGTCCCTCGATGCATGTCGGTGCGAACGTCTGGATGGATCATCAGATCGTGAGGACGATTTGTAGGCCATGCTCTGATACCAAATTGATGAAACCTCGTTGTAATCTACGGGGTGTCGATAGAACGTGAACTAAATTTCAAATCCAACCAGGGGTGAGCTAATGGACTACTTACGGACGCCAGTAAAATGGTACGCAATGCACAATTACTAGACCGAAATGCAAAGAGTTCAAAGGTTGACGATGAAAGAAATGAGGTCTAAAATCAGCAAACAATCTTTGGTAAAATACTCGAATTCCAGCACGGATTTCACCACAATTTCAGGTAACCAAGTAGTTAATGATTATAAGGAAAATATAACGATGTTGCGGCAAACAGAACCTCAATAATTCACCAAACCAATCAACAATATAACAACCTACACTTCTAATATCACACGAACTGAATAATATGCAAAGGGGGCGCTCATACCACAACCAGCGAGGGATTTTTCGGCGCGCTTCAGACCTGGACGATGGCGTTGGGTGCGGGACGGGTGCAGCGACTACTCTGGAAGGGGTCTGGGCTGTGAAGGGGCGGATCTGTGACCGCGTCGCAGGAGTAATCTGGAGTTCTCGGTCGCTAGCGTGCGTGGAGAGGCGCGGGTGGGTGCAGAAAAGTGTGGGGCGGAGGCGGAAGACTGGGGCCGTGGTGAGTGTGGCGGCGTGGGGTAGGGTGTGGGCGGAGGCGGAAGACTGGGGCTGTGGTGATGGTGGCGGCGTGGGGTAGGCGCGGGGAGGAGAGGAAGGGGGGGGGGAAGGGGTTGTGGTCGCGGAGAGGGGGGGGGGGGCGTCGGTGTTGGGGTGGGTTGCTGTGAAGAGGCGGCGAGAGATGGGATGGTTAGGGTTCGGCAGGGGTGAGGGGAAAAGGGAGAAGAGAGGGTTGCGGAAACCGAGAAAGGGAGAGAGAGAATAAGTGAGGGGAAAATAAATCTCATTGAAAAACTAGAATCCAACCCTAGCTAATGGGGTGCATTTATAGAGGCCAAATCCCCCCCAAACAAGCAACAACCATACTAAAAATAGAAAAAAATCAAAAAGATGATAATGCCTTGTATAATGAGCCTTTTACATTAGTAAATAGAAATAAATAAAACAAATGTTCGACTAAAATTAAATAAAACAAATGTTCGACTAAGAAATTGATCACGTGGTATCATGCTGCATCAACTCCCCCTGCTGAGAAGAATCTCGCTCCGTCGAGATGGCATTGTGGTAGTTCTGAAGTATATCAGGGCGGAGTTGTTGAAGTTCATCGTCGTCAATCCAGGTGCAATCGGTCAGATGTCGTCCCTTCCATTTGACTAGATATCGTCGGAAGAGACCACGTCTAGTTATCATATCTCGGATGTCTGCAATATCTTCAATCTGATCGGCATCAGCCGCGGCCGGTGGTTGGCGCGTATCATCAGCGGGAACTACTGGCGTGGTGGCATCTGTCTGCTCATCTCCGTGATATAAGAAGAGATCTGATACATTAAAGACTGGCATTGTCTGGACGTCTGACGGTAGATCAAGTAAGTAAGCATTGGACCCAATCTTCTTGAGGATTCGGAATGGACCAATCTTTCGGACGCTCAATTTTTTGGTGGACTCTCAAAGGAAATCTCTCTTTTTTTAGGTGTACCATCACTAATTCTCCAACTCTGAACTCGCTCTCTCTACGGTGGAGGTTGGCTTGAGCTTGGTATTTCTGGGTCATGGTTTGGAGTTTGGTTCGGATTTCGGTATGGATATTGGTTAGGTGTTCGACCAGGTCCTCAGCAGCTGCACTGCTCCTCCCTTGCATGGTTGTGGGTGTTAGGTCTAGAAATTGGGTAAGTGGAAAGCCGTACACACTCTCAAATGGCGATTTTCCGGTGGACCTATTAGTGGAACTGTTATACGCGAATTCGGCTTGGGGAAGAATTAGATCCCATTTGGACGGAGAGTCCCCTGCAAGACATCGCAATAAATTTCCTAACGATCTATTAACTACTTCGGTTTTCCCATCTGTTTGTGGATGATAAGCAGTGCTATATTGCAAACGAGTACCAAGACGAGACCTAAGCGTGCGCCAAAAATGACTCAAAAACCTGGTATCACGATCCGAAGTGAAAGAATGAGGAACACCATGCAATCGAACAACATCACGAAAAAACAAATCAGCGACATGAGATGCTTTTGAGGTTTTTTTACATGCAATGAAGTGTGCCATTTTAGAAAATCTGTCCACAACCACAAAAATAGAGTCAACTTTCCGTACCGTGAGGGGTAGGCCTAGCACAAAATCCATAGTGATGTCTTCCCAGGGTCGTTGGGGAATCGGCAGAGGTGTATACAACCCAGTGTTCTGCCTATGGCCTTTGAATCTCTGACATGTTTGGCCTTTTTGTACAAACTTTGTAACATCCTTTCGCAATTGCGGCCAATAAAATCACTCTTGGAGAAGGGTCAAGGTCTTATCCCTTCCAAAGTGTCCAACTAAGCCACCGTTATGCAGTTCTGAAATTAGGTTCTCTCGAAGGGAAGTGGCAGGGATGCACAGTCGATGGGCCTTGAACATGAATCCCTCATGAAGGACATAGGTGGCTGTCGGATCCTGTCCAGTATCAACACACTCGACATAAGCTTGTCCGAAGTCAGGGTCAGTGGGGTAGAGATCCTTGAGTGCGTCAAATCCTGTTGTGCTGACGGTCATTGTGGTCAGGGCATGTGCTCGCCTGCTCAACGCGTCGGCCACGCGATTCAGGGTGCCAGCCTTGTGCTTGAGATGGAACGTGTATTCTTGGAGGAAACTAACCCATTTTGCATGACGCTTGTTAAGGGTCTTCTGAGAGTTCAGATATCGTAAAGCTTCATGATCAGAATCATGGAAGGCCGTATCCCGATATATCGGCGATATATCGGTATCGACAGGTCACCGATATATCGCCGATATGTCCGATATCGGGTATCGACATGCAAAAAAGGCAAGCTGAATCCCGATGTCGGCGATATAGCGTCGATATATCGCCGATATATCGGCGATATATCGGTATCGACATGGTACCGATATCGATACCGATATCGATATGTCCTTCCATGATCAGAATTAAGGACAAATTCACGCTGGATTAGATAGTGCCTCCAATGCTTGAGAGCTTGTACCACAACATAGAATTCGACATCATATGTAGAGTACCGTGATCGAGCTTCGTTCAACTTTTCACTGTAGAATGCTATAGGTCGTCCTTCTTGACTCAGGACGGCACCGATCCCGACATGTGAGGCATCGCAATCGACTACGAAAACCTTGGTGAAGTCAGGAAGTGCCAAAACAGGGGCATGGGTCAATTGATGATTTAGCTTTCGAAAGCTGGTTTCTGCTTCAAGAGTCCAAGTGGGTGCGCCTTTACGCGTGCAATCTACCAACGGAGCCGCACAAGTGCTAAAGTTCCGGATGAAGCGTCGGTAGAAAGAAGCCAATCCCAGAAAGCTGTGAATCTCAGTGAGGGTTTTGGGCACGGGCCAGCTTTGAATGGCCTGAATCTTGGAGTGGTCAACTTTAAGTCCATCGGCAGTGACAATGTATCCCAAGAATAGGACTGTGTCAGACATGAAGGAGCATTTCTTAAGGTGGACATACAATTGTTGGGCTCTCAAGGTTTTCAGGACTTGTCGTATGTGAGATAAGTGGTCATCTTTGGTCAAGCTGAAGATCAATATGTCATCAAAGTACACAACCACAAACTTACCGATGAAGGGCCGTAATACATGATTCATGGTTCGCATGAAAGTGCTGGGAGCATTAGACAGGCCGAAGGGCATTACTGTCCACTCATAAAGGCCCTCTTTGGTCTTAAAAGCAATCTTCCACTCGTCTCCAGGCCGAAGGCGAATCTGATGGTACCCACTGTGAAGATACCAAATGATAATTGGGCTACAACAATGAGGTGCTTTCTATCTTGCTTTTGCAGTATGCATATGATACCATTTTGTTCATTGAAGGGGGAAAGAGAAGGTCAGAGGTATGGACACATTCACCGACATCTTTAGGGAGCTTTCTGGCCTTAGAGTTAACTGTGCTAAGTCTACTTTTATTCCTTTTGGCTTGACCGAGCATACAACTTTGGATTACGTGGATATTATTTTGACCCCTGGGGGCACCATCCGCTCAGTTACTTGGGTTTACCAATCTATAACGAAGACTGAGACACTCGTATTGGGTAGCAGCTATGGAGCGGCTAAAAATAAAGTTGATCGGTTGGAAGGCAAAATACCTTTATCGGGGAAGGCCTTGTTGAAGGCAATCCTGGCATTTATTTCGATTTTTGTCATGTCCTCCCGTGTCCTTCCAATGTTGTGCGAAAATGTCTTGAAGCTTACACAGCAACAACAACAACAAAGTCGTTTCTTACATACGAGTAGGCTACATGGATTTTCTGCCTCCATTCATATCTATTTTGGGTCATTCTTGGGCTGAAATCTAAATAACTAAGATCCCTTTGGATAGTTTCATTCCAACACTTCCTGGGCCTTCGTCGCCCTCTCTTAACCTGCTCAACACCCCAAATCTCGCATCTTCTAATTGGTGCATCGGCCGACCTCCTTTGCAAATGGTAAAACCATCTTAAGCGGTTTTCTCTCATCTTATCCTTTACCGAGGCTACGCCAACTTTCCTTCTGATCATATCAATCTGAATCTGATCTTTTCGTGTATGACCACAAATCCACCTTCGTATTTTCATTTCTACTATTGTTATTCTCTACACATGTCTATGGTTCACAGCTTAATATTCTGATTCGCATATCAAGTCTCACGGCTGCTTTGTAATACTTTCCTTTGACTTTTAAAGTGTTTTCTTATCACAAAGAACAATGGAACCTCCTCTCTACTTTAGCCAACCAACATTTATTCTATGAGTAACATCCATATCAATTCCCCCATGTTGTTGCAAAATAGATCCCAAGTATCTAAAAAAAAATCTTTTTTCTAAATATTATCATCTCCAATCATTACCTCGAGTCCCTCACCATTGTTTCCATCAAATGCACACTTCATATATTCACTTTTAGGCTTTTAGCCTACTTATACGAAATCCTTTAGTCTCTAAGGCATGTCTCCAAACCTCCATCTTATCATTTAATCCATCTCTTGTCTCATCAATCAACACAGTATCATCAACGAACAACATACACCAAGGTATATCATCCTGAATGTGACTAGTCAACTCGTCCATAATCAAAGCAAAAAGGAATGGATTCAAAGCTGAACTTTGATGCAAACCGATGTTGATGTTGAAATAGTTAGTATTCTCCCAGTCTTGAAACTTTCATACAAAAATTTTTCTGGAGCCGTTCGGACGGTAGATCTAATGGCATACCTTTGGGTAATTGGGATATGATCACTCTACCGTTGAATGGGGGACTGGGAATTCACATAGTTGATGATGTGAATAAGGCACTCCTTAGGTGGGCAGCTCGAATCAGTGGCAGTGGTATGGACCTTGTGTGCTGCTTGCTTAGGAAGGTTTATGATTTTCCCTCGAGCCCGTACCCCCCTCTCATCTGCATCATTTTCCTACAGCATTTTGGAAAGATATCTGTGTTGTACTTCCTGATTTGAGCGCTCATGTCCAGCCAATTATTGGAGATGGCTCTTCATTCAAATCTTGTTTGGATGACTGGACAAGGTTTGCTCCTTTGCACCTCCGCTACCCACGTGTCTTTGCATTGACTTCCAACCGTGATGTTCATCTTAGGGACGTTTGGGAAGACAATCAATGGGTACTAGTTTTTTCCCAGGCCCTTTCAGAACAAAGATTCTTGGAGTTTCTAAATTTGTTGAGCCATCTACCTAACATCGCAGGTCTGATGAAGGGTAGAGACCATTGGATTTGGAGTGATGGTTAGTTCTTAGTTAAGGTGTATGTGGCCCTTACAGCTTCCTGTGGCTCTTCTTCGATGGATAGAGAGCGTGATTGCAAATTTATTTTGACATTATGGGTCCATGTAAAAATGAAGGTCTTCCTATGGATTCACCTGGGCATTGCAGATCGGGGCCTGCAGAACTGGGTCATTTAGTTTTCTCCTGCTCAAGAGTTCGACAGGTTTGGAATGTGGCCGACATTACATGGTTAGATCTTTCCTCTCACTTGCCTTTGTGGAATAATCTTGTGGCAAACCAATTCCAATCTGCCTTTGGAGGTTTGGAGGCCGATCTCTTTTCTTTGTGCTATTTGGCTCTCCCACAATGGAGTTATATTTAGAAACGAGCGGTATTATAAGGAAAATGTAATCAATCTGGCCTGTAATGGTACCATTTTTTCAAGACTTGTCTCTTGTAACAGTACCGTTTTTTCTAATACATTCTGTGGCGGGCACCAATTGTAGGTGTTTTCCTTTTTTAAATTTTAAAAAAGGAATTATTCAACTTCAATTCTCCAAAGCACGACATATAGTTCATTACTACTTTGGACTCTGCCTTTGAGATGTTTATTACGTGCTTTCCAGTTTGTAATTACCCTCTTAGAAAATGACGCGGGCATAAATTATAGTAGGGCAGTTTCTTGCAGATTTTAATATTACCTATGGATCGGCCACACATATGGAAGCTTTACTAGAGACTTCTTCAGCCACACATATGGAAGCTTTACTAGAGACTTCTGCCATTGATGGGGTATACAATAAAATGATTCATATGGCTGCCTTTTTGGCATACCATGGATGTGCATAATCCCTCAGTTATGGTTGCCTCCAAGTGGGGATGTGGCTGTGGTGGTAGTAACACTAACATGTGTCACGATAGTGGAAGCATAGGCAGAAGCACTGATAGGGCTTCATGCCAACAGTAGTATTATGCTTATGTGGGCCATATTGAGGAGAATTGCTGGCAGAAGCACTGATGGACACTTAGCTGCTAATTTATGCGTTGCCCACCATTGTGGATAGACAAGATCTGGCCACTACGACCATCTCAAGTGCATAACCTAATGAGTTATCGACATGCTCTAATAGTAATGACTGTATTCGGGCAAGAATGGAACATAGGTTGCTACAGACCTATCTGGTAATTGTATTTCAAGTGATTACATGTACTAGTGATGCTGTAGCAGATTGGATGATTTTGGAGCCTTAGGACACCTATATTGTTAGAAAAATAGGAAGCGGAAGCGGAAGCGGAATGATAAACAGAGCATAAGAACAGAAAGATAAACATGGAAGAACAAAGATTTAACGTGGAACCCTACTCCCTAAGGAGCGGGATGAAACCACGGGAGAAGCCCTCAATGGGGCATATGCTTCATTGCTTTTTCTCATTAGTTACAGGAGGCCTGGGCTCTTTATATAGCCTCCACAAAGTCTCCACATCTCCAAACTGGTAGATGTGGGACTAAACTCTGGATGGGGTAAATGGATCCTGGAGGGATCCATTTACTCATCTCCCACATATATGACGCATGCAACTTATACTCCAACACTCCCCCTCAAGCTGGAGCATGCAATGCTCAGCTTGGACAAACAAAAAGAAACTCAACTCACGCTACAGGACACTACTGACAATATCAACCCAACGCGCACAACTGCTGCTGTCAAGGACGTTGTGTCTCATGCCGTGCAGGTGAGGAGAACGACCGGGCTGGAATGTGAGTCTGCTGAATCTCCTCGTTTGAGAGCATGTGCTCTGAACTGCGCATGTCAGAGTCAATGCAACTGGTAATGAGTCTCCTCGTCGGAGTACTCTAGCCCACCACAATATGTGGACAACTGCTCTATCTCTGAAAAGGGTCGAACTGAAAAAGGGCCGTGGAAGTGCAATCCTCGTCGGAGTCCACGGTCGCTGGAGAATATAGTTTGAAAGAAGTATCATCGTAGGAGAAATGGGTCTATCCCATCTGACACATAGAATGGTACACTACTTTGGAGTACATATGATACCACATGAAAAACCCTTGCCCTTATGGCATAGGGAATGATCCTCTGCTACGGAGTCCCTATGGCTCATATGAAAACTCTGGCCGACAACAACAAGAAGAATGATGAGAACCACTGAAAAATGATGGTAAACATGTGCACATCTGAAAAGACCGCATACTCGTGCGTGTTTGAAACTGACTCGGAATCTGACGTCGAGTATGACAAAATATCTGTATAGTGAAAAATCGGCTGGTTTGGAGAATATCTGAATCTGACCTCTGAATCTGGAACAAGATCTGTGACTCTATATAATACTCCCCCTTTCTCCCATACTTGTCGGAAAGTCAACATCGACAAAGTTAGGAGAAGACAATAAAATTAGGGGAAATAAAAAATCTCTTGCGGCTTTTCTTCATTTTTTTAATAAGCCATCACATTTTTTTTGTTTTTTTTGAAAACATTTTTTAAAGCCGTTTCAACAATTTTTTTACGGCTTTTCCTTGCAACATTTTTTTTGAAATTGCGTACGGCTTTTCTTTGTATGCGCCTCTTTTCCTAAAAAACAATACTTTTTTTTTTTAAAAACTTGAATCTCGGCCTAAAAGGGGCCTAATCTCTCTCTTTTCCCATTTACATATATAAAATGGTCCCAAAGGTGCCTCAGCCTAATTGGGCTTTACAAAACATCTCTCTTTTTTTGACTACATGACCCAAATCACGGCCCAAACAGTGGCCTAATTTTTTTCAAACCACTATCCCTTTTTTTTTGTAATTAGGCCCCTCCCCCTTTTTTTATAACCAATCCCCCACTCCCCCCTTTTTTAAGACAGACTAGCCCACTAGGGCTCTCCAATAAATAACCCTTAATTTTTTTTTAAAATAGGTAGTGGGCCTAGGGTTCCCAATCGTGGGAACCGCTCTCTCGAAGTCGTTGCCCGCCCTCGAGATGGGTTTCTCGGCGACCTGGAACTCAAGGCGCAGCTCGCCATCACCGTTGGAGGTTGACCGAAGCTCCGCCTGGGAGGAGCGATGGTCGTCTGGGCCGAGGAGTGGCATCTGGAGCATGCTGGAGATGGAGGAGCCCAGAGGGGCGATGGAGATCGGGAAGGGCCGAGCGCCGCCGTCTGGAGGCTCGCGCAGGAGCCACTTCTTGGGAATAGCGGCATCAGGAGGAGATGCCTACGCTGCTGAAGCCACTGGAGAGGAGGAGATCTTGCTGGGGCTCGCGCCTTCCTGCGCGAGATATTGGAAGAGATCTTGGAGCTCGAGGGCCCCGCCTGGGTCCACAACCACTGTTTGGCTCGATCGCACGTGTTTCCTGGAGATGCGCGATGTTGGGGCATCGCTCGATGAAAGAGGACTCGCGCCATTGGGGGCATCGCTCGATACGCGCATGGCCCGCGCGCTAGGTTCGACAGAACACTATGCGCCAGGGGTACTCGAGATACTCCTTTGACGAATCTTGAACCACTAATCTTCTCAAACAAATATTCACTGATACTCAAGAATCAATTCTCGAAATAAAAATAACATAAAATCCCCGAGAATCGACCCGCCTGATACCATATTAGAAAAATAGGAAGCGGAATGATAAACAGAGCATAAGAACAGAAAGATAAACATAGAAGAACAAAGATTTAACGTGGAACCCTACTCCCTAAGGAGCGGGGATGAAACCACAGGAGAAGCCCTCAATGGAGCATATGCTTCATTGCTTTTTCTCATTGATTTCAGGAGGCCCGAGGCTCTTTATATAGCCTCACTAGAGTCTCCACATCTCCAAAGTGGTAGATGTGGGACTAAACTTTGGATGGGGTAAATGGATCTTGGAGGGATCCATTTATTCATCTCCCACATATATGATGCATGCAACTTATACTCCAACATATATGGAGACCATCAATATAGTTTTGAAAGTTGCAGTCCATTCCTAATGGATTAAGTATGGTTATAGCAGAAAGTAGATGGTAGAAAATTGCTTGTTGTTGGCTAGGGGGGTGTACAAGTCCCTTCACCTTAATTATAGAATGGGTGCTAAGGTCTTCTTTTGGGCCTCTTACCAGTTATCCATATCGTTTAAGAACTTTACCTTCTCCAAACCTGTAAAATCGGCTGACTAGTCCGACTAGTCGACCCTATTAATCGACCCAGCAGCCTGGCTGACTCGACTAAGGATTGTCGGCCCTTAGTCGGGTAGAGTGACTAGTCGGCTTAGTCGGTCGACTAACGGTCGATTTTTGCAAGAGGATCTAGATACCAAATTGTTTAGGATTTATGTAACGTTGGACTCTTCGAAACCCTCACTCTCTCTCTTTTCGACACACTCTCTCTCCGAAACTCGATACTCACTTTGAAACCCTCTCCAGGCGGTAGGCGATCGTCGCTCCTCCTCTGATTGCCACCGCCTCCGGTCGCCGCACCTCCTTTGGTCGCTCCAGCCAGCATCGTGATCCTCTCCTCTCGCTCCAGCCAGGTCGACATTCCTCTCCTCTTGTTCCAGCCAGCGCCGCTGACCTAAAAGGTTAGGATTTCCATTTTTTCTTCAAGTTTTTATAATATTGTGGAGGATATCTTGGTAGACATGATTTTTTTAATTATTACATGCTTGAATGCTTCTGAACTATAGTATCCCTCCACGATATTAAGATTAAATTTTGTAGGATCAAAATCTCATAATCTCTTATTCAGCTTCTATTCATGCTTCATTCACCTTATGTCCATTTCGTAAATTAAAATATCGTTATTCAGCTTCTGAACTGCACATCATGCAACATCTGAAATTTATATATTCAAATTATTTATCTTTTGTTCCATTTCGTAAATTTATGCTTCATTTAGCTTCTGTCCATTCGTAAATTAAAATATCTTTATTCGGCTTCTGAACTGCACATCATGCAATATTTGAAATTTATTTATTCAAATATTTCAGCTTCTGTACATTTCGTAAATTTATGCTTCATTCAACTTCTGTCCATTTCGTAAATTAAACATATACATTTTAAGAGTTTTGTTCAAATACTTCATGCATTCAAATATTCTTAACTAATCCCTCTATTTGATTCTTTTAAATGAAACATAGCTAAACATTTCTCTTAATGTTTATTCCTACTTAAATGCAATTGTTTGTTCGTATGTGAAGTTACAGCTTGGTTTTGTTTGTCATATTTTTAGTATAAATTTTACTGCTTACTAATAGAATAGTAAGTAGTAGCTTTACTAATAAGCTCTTAAAAAATCGAAAATTGCCTAAATTTAAGCAAATTTATGGGAGTATATGTATAAAAAATAATTTATACATTGAAAGTAAAAAAATTAAAACCGACTAATGCTCGACTAAATCTGATTAGTCGCCCGACTGCCGATTAATCCTTAGTCAGTGAACCGACCGACCGAGTACTTACTGCCGACTTCTGCAACCTTGTGAAGTCCCCTCTCTCCCTTCTCCCTTTTATTTTCCTAACTTCTTCATATTTCATCCGTAGTGCACCCTTTTCCTTTTATATCCTCCACATCTTTCCACAATCTTTCTCCATATCCCTTCCTTCCTTCTCCATCCAAGAGGGAGCCAAAAAATCCCATTGTTCTTCTCCCTTTT
Organism: Ottelia alismoides; assembly: GCA_037367405.1. Lineage (NCBI taxonomy): Eukaryota > Viridiplantae > Streptophyta > Magnoliopsida > Alismatales > Hydrocharitaceae > Ottelia > Ottelia alismoides. The sequence goes on from JAZKJV010002820.1 coordinate 658,873, forward strand.
CCAGCTAAAACTGCAGCTAGAGCTGCTATTGATTGACCAAGTGTTGCATGCATTTGGGGCTAAAATCCCAACATCAAGGGCTGCTACCAATAGCAGTAATAGTTGCTGCCATTTCCTCCAACTTGAAGCAATTTAAGTTGCAATCGTACAATCTTTCCTTTTGCGTTGCAATCGTACAATCTTTCCTTTTGCTGCCATGCATGGTGTTTTACCCATTTTTCATCCTCTAATTAATGCCTTTCTACATAGAAAAATGAAGGTCTTTGGATGTTTTTATCTCTAAAATCCTGATCAGAAATTAGGCTTCACATTCATTATATCTAAGATGAAAAATAAAGGTTTTTCAATGTTTTTATCTCTAAAATCCAGATCTGAAATTGGACTTTAAATTCATGATATCTAAGATGAAAAATGAGATTTTTGGATGTTTTTATCTCTAAAATCTAGATCTGAAATTGGACTCAAAAATCATGATATCTAAGATGAAGAATGAAGGTTTTTGGGTGTTTTATCTCTAAAATCCATATCTGAAATTGGACTCCAAAGTCATGATATCTAAGATGAAAAATGAAGGTTTTTGGATGTTTTTATCTCTAAAATCCAGATTTGAAATTGGACTTCCAATTCATGATATCTAAGATGAAAATGAAAGTTTTTTGAATGTTTTTATCTCAAAAATCCATATCTGAAATTGGACTTCAAATTCATGATATCTAAGATGAAAAATGAATGTTTTTTTGATGTTTTTAAAATATCTCTAAAATCCAGATCTGAAATTGGACTTTAAATTCATGATATCTAAGATGAAAAATGAAGGTTTTTGGATGTTTTTATCTATAAAATCCAGATCTGAAATTGGACTTCAAATTCAAGATATCTAAGATGAAAAATGAAGGTTTTTGGATGTCTTTATATCTAAAATCCAGATCTGAAATTTGGCTTCAAATTTATGATATCTAAGATGAAAATGAAAGCTTTTGGATGTCTTTATCTCTAAGATTCAAATCTGAATTTGGCTCCAAATTCATGATATTTAAGGTGAGAGGTAATATGGGTCGATTATCCATTAGGAGGTACTTGTAATATTCCTAAGATTAAAAGATGAATTACACCTATTCTATTCTCCTAATTAAAATGCTTAGTCAAATATGATCTTGTGTGTTCTCCGTTGATTGAATTGGACTATTTTGATATAGAAAGACTGTGTGAAGAAGATTTTGGTACCTTCGAGTAAAATGTATGGACTGAAATAAACTATATAAATTGTTATTTCATACAGTATTCGAATACGATAGCTAAGTACGACATTTCTTTCAGATTGTCTATTGACAGTGATGACTGACAATTATTAGTGCTGATCATGGTGACCCTTTCACCTGACTGTACGCCCTCAACTGGGCGGGAGATAGGAATACCTGTTAGCAGTGACCGCTTAGTGCACGGGGTCCCAATCCTTTTGACGGTTTTTACGCAAGCTCGCAGTGTTTTTATGCCTCGTTGAGATCCCGACTTCTTGACCAGTTCTGTTGACCCTATGTTTTAGGATATCTAGGCTGGGGATCCCTCGATTTTATTTTTCTTTACGAGCTCGTTAGCTCGTACTGGTTGGGCCGATTTTTAGAGTGACATTTTCGGAGAGTCTCTCTCACCTGTCTCTATGACGTAGTTTTGGAGTAGACGTATCCATCTAATGGACCGCACTTCCACTTAAAGGGGCGAGACGGAAGAGTCTCTTAAGAGACTTCCTCACCGCTTGAGTTTTGGTTACCGTTGCCAATATGCTTGGCGATGGCTATAGTTGAGTTGGTTACAATTGAGTGGTTCAGTGAAGTTTGGCTAGAGCTGAGATCAGTTAAGTTGAATTGGCTACAATCGAGCTTGCTACCAGAATCATCAATCATCATCAATCGTTAATCATCGATACTTACTCAAATCTTAGAACTACTATTACAAATGTTAGGAGAAGTTAGTGGACGTGTTGGGAACTTAGTTAGGATGCATTATACTTCACTGCATGCCTACGGAGGCACCCCAACCCTAAGGTACTCTTCACTCTTAGAGTCATAGTGTGAGGTCACCCTCAGACCAAGACCACAAACTAAACACTAAACTTGTGAAGATTAGACATAATTAAGGATCAAATCTAAAATCCATCATTCTAAACATCAAGATCCACCAACATGATCTCTAAATGGCAAAAAGTTATTAACATACACGCAGGTCATCAATTAAAATATGAAATACATATATGATAAATTATGTGGTATTTGGGTGATTAGGGAAATTACATGCATAGCAGTTTGAAAACCATTTTCCACGCACGTAGTTTGTCAATTTAGATATCAATGCCTTTCTACTTGCTTTCTTTTGTACATGTTGTATATATATATGGAAATTAATGAAATACAAATTGGTGATACTTCTTATTGGTCTTGTGGTTGTTTCCATAGATTGTGAATATCATTGCAAAATGCGAAAAATTTCCCCTGAATTTCAGTTGAACTAATGCGATCATTTATGAAAATAATGCTGGGAGTCGTGTAAACATGTACCTGGATCCAAGGACGTCGCAGTTTGATATTAGAGCCGTGGTACCCCAATACACACATTCGCAGTATTACGATTCTGATCGCATTAAGTTCTCGGATAGCGATAGTCTTCTGACTTGTCGCGAATCTGAAAGGGAAACATGACATTCAAATACAATAATCACATGTGTCACCCATTGCTTTTAATTTTCATATAATATCCCAAGAAGAGAAAAACATGATTAGAAATGTCAGCAAACATCAACCGTTATGATTAATGATTTTGGTTCTCGTATAGAACCATGATGTCCAGAGCTGACCAGGAGATGGTTGATCACTTGGAGCGTATCATGATGGCTCTCACCGACCTTCAGCAGTAGTAGACTGCTATGAGAGGTCAGCAGGACCAAGTCCTAGCTCAATAGACAGAGATCGTTGACAGGCAGACAAACATGGAGATGAGGTTCGAGGAGCTGTCGGATTCACTTACCATCCATCTCAGGATGGAACACGAAAGGACCAGCCTCAGTCGGTTGAGATAAATAGCCTCACTTTGATGATCCACATGAGGAGATGCCATCATATGGAGCCGAGGATGGAGATTACGACATGGAGCAGGACCATGCACTCTTTGCAGATGAGGACATACTCGGGCACTCCGCTATCCACACATCATATCAATGAGCCAATGTGCTCATATTCGAGGGCACCGGGACGTCAGATGAGGCTGAGCAGTGGCTGAAAAGGGTCATAAAGATACTTCGGATGATACGCGTACCACGAGACTCGTGGTTATATTTCATGGAGTATTCACCGACATCATTCGCCGAGAGATGGTGGGAGGCGAGGGTTTTTGAGTTGGGACGTGAGCCCACATGGGATGATTTTGAGATTAGATTTAGATCCCACTTCTTCTCTGGGAAGTGGAAGGAGTCACGGTGTCGATTGTTTGCAGATCTACGACAGGGACATATGACGGTCGGGCAGTACTTTGTTCGATACACCGAGGTGTCACGACACACATCATCAGTTGTTCCCTTTCCAGATGAGAATCTGGAGAAGATCGTCAGAGAGATGCAGGAAGATGTACATGAGAAGCTGGTCGGACTGCGTATCACTTCTATCTCCGAGGCTACTGACACAATGGAGAAGTTTGAGGACATCAAAAAGAGACACTTCGGGAGCTCATCTGGAGCGGCACCTACGCCACAACGATCAATTGAATTGATACGTCGACCATTTCAACAGCATATGTCAGCTAGGCGGTTTCGTCTTACAGGTTCGACATTTTCAGGCGGTGCTCGCTCATCTTCAACGACTACCTTAGGAGGAGCATTCGCAGATGTGACACGAGTTCAGCTCGACCATCTGGGTCGTAGAGAGTTGACAGACCCCTGGTAGGACTGACTCAGAGCACAGGCATGACTACCACGCCTACCCCATCCGTGAAATGCTACTTGTGCAATGGGTGATGACATTACTGATCTCAGTGTCCCCAGGCTTCTGGTGAGCCTCGACCACAACCACAACCACAATCTTCACAGCTGCAGGCACAACATACAGGAAGTTTTCTTAGCAGGAACTCCAACTTAAGGAGGCCGCCGAGACAGACACAACGTGGCAGGTTCTACTATCGCACCAGCTAGGCAGGGTCAGCTACATGCAGTGATCGAGGAATAGACACGATCAATAGCTACTGTGGTGAAAGTTATGGTCTTAGTCTTGGATCGACCTTTTCATGTCTTGTTTGATTCTGGAGTGACGCATTCTTTCATTACGCCGAGATTATTAGCTGCATTAGGTAGAGTTGCAGAGACTCTATATCCTCCGCATCACATTCGTGGGCCAAGTGGCCAGTTGTTCATCATTTCCTTGATAGTTAAAGGTTTGCCAGTATGAATCACTGGTCACGAGATGATCGCAGATTGTTTACTGCTACAGCTTGACGAGTTTGATATGATTTTGGGCATGGATTGGTTATCAGATCATCATGCTCTAGTTGATTGCTTTAGGAAGACAATTGTCTTCAGGATTCCGGATTTACCCGATACATTATATGACTCCAAGATGGAGTACATCTCAGTGTTGAGAGCCCAGAGACTAGTTGATCAGGGATGCGATTCATATCTAGCATTTGTCCAAGAGACATCATATCATGAGCCGATGACACAGGACATCAGAGTAGTATCAGACTACCCAGATGTGTTTCCTGATGAGTTAGCAGGATTACCTCCTGAGAGATGGAGTTCGAGATTGCACTATTACTTGATACACGACCGATCTCGATGACACCATATCACATGGCCATGGCTGAGTTGAGAGAGCTGAATGTGTAGTTGCACGAGTTACTTGACTTGGGTTTCGTGAGACCAAACACTTCACCTTAGGGTGCTCCAGTTCTATTTGTCAGGAAGAAGGATGGATCAATGAGATTATGCATAGACTATCAACAACTGAACAAGAGAATGGTGAAGAACCGTTATCCTTTGTCGTGCATCGATGATATTTGATCAACTTCAGGGATTTTCGGTGTTCTCGAAGATCGACCTTCGTTCTGGCTACCATCAGTTGAGGATTCGAGAGTCAGATATTCTGAAGACATCTTTCAAGACTCGTTATGGACACTATGAGTTTGTGGTGATGTCATTTGGGCTCACCAATGCCCATGCAACATTCATAGACATGATGAACATGATCTTCTGTCCATACTTGGACAAGTTTGTGGTGGTATTCATTGATGATGTACTGATTCATTCTCGGAATGAATGAGATCATGCGAATGATCTGAAGATTGTCCTGGACACATTACAAGAGCACAAGGTGTATGCCAAGCTGAGCAAGTGCGAGTTTTGGTTATCTTGGGTCTCATTTCTTGGGCATGTCATTTCTGGAGCAGGTATCGCGGTTGATCCTGCGAAGATTGAGGCAGTCATGTCTTGGGAGCATCCCAAGACAGTCACTCAGATTCGGAGTTTCCTTGGATTAGCGGGCTATTACAGACGCTTCGTTAGTAGATTTTCACGCATTGTTATTCCCTTGACATGATTGACACAAAAGAGAGTTCCTTTCATTTGGGATGATTCATGCGAGCAAGCTTTCATGATACTGAAGGAAAGATTGACAATAGTACCCATTCTTGCTCTTCCTTCAGACACTTAGGATTATGCAGTTTATATAGATGCTTCAGGAGAAGGTTTATGAGCGGTATTTGATGCAATGAAGTTATGTGATTGCTTACTGTTAGAGTTATTATATTTACATCTATATTTGTAACCCTTCGGGTTCTGTAACCCCTGATGACCCTTCGGCTTCCGTAACCTTCTGTGTCCCTTCAAGTCCGTAACCTCCAGTGACCCTTCGGGTTCCGTAACCTTTGTACTCTTAAGGGTTTTCTCTCTATATAAGAGACCCTACCTCTATAGAATAAACATCTCATCAGTTCCTCTTCTCAACATGGTATCAGAGCAACGATCCTAGACCATAGCCTAATACCCTAAATCCGCCGCCACCACCAGCCCTCTCTCCACTGACAAGGAGAGAGGGCTGGACCTCCCGCATCGCTCATGGGTTCCATGGTCTCGCGCAAGGTAGTCCAAGTCCCCAACATCACCAACAGCACCTAAAGCGCTGCCCGAGGCTCCAACAGCTCCAGCCACATCTCTTGTGTCGGCGGCACCGCCTGGAGCCCCTCCTCTCCATCAACCATTGCTTCAACACGACTTATTTCTCCCAATGACGTCTGCTGCCCTACCACAACTGATAGACTGACACTCCAGACTACTACTCAGATCATCCGTCTTCACCGAGCATCGACTTCTTCGTCAGGGCGTATACTTCTTCTTTTACGACCCGACTACTACTCCGCGCTGGACTTCTTCTATAGTGATTCTTCTCCAGGCACGACAGAGATATGTTCCGGTGACCTGCAGGCACGACAGAGATACGTTCCGGTGACCTGATATTGCAGTGACTCTACAGGCATGGCAGAGATACGTTCCGGTGACCTGAAAGCCACAGACCCGTCCTCGAGCGAGGTCCTCTACCAGCAGCGGATATATGTTCCTATGGTGCATCGTGTGAAGATGTGGTGTATACTTTTTCTTTTTGTTACAAGCTGCAGCTTTCTCAGCTCCAGCTTGAGGGGGAGTGTTAGAGTTATTATATTTACATCTATATTTGTAACCCTTCGGGTTCTGTAACCCCTGATGACCCTTCGGCTTCCGTAACCTTCTGTGTCCCTTCAAGTCCGTAACCTCCAGTGACCCTTCGGGTTCCGTAACCTTTGTACTCTTAAGGGTTTTCTCTCTATATAAGAGACCCTACCTCTATGGAATAAACATCTCATCCATTCCGCTTCTCAACACTTACGCATCACAATAGTTGAGACACATGAACATAATTACCCCACCCATGACTTGGAGTTGGTGGCAGTTGTCTTTGCCTTGAAGATCTAGCGCCACTATCTTTATGGGGGTGAATTTTGAGATTTTCACACGGATTACAAGAGTTTGAAGTACATCTTTGATCAGAAGGAGCTGAACATGAGACAACGCAGGTGGCTTGAGCTACTGAAGGAATATGACCGCATGATCTCTTACCACCCTGGTAAGGGAAACGTAGTGGCTGATGCGCTTAGTAGGAGAGCTCATGTTGAGGGTACGACAAAGTGGTTATACACATGAGATATGCTCGCAGCTTTGACTGATTGGCATCCTCAGGAGAATACATCCATATGTACTGTCGTGCCTCCACGTTTCAGCAGCCTTTGGGATCACATAGTAGAAGGCTAGAAGTCAGATCCTTGGATTCGAGATAGATGCATGCGTGCAATAAAGGGCGAGATTGATGACTTTGTGTGACAGAGTCCATTCAATGAAAGGTTGGCCGGGTCGTTGTGCCCAATGATGAGTAGTTACACAAGGACATTCTTGATGAGGCGTACAGTTCATGATTATCTATCCATTTTGGCAGTACAAAGATGTACTGTGATTTACGTCGACATTTCATGTGGGACAGGATGAAGCGCGACGTGGCCCAACATGTTAGCAGATGCATGACATGTCAGATGATCAAGGTTGAGCATATGAGACCACCAGGAACTGTTACAGTCTCTCCCCATTCCCGAGTGGAAGTGGGAGAGTATCTCAATGGATTTTGTCACATGATTACCGAAGACACCAGGTGACCATGATTTTATTTGGGTTGTTGTTGACAGGTTGATCAAGTCAGCCCATTTCATACCTGTCAGCACGACATACACTCCATCCAGATTGGCCAGGCTATATGTGCAGAATATTATCATGCTACACGGTATAACACGTGAGGAGGTATCTAACAGAGACTCAAGATTTACATCACACTACTGGCATCAGTTCATGTTAGCATTACAGATAGTTCAGAAGATGAGTTCCGCATACCATCCTCAGACTGACGGACGAGCGCACCATTCAGATACTCGAGGATTTACTACGCGCATGCACTTTGGAGTGGAAAGGGTCCTAGAAGGACCATCAGCCATTGGTGGAATTCACGTACAACAACAACCATCATTCCAGTATCAGCATGGCACCATTCGAAGCCCTATACGGGCGGAAATGTCTCACACCTCTCAGTTGGCGTGCGATAGGTGATCATGCTCTTTACTCCGTAGATTTTTTGGAGGAGACTGCGAAGGTTGTTGATCATGTGAGGCGGAAACTTCTGACAACACAAAGCCGCCAAAAGAGCTATGCAGACCGTCGGAGAAGAGATTTGAAATTCTAGGTAGGAAATTGGTATTCCTCCGAGTATCTCCCATGAAGGGAATATGGAGATTTGGTGTTCGTGGCAAGCATGGCACCACGGTATGTTGGACCGTTTGAGATTTCTTGCTAGAGTGGGGAAGGTAGCCTACCAACTACCAAGTAGCCTTTCTTCCACATCTTTCAACCATTCACGACGTCTTTCACATATCCAACCTGAGGAAGTATGTGCACAACCCTCGACACGTCATCATCTACGAGAATATTGACGTGGAGACCAACTTGACATATGAGGAGAGGCCAGTGCAGATACTAGACAATGCTGTGAAGAAGCTTCGCAGCAAAGAGATTCCCTTAATCAGTGCTATGGCACCGACATGGTGTCGAAGAGATGACATGGGAGACTGAAGCAGACATGCAGGCATAAAACCCGCAGCTCTTTTTAGGTAATCATCGAGACAAGCCTATTTAATTATATACATATTGAACGAATATGGATTGTTTTCCTTTGAGGTTTTTATGGGTTCAAAACCCTTTGAGGTTTTATGGCCATATGAAATCAGACAAAACACCTAATGACATTCACTCGAGTCTCGAGGACGAGACTCCCTTTGAGTTTTATATTTGTGGCATCCGGGTCCAATAAACCGAACCCGGCCCGATTAGGATCCATTTGATTCAATAAAATTATCAATCATTAGTAAATAACCTAAATCAATTAATTGATCGTAAATCAAAAGTCGTTCGATCATAATAGACCAAAAGCCGAATGCATCGTAATGCGTGCCACGGAATAGCCGCGACACAATTGGAAACCGCAAAACAAACCGAGACCACCCAAAAATCCGATTCGAACGAAATAAGACCAATAGAATCGATCGTTCGTCAATCGAAGATCGATTGATATTTTAAAATCACTAAATTTAGCCATAAACCAAAATTGTATCTCGAGAATTTCGAGAACTCATACCCAATCCAAAGTATATGAGTATTATACTCATTTTGATCGTCATTCAAAGACAGTCAAAACAAGTTATTGTACACAAAATTCGAGATCCGAGGTGCAAGTACGGAAGACTTTGAGTTATGCCAAAAAACAATAATTGTGACATCAGCTTGCTGCAGTCATTCTAATGTTAACAAGTGGCTTCTTTTTTTTCAAACGTGGGAATTTCCCCTCTCTCCCTTCTCCCTTTTATTTTCCTAACTTCTTCCTACTTCCATACGTAGGGCTCCCATTTCCCTTTTCTTTCCTCCACCTCTTTCCCCAATCTTTCCTCATATCCCTTCCTTCTTTCTCAGCCAAGTGGGAGCCAAAAAAATCCCATTGTTTATTTTGCCCTTTTCCAGCTAAAACGTCAGCTGGAGCTGCTATTGATTGACCAAGTGTTGCATGCATTTGGAGCTAAAATCCCAACATCAAGGGTTGTCACTAATAGCAGTAATAGATGCTGCCATTTCCTCCAACTTGAAGCAATTTAAGGTATAGTCCTACGATCTTTCCTTTTGCTGGAACGCATGACGTTTTACCCATTTTTTATCTCTAATTAATGCCTTTCTTGAGAGAAAAATGAAGGTTTTAGATATTTTTATCTCTAAAATCCAGATCAATTGGACTTCAAATTCATGATATCGAAGATGAAAAATGAAGATTTTGGATGTTTTTATTTCTGAAATCCAGATCTGAAATTGGACTTCAAATTCATGATATCTAAGATGAAAAATGAAGCTTTTTGGATGTTTTTATCTCTAAAATCCAGATCTGAAATTGGACTCCAAATTCATGATATCAAGATGAAAAATGAAGCTTTTTGGATGTTTCTCTCTCTAAAATCCAGATCTGAAATTGGACACCAAATTCATTATTTCCCAGATGAAAAATGAAGGTCTTTAGGATGTTTTTATCTTCAAAATCCAGATCTGAAATTGATCAAATTCATGATATCTAAGATGAAAAATGAATGTTTTTGGATGTTTTTATCTCTAAAATCCAGATCTGAAATTGGACTTCAAATTCATGATATCGAAGATGAAAATGAAGGTTTTTGGATGTTTTTATCTCTAAAATCCAGATCTGAAATTGGACTTCAAATTCATTATATTTAAGATGAAAAATGAAGGTTTTTGGATGTTTTTATCACTAAAATCCAGATCTGATATTGGACTTCAAATTCATGATATCTAAGATGAAAAATGAAGGTTTTGGATGTTTTTATCTTTAAAATCCATATCTTAAATTGAGCTTCAAATTCATGATATCTAAGATGAAAAATGAAGGTTTTTGGATGTCTTTATCTCTAAAATCCAGATCTGAAATTTGGCTTTCAAATTCATGATATCTATTTATCCAAGAGAAAACGAAGGTTTTTGGATGTCTTTATCTCTAAGATTCAGATCTAAAATTAGCTCCAATACATGATATTTAAGGTGAGAGGTAATATGGGTTTATTATTTATTAGGAGGTACTAGTAATACTCTTAAAATTTAAAAGCTGAATTACACCTATTCTATTCTCCTAATTAAAATGCTTAGTCAATATGATCTATTTATGTTCTCCTTTGATTGAACTGGACTATTTTGATCTAGAAAGACTGTGAAGAAGATTTTGGTACCTTCGAATAAAATGTACGGACTGAAATAAACTCGTATAAATTGTTATTTCATATTGTTGAATATTGGTAGTTGGGTACGACATTACTTTCAGATTGTCAGCTGAAAATCAATGATGACTGATAATTATTAGTGCCGGTCATGGTGACCCTTACACCTGACTGTGCGAGGGCGTGATGACCCTCAACTGGGCATGAGATAGAAAGCCTAGTTAGGGCTGCAGACGCTTAGTGTGCGGGTCTAGGATCTCGATCCTTTTTACGGTTTTACGTGAGCTCGCAGTGTGTTTACGCCTCTTTGAAATCCTGACTTTAGACCAGTTCCGCTAACCCTCTGTTTTAGCGTACCTGGGATCAAGGATCAGAAATTCAGCCTAGGCGGCCGCATATGCGGCCACGTATGCGTACTCGGGCAAGCCAACATCCCGAGTAAGGGGTATTCGTGCATAAGGTGCTCACAACACATATGTGTCCCGAGTATGCCGCATATACGCCCGATTTCGTGATAGACTCCCCCCCCCTTTTTCTGGATTACTTATTTCTAAAACCTAAATGCCCGTAACCCCTCGCGCCTCCCCTTTCTCTTCATCGTGAGAACCCTTCCAGAACCCGACACGCCTCTTCTTTCTCTTCCGCCATCGCGAGAAACGAGTCTAGCCCTAGCGAAGGGCGATTCTCCTATGCTCCTCCGCCCTCCCTCACTTTCGATCCTGCTCCTCCGCCCTCTCACCGGCGACGCAGGCCAAGCTGCTGTCCCTCAGCCGCTCTCTCCGCGCGACGCCCGAGGCCCCAATCCCTGCTCGTGATCTGCCGCTTTCTCTCCACGAGCCTGAACTGCAGGCTGCTCTTTGATCTGGAAGTGAGAGGTCAGCGCTGCTCTTCGATCTTGGGGGATATTAGAATGTGCTCAATTTTATGGATATCCAACTTTTCCAAAACCCTATTAATTACTGAACTCTCGGTCTCGGATTCTCGTGCAAAAATGGGTTTGTTGTACTGCATGACGTTACCAGTTTAACATGTTTAACACCAGTTTGTTTATTTAGGGCCTTCCTTGTAATACACACTATTTATAAACAACCATGCCCGGGACTCATGTTTTTAATCTGTGTTGCCATGCTTTAGTAATGAAATACTCATGTGATTCAAGTTTTCCATATATCACACGCTCCTACCCCTAAAGTTTTTTTATGAGGGTATGTATTATTGTCAAGAATGTGATTCTCATGCCTGGATAGCCATATAATGTGGCAGTGTAGAGTTCAGTGAAATTTATTCATGATGCTTCGAGTAACTTTAACTTATTTTTTTGATAAAGTTGGTATTTTAAAAATACTATTTTTCAAAGAGCAACACTGACCTTATGTATATCCAGACCAACTTTTTTTTAAAATACGACTTCCATCATGATTTCGTCATTGCGCAATTATGTCTCTATGTTTCTTATATTATAAGTGCAATTTTATTTTATTAACTATTTTACCATAAATTTAGGTTATCATGGATTCAGAACCAACTCATGTTGATGTTGCGGAAATGTGTTATTTACTCCACCCGGATCTACCGATCCAGGATAGAAATATGCGTATCTTATGGAGAAGATGGATCCGAATTCCGTGACTCGTCGCTTGTGTGGCAAGGTCTTGAAAGGCGGAATTAACCGAATGAAACAACACCTTTGTCACATCAAAGGAAATTGCAAATCATGTCCTAAGGCGGATTCTGAAGTGCAGAAGGAGATACGTGATTACGTTGAGGGAATCATGAAGAAGAAGAACGAGAAAGCTATCACTTTGAAAGAAATGAGAGAGGAGGTGGTTATTAGAGCAACTGGCTCTTCCACAACACCATGTGAAGGAGCATGTCTTGGGAAAAGACCATGATCATCGGAAAGATAAAATTGGCACAATTGACACAAATACAATGCGTCAATCCGTTATCAAGGAAACACTAGCCAAGGAGGAACGTGCACGTGTCAACAAATATGTAGCCAAATTCTTCTATGAATGTGATATCCCTGTCAACGTGGCGACCAAGAACTCCTTACGCATGTGCGAAGCAATTGGCCAATACGGAAGCGGCTACAAGCCTCCATCTTATTATGAAATTGCAGAGCCTTTGTTGAAGGATGAAGTGGAAGAAACAAAAGAATTTTTGAAAGGGCACATGGATGCATGGAAGAAAAGTGGATGTTCCATCATGACAGTTGCATGGACCGACATGAGGGGAAGAAGCATAATGAACCTGTACGTTAACTGCAGCTTGGGCACACGTTTTTTGAAGTCCGTTGATGCTTCAGCCGATGCACATACTGCTGAATATATATCCTCGTTGGTGGAGGATTGCATCAAGGAGGTTGAAGCAGACAATGTTATGCAAATTGTGACTGACAATGCCTCTGCTAATATGGCGGCCGGGAGGCTCCTCAAGACCAAATATCCAAACATATTTTCGACATCTTGTGCTGCTCACTGTATAGATCTCATGCTTAAAGAAATTGGCAAGGAGGCTAAGGTCAAAAATTGCATAGCAAAGGCTAGAACACTGACTATTTTCATCTACAACCATGCAAAGGCGCTCAACTTGATGCGACACTTTACCCAAAAGGGTGAGATAGTCAGACCGGGGCAAACAAGATTTGCCACTTGTTTTCTCACGTTACAAAGTGTCTTTGAAAAAAAAGAGAAGTTAGATTGATGTTTTCTTCTGATGAATGGAGAGAGTGCAGGTGGTCCAGGACAAAGAAAGGTGAAACTGCTGGATCAATTGTCCTTAGTACAATATTTTGGAGCCAAGTTTCCTTAACCTTGAAGATCTTTTCCCCGCTCGTTCGTCTCTTGCGTGTTGTTGATGGTGATCGGAGGCCATCATTGAGTTTTGTATATGGAGGGCTTGAAGATGCAAAGAAGGAGATAAAGACTCTTTTTAAAGACGTGGAGCATCCATACAAGCCGTACATTGATGCCATTGATTCAAAGTCGAGAGGGAGGTTAGATAGCTCACTTCACCTTGCAGCTTATTATCTCAACCCCTTTTATTTCTATAGGGATGATGCTCAAGCTATTTCTGAAGATAGCTTTGTTATAAATGGATTTTTGTATTGCTTGGAGATATTTTACCCTGATTTGGACGTTCAAGATGTCGTCACAATAAAAGAAATGGTTCTTTACAAAAATGGAGAAGGTGCATTTGGAAAACCCCTTGCTATCAAGTTGAGATCCGTCAAAGAAGACGTGTTCGATCCAAGTAGTAGCCACTTTTTTAATATATGTTTTATACATATTTTAAGTACATGAAATGAATAAGAAGTTGACTCTAATTTTCGTTCAAGCTAATTGGTGGTCCCTATTTGGTGGTGAGACGCCATACATGAAGGCGATGGCAATGAAGATATTGAAGCTCACATCCTCTTCTTCTGGATATGAGAGGAGCTGGAGCTCTTTTGCAGCGGTAGGCTACCATATTTAGGATTTAAAATTATTGATTAGACTAATGTTTGTTTAATCAATTAACATTGAATGATTGCGTTGGAGATTCACACCAAGAAGAGGAATAAACTTGAAACCAAGAGACTGAATGACTTGGTTTTTGTGAAATTCAACTCAAAATTGAGGGAGCAACATTTTCAGAAGGGAAGAGACCCATTCCTTTCTAAGGAAAGGACATATGTAAATGAGTGGATCGGACAAGAGGAAGATGAAGAAGAGGTGTTTCAAGGTTCAGGACTAACTTGGAGCTTGGTGGCCGAGGCAAGTGGAGCAGATGAATTTGTGTAGCATAGGAGGAGCCAAAGGAACATGGATGCATTACCGAGTGTGGCGGAGGAAGAAGAATTTATCACGGATTCAGACACTGACAGCGATGATGAAATTCCTCATGTTGTTTTTGACGATTTAGATTAGGAGTTTGTTTATTTTTGTATGAACTATGAACCTCTTTTGAGCTGTTATGAACCTTTTTTGAGCTGTCATTCATATATATTTTGTTATGAATCTTATGATCCACTTTGAAATCAAAATAGACAACTTTGGAAATGCTTTCGACCTTGGGTTGAAAATCTTCACATTAAAATACTTACATTTTATTTATTTTAAATATAAATTATCTAATAGTTGAATTTATTATTATATTGTTAATTATTTTTAATTTAAATAATAGAAACCACATAGTCCGCATATACTTCCGCATATACTTCCGCCTGCTTGCTTACTCGCTTCAGACCGCCTGACCGAACGAATACCGCATACCGACTTTCTGAACCTTGCCTGGGATAGGGTCCCTCGATTTTAGTTTTCTTTACGAGCTCGTTAGCCCGTACCGGTCGGGCTGGTTTTTAGAGTGACTTTTTCGGAGAATCTCTCCCACCCGTCTCTGTGACGTAGTTTTGGACTAGACATATCCCTCTAATGTACCACACCTTTACTTAGAGGGCGAGATAGAAGGGTCTCTTAGGAGACTTCCTCACCGCTTGAGTTTCAGTTACTGTTCCGCCAATAGGCTTGGCGATGGCTAAAGTTGAGTTGGTTACAACTTACAGTCGAGTGGTTCTATGAAGTTTGGCTAGAGCTGAGATCAGTTAAGTTGAATGGGCTACAGTTGAGCTTGCTACCATAAACATCAATCATCATCAATCATCAATCATCGACAATTAATCATATCTTAGAATTACTACTACAAATGTCAGGAGAAGTTAGTGGAGGTGTTGAGAGCTTAAGTTAGGATGCATTATACTTCACTACATGCCTATAGAGACATCCCAACCCTAAGGTACTATTCACGCCTTAGAGTCAAAGTGTGAGGTCACCCTCAGACCAAGACCAAAGACTATCCACTAGACTTGAGAAGATTAGACATAATTAAGGATCAAATCTGAAATCCATCATCCTTAACATCAAGATCCACCAACACAATCTCTAAATGGCAAAAAGTTATTAACATACATGCAGGTCATCAATTAAAATATGAAATACATATATAGTAAATTATGGGGAACTTGGGTGATTAGGGAAATTACATGCAGAGCAGTTTGAAAATCATTTTCCACGTAGGTAGTTTGTCAATTTAAATATCAATACCTTTCTACTTGCTTTCTTTTGTACATGTTATATATATATGGAAATTAATGAAATGCAAATTGGTGGCACTACGTGCTGGTCTTGTGGTTGTTTTCATAGATTGTGAATGTCATTGCAAAACACGAAAAATTTCCTCTGAATTTTAATTGAACTAATGCGATCATTTATGAAAATAATGCTGCGAGTGTCGCGTAAATGAGTAACCGGATCCCAGGGCATCGCAATTATATAGGGAGTAATGTACATGTATGTTTTTCTTTCTGAAGTGCTATAAAAAAATCAGAGTCATCTTGTGATTCTTGAATGTCATCCTCTGAAACCTGCTCATCTGTAGATATGTTTTCCACACGTACAAGCTCATTAGTGTTCTTATCTTAATATACCTTGAGATCATGTGATGGTGTGGTAATAAGGGGTACCGACCACTAACCGAAAAGGAAGACTATCAGCATGACTACTATTCTGATGAGGACGAAAAGGAGGACTACCACTCTGAGGAGATGGCATCGGCATCTGGAGATACAACCCGAGAGCTCAAGATAGAATAACAAGGTATGGACTCAAAGGTCACATCCGCACTGACATGATAGCAACGGTGCAGAGGATCATAACACTGGTACCCCTTCTGAGTTATGGAGTAGCCTACAAAGAAGACACATTTCACAGTGTAAGGAGAGTTTATCACGGCCGAATAAATGTGGCTAAAGGACGTGCACCCAAAAATCTTAGGCAGAACATGGAACAAGTTTTTATCGTAGAAGAGTAGAAAATAAGGTGCCTACTCCTCCAAATCGTTGGATGGCATACGATTTATCACATATGTAGTCGTGAGAATGACATCTGGAGATACAACCCAAGAGCTCAAGATATAATAACAAGGTATGGACTCAAAGGTCACATCCGCACTGACATGATAGCAACGGTGCAGAGGATCATAACACTAGAACCCCTTCTGAGTTATGGAGTAGCCTACAAAGAAGACACATTTCACAGTGTAAGGAGAGTTTATCACGGCCGAATAAATGTGGCTAAAGGACGTGCACCCAAAAATCTTAGGCGGAACATGGAACAAGTTTTTATCGGAGAAGAGCAGAAAATAAGGTGCTTACTCCTCCAAATCGTTGGATGGCATACGGTTTATCACATATGTAGCCGTGAGAATGACATCTCCCCAGAACATGAGAGGAATCACACTTTGAAAGAGTAAGGTGCAAACTACATCAAGAATATGCAGGTGCTTCCTTTCGGCCACGCCATGTTTGGTGGATGATTTCATCCTCGATCAAAAAAGAGCAAAGATAATGATTACAAAAATCAAGAGCACTATCAGCGTGAATATTTTTGACATGAAAACCAAGCGCATTTTCATTTCCACTAAGAAGTTGTTCATAATAGTGCTCACTTCATATTTTGATTTCATAAAAAATCCAAAAAACATGAAGTCATCAACGACAACAAGATAAAATCTATCTTGAGTGATCTTGAACACGACTAGGATCTCATACATCAAAATGAACTAATTCAAAAACCGACTTAGTAACACAACCAAGACGACCTAAAAACGAACTCCTATGATGTTTTCTAAGTTGTCAGGCTTCACATTGGAATGAGGTAGATGCAGGAAATTGAGGCAGAATTCTTCTCAAATTTGGTAGAGGCAAATGATCAAGACGCATGTGCCATGTGTACACAGACGACTCTCCAGTGGAAGTAGAGACATGACCAACAAATGGAGATTGTGTCAAAGGGTACACATCTCCTTCCTCACAGCCATAGCCAATCATCCAATTGTCAGCATATCCTGAAAGACAAGAGACACTGGATCAAAAATAGCTCAACAGTTAAGCTCCTAGGAATTCTAGAGACAGATAAAAGACTCATAGGAAATTCAGGAGCAAGACGAACATTATTCAGATGAATATGTGGAGTAACTTGAACCTCACTTTGTCCATCACTAGGGGATTGTCCGCCATCTGCCATACCAATGGCATGGTCTGGTGCAACCTATCCAAGTGTAGAAAAATGATTTTTGTTGTCGCTAATATGTCGTGATGCACCCAAGTCTACCAACCAATCAGATGAGTTGGATAAACTTCTACATACACGACGAAATGGAGGTATACCTGAGAGGTCAACAAAGGTTGCAGTATCAGCAGAGGTAGTACCAACTGTAGCTCCCTCTCCGGAAGAAGATGGTTGTTGGGATTTAACTCCATGTTGATTGAGTCGCTACATCAAATCCTCATACTCTACTATGGATATATTCGAAGAGGCATCATCGTGTGTTGAAATGACATGATGAGCAATTGGGGGTCTTCCATGGTCCCCCCAACAACGACCCTCAGAGTAACCCATATGACCACAGAAGTTGCATCGAGGCCTTACACACCTCAAATCACGACCATGCTCCCTGCCTCTAAAGAAGGCCTCACGACCTCTGCCTTATGGTACATCCATAGCCGATGTGGTCGCAACATGTGTCTCTGGAAGAGACATAAATAACCTGCTTAACATGATGTAGGCTTCTTCCATAGATGGAATCTCAGATGTTGTGATCATTTGTGCTCTAACAGCTTCATACATAGGATGTAACCATCTAAGAAAGAGTCCAACCATCAGTTGAGATCTGAAGGTAATTTATGTCGAACAGAAACATATAGGCATATAGGAATTCAACCTATAGAAACCAGAATTCAATGCTGAATTGGAAATAGGCTAGAGGACGAACATTTTGCTTTAGTTCAGACATATCAGCATGTTTGAAGCATGTTTGAAGGATCTTAACATATTTTTTCTCTTCTGAATACGTTTTGCAAAGACTATCCCGCATACATTTAGCTATCTTGTACTGTGTGTAATCATTTGCATTATACGATATACAATTGCTCATAATCCAAGCTTTTACCATAGCATTATCCCTTTTCATGTTATATTCTTGCTGGTTTTCTCAGTTGGTTCCTCAACGTTAATGATGTGGTCCATGTTGTGTCCTATTACATTCAGAAGCGACTAAGACCACAACACATTATTCTAACCATCCACGTTGGTGATGGTACCAAAAAAGTTCTCCATCTCTCCTTCATGATTAGATGAGTCTATTACTTCAGACATACTTCACGATGTATATAGAACAAATACAACAATCATTACAGAAGCAACATGAATTAATCACAACAAATAGAATCTTGGACCATGCAATCTGGGTCATGACAACCTCATCGAGTATCAATCATGGTAGGGTTCAAAAACAACTATGATACTCATGGTAGGGTTCAAATACAACTACAACAACTTCGCGGCAGAGAAAAATACCCAAAACCAAAGAGCTTGGAGATCTGAAATGATGTTGGACAGTCCGAGGTCTAGCCCCATGTGCAATGATGGTGACTCACTAGATGAGTGGTGTGTGAGCTGGCTAGTGGCAAGTAGTTGGTGGTGTTGACGGCGATGAACTGGATGGCAACGCTAAACTTGATGGCGAAGAGCGGTGAGTCGACGACGAGTTGGAGGTCGACGCTGAACTGGCTAACAATAGAGATAGGGATGGATGGTTGGAGGTCGGCAGTAGATAAAGGGGGCAAGTTAATGGGCGATGCGGCATCATTGGTGGTGTCCATAAAGATTGTGGAAGGGAGATGTCGTGGATGATGGTATTAGGTCATGGGACCTGAGAGAGAGGGAGCCCCTCTCAAGGCTCTAATACCATCTTGGAATTTACACGAATAGGTAAAGTGAACTTAATTTTCTCATTGAATAACTCTCCCTAATATAAAAAAGGGAGTTTATAGTTACTGAAACAATAACAAACACACCCCCAGATTATGAACTAATTATTCGTACAACTATTATATTCCAATAATAACTCTTATATCTATATCTAGATTTCCGTTCATTTCCATCCACACTTAGACAATAGTTTGTCACCAAGAACCTTGGTCAGTTTACAATACTTTCTTGGACTTGAGTTTGCCATGAACCAGAGAGGTTTGGTGATGACAAAGAGGAAGTATGTTACAGCTCTTCTCCTAAAGACATGAATGGCAGATTGCAAACATGTCACTACTCCCATGAACCCCAGTATGAAGATCTATGATGATAATACAGATGACATGGACAAGAGGAGGTATAAGGAGCTTATTGGGAAGCTCCTCTAAGTGACTATTATCAGGCCAGATATCTCATTTGCAATGAGCAAAGTCAGCCAATTATGGAGCAGTCACTGCAAGTTCACATGTTGTTTACAAGATCCTAATGTATATGAAGTCTTCTCTAGGTATAAGGCTGTATTAGAGGAACATCTCTTGACATCACGACCTATGTAGATGCTGACTATGCATGATGCACTAAAGCAAGTGTACCTCTGCTTTGTGGTCTTCATATGGAGTTCCTTGGTCTCATGGAAAAACAAGAAGCAGAGTGTCGTTGCTAGATCTAGTGTAGAGCCAAAATACATAGCTATGGTGTAGTGGAGTATTGTAATGATGTGGGTCACATCTATTCTGATAGACTTAGCTATTGACACGCATCTTCCCATGCAATTGCTTTGCGAGAACCAAGTTGCTCTATTCATTGCCAACAATCCCACTTTCCATGAGAGGACCAAACACATTTAGGTAGAATGCTATTACACACGAGATATGATAATAATGGCTTTATCTCTACTTTACACATCAGCTCAGGGTAACAGACAATGGATGTTTTCATCAAGGCACTAGCCAAGGGGTCATTCCAAAGGTGTTGTTCCAAGCTGCGTTTGATTGACATCTACACTCCATCTTGAGGGGGGGTGTTGAGAATTATTTTGTATTTTCTTATTTATAATGTCTCTCTTATGTAGTTTTCCCTCTAGGGTTTCTCTTCTCTATATAAGAGAGCCCTATAGCCCTCAGAACAAACAAGCCATTCATTTATTTTTACAATATAAAAGTAAAACTAGCAACATCTCATCATGCTTGACCTCCAGCATCACCATGATAAAACCTTCTTTATCGATTAAAATGAGAACACACAGACCATGCAATTTATTAATATGGTTGTGGAGAAGAGAATTGTTATATTTATTCCATGAGTATAGAGTCTCTTACAAGAGAAACCCTAGAGAGTGAAAAAGGAAAAAAATACATATATATGACCCAGAAGGGTTGCAGGACTTAAATGAAATAGAAAATACAATAATTCTAACACTCGCCCTTAAGTTGGAGCATATCCGTCGCTCATGCTCAACTTGGAAATCAAACATGAGAGGCGCTTCTTTGGTATTGCTTTCGTGAAGATGTCTGCAAGCTAAAATTCAGTGGAGATGTGTGGAGTGGTGACCTTTCCTCCTCGTACTACATCATGAATGAAGTGACATTCGACATTAATGTGTTTGGTCCGCTCATTGAAAACAGGATTGGTGGCGATGTACGTGGTAGACTTGTTGTCACAGTACAAAGGTACATGAGTAACAACTCAAAGTCCAAGTTCTGTAGAAAGGAGACAAGCCAAGTGATCTCATATGTGGCTTCGGCTACTGCCTTGTATTCTGCTTCAACACTCGATCTGGAGACCACTGTCTACTTCTTGTTTTGTCAAGTTATAAGGTTGCCTCCAACGAGCATGATGTAACCTATAGTGGATCGACGGTCCTCAGGCAAACTTGCGTAGTTAGCATTTGTATAGGCGGAGACATCAGTGTGATCGTTGACCCCATAGAAGAGCCCATGGCCAGGAAATTCCTTCAAATATCGAAGGATCAAAAGAACATCCTACCAATAACTGTAAAAGAGGTCTCTCCATGTGCCAGTTGGCTCTGCTCATAGCATATGATATATCTAGCCTAGTAATATGGATATAGAGAAGTTTACCCACTTGGTTTCTGTATCGTGCAGTATCCGCAAGGGGCGGGATCAGTAGATGTGGAATGTTTCCTCACTTTAGCAAGGATGCAGGATGGCTTGCACCCTAGTTGCCTCTGAGATGGAGTCCTATAGTACGTATCAACTTAATGCCAAGAAAGTAACGGAGTTGGCCAAGATCCGTGTGACAAAGACCTTCGGAGGAAGGTCTTGGCCTCTAAAGTGCCGACTTCATCATCTCCAGTGACAACCACATCACCAACATAAACAACAAGTATAACAATACCGTTCGATCGTTGTCTGACGAAGACAAAGGAGTTAGATGTCGTCCTCTGAAAGCCAAGAATGGTGACCTTGTTGGTAAGTCTGTCGAACCATGTCCAAGGACGTTGCTTCAGTCCATAGTTGACCTTACATATAGGTTGTCAGAAAAATCTCAGGTTTGATATTCGCTTAGGTTCGATTCGATAATAGTCTGATTCGAATTCGATTCGATCATAAACGAACCGAACCTTGAAATGCTAGGTTTGCTCAGGTTTGGTTCGTTAATAGTTCGATATAAATATAAATAAATAAGTAAATAAATAAATAATATCATGATTTGGGAATTGAGGGCTCATACAAAGCTCACAACCCTTATATCGTTATTTAAGTTCAATTCTCATAAAATAAGTGACTTGATATGAAATTTTTCCCAAGTTCCCTCAAAAATTAAGTGAGATGAGACCCTAACATTCCTAATCCCTACCACACATGCCTCCTCCCTCTACACGCCTCCTCCCTCTCTTTAAGACTCTTGCCGACGCCACACGTCCGCACCCCTCCTAGCGGCCACTAGCGGGCTCCCCTCCTCCTAGGGCATCCGCTATTCCTCTCGCTCAAGCACCCCTACCCAACGGGCAACTGTGCCACATCTCCTCTCCTCCACCCAAGCTGCTCGTCGCAACCTCTCCTCCTCCAAGCGGCCACCGCATCTCATCCCAACGGCTGCCGTATGGTCTGCACCCCGCATCTCCTTCCAGCGGTTGGCTCCCTCGCCGCTCCCTCCTCTCATCCCACCTAGCAGCCAACTGCTTCGTCGCATCTCCTTCCAGCGGCCGGTTCCCCCGCATATCCCCCCAGCGGCCAGCCGCTCCCCCTCTCCTCCCACCCAGCGGCCGGTTGCTCCCCTGCATCCCCTCCCAGCGGTCGTCTCCCCCGCATCTCCCTCCCAGCGGCCAGCGACCCGCCACTCCCCCACATCTCCCAACGACCGCCGCACCTCGAATATCCTCCTACCAGCGGTCAACGACCCGACGCTCCTCCTTTCCTCCTTGTAGGCAACCGCAACCCGCAACGGTATGATGAATTCTCAAGGTTTGCATTGAACTGTGGATATGGCATTTTTTCCATCGATACATATCATTGTTAAATTCGTAAGATAAAATTGCAAATTAGTATTTTTTTCTTAATGATTTGTGGATATCTTATTCAAAGTATAAGCTTTAGCATTGCATTAAATTGTCGATGTCCCATTTCAATTCATGTTTTGGGAGGATTAGTATCTTAAAGTACATAATTTTCATGATTGAAACAAGCCTAACTTGTGTTAGAAACTAGGCACTTGTTGTGTTCATTTATTGCAGTCTTGTGTCCATTCACTTTGTATATAATCGAAACTTTAACGAATCGAACCGAACCTTCGTGAATCTAACGAATCGAACCGAACCTTCGCGGACCTAAATTGTGACCATTCAATATAATCAAATCTTTAATGAACTGAACCGAACCATCGCGAACCTCAACCGAATCGAATCGAACTTGAACATAATTTTAATCTTATTGAACCAAGCCAAACCCAAACCTATATACCTAATAAAAGAACTGAATCGGACCCAGTTACACTCAGGTTCGGTTTGTTTACACCCCTACTTACGTAGTCGACATACACACTCCCACTCGATTGTGTAACCCGGTGGTTGCATCATATATACCTCATCTCCGAGGTCACCATAGAGAAAGGCCATCAAGTTGAAAATGGGCTAGGCCTTTGTTAGCAGCAACAGAAAGAATGGTTCGTATGGACCCCATTCTAGAAACTGAAGAGAATGTCTCGAATAATCCACCTTGTATGTTTCTATGAAGCCTTTTGCAACTAATCTGGCTTTCAATCTATCAATAGACTCATCAGGAGACCGTTTGGTCGTGAAGACCCACCTGCAAGCCACGGGTCAAATTCTTGGGGGCATGGCACAAGATCCCATGTGCCTGGGGAAGTACGAGCATCCATCTCCTCATCCATCGCATGTTGCCAGCCTTATTCTTACATTGCACTTTGATGATCTTTGGGGAGGGAAACGGCATGCAGGGCATCTACAAACCTCTTGTCACAGTTAGATAAAATATCAGTAGAAGTAAAATGTGACAGAGTGAAAAGTGCGTTGCCTCTTTTGCTTGCTGAGAGCTATCGGAAGCTCCTCGGGTATATTCGGAGCCGCGATAGTGGATCACTTGAAAAGGGCATATCATCCTGCAAAAAAGGAACGGGCAAAGAAACATGAGTAAGTGTAGTGGTGTGCTTGCGTATACAGACGATTGGTGAAGGTGGAAGATCCAAAAAGATGTCGCCCACAGTGTAAAGAAAATAGTTTGTTCAAAGAAAGTGACATCCACGGAAATATAGTACCGACGCCCAATAAGATCATAGCATTAATGGCTTTCTGACTCTCTGAGTACGGAAGTACCCCCAAAAAAGCACTTTATGGCCATAGGTGGCAATTTATCAGCTACAAGGAAGTTGTGAACAAATGGAATGCACCCAAAGATTCTCCGATGTAAAAGAAAAAGAGACTCGATGTGGTATAGTAAAGAGAAAGGAGTGCCTCTTTTTAGGATAGAAGATAGAACTATGTTGATGAGAAGAATAACAGTCAGGATGGCATCCCCTAATAGTACTTGGGAACATTCATCTGAGTTAGGAAAGACCTATCAATATCAAGCAAATGTCCGAGTTTCCTTTCCGCTACCCCATTATATTGAGAGGTATATGGACATGATGTTTGATTAGCAATCCCCTAAGAGGCAAAGAAAGACGTCAAGTCATGTTGGGTGAATTCAAGTGCATTGGTTGTTCGAATAATTTGAACACATGTAGAGAAAGAAGTTTTGACATAGTAAAAGAAATTTCTGACCATTTTATTAATCTCTGAGCGTTCCTTTATTAGGTAAACCTAAGAGGATCTATTATAATCATCCACAAACACAATAAAATAGCGATGACCACTCAAAGTTCAAACCAGACAAGGTCCCCAAATATTACAATAAATAAGACCAAATGGAGCGGTACGACGGTACTCAGTATGAACTGGAAAAGAAGCTCGATGATGTTTTCCGAACTTGCACGCCTTACACCAAAAGGGCTTCAGAGTAGAGAGTTCAGGAAACATTATGGAGACAACATTGGCGAAAGGATTCTCAAGGCACAAATGCCATAAGAGCGGGTCTTCAGAGATGGATGCAGTGCCATCAAACTTAGAATTTGAGGGTATGTCAAGATAGTAGAGGTCATTCTTCTCATGCCCCCATCAAATATCTGTCTCGACCGGATGCCATGAAAATAGCAATAGAAGTCCTCAAATAGCACACGGTAATTAAGCACAACACAAAGCTTATGAGCAGACAATAAGCTGAGAGGGAAATCAGTAGCACAGTGAACCCCAGACATTCGGAGCTTAGAGGATAACTCCATGTTTCTAACGGTAGTAACATGCAAGTGAGTCATATTGACAACTCCAACCGACTTTACGAAGGAAGAGGGTTTGAAGAGTGTTAATAGACTACCTTTCCGATTAGATGAGTAGAGGTTCCATAGTCCAGAGCCAATGATCCAAGCTGGAGACAGAGGGGTTGCAGAGTTGGCTACTATACCTGAAGCGGTAGCTAAAGCCAGTGTTTGGAAATGTGGTCCATGCGGCCGCATATGCGTATTCAATCACTTGACCGAACTGCATATGCCATATGCAACAATATGCGGTCAAAACACATATGCGGTCGCATATGCGGCCGCATAGCTGATAGGATTCATGTTAATCCATGACATGTTGATGACACATTAACTCGATTTTTTTCCGAGCAACTCTTATATCATTATTTACATTGATGCATCTTTTCATTATTCTCTTATATTTTGCATTTGGGAATATAATCTAGGGTATTTTTTCTCATATTCATTTTTTCTCGTTGTTCTAAACACTTATTAATGAACTCTTTACTGCTTTTTGAATTTTCTATCTAATGAAATTCATTCTAATTCTTCAAATAAAACATGAAATAAATGACTAACAGTCTGGCACTTTACTTTTTTTTGCTTCTAATAAATTTTATATGCAAACACAATTTTCCCCTATATTTTGTGTCAACATGTTTTGTCCCTTGGAGATACACATATGTGTACGGTTTTGGATGTATGATTTGTATACCTATGATTATTCTTTAGCTTTAATTATCTATAGGATCTATATATACATTAAAGGTTTTCTTATAGAATTCGTGTGTTCCCTGTTGAATCCAAATATGTATATGTATATATATGCATTAAATTCAAAATACACACTAAAAATATTTAATTTATAATATCATGTTTATATATCTTATTGATTATATTATCTTATTTGAAAATTTTAACTTTGGATTTTGTTAGATCATAAACTTTTTTATATAATCACATTTTATTGTTTATTTTATAATATTTTAAATTAAAATATAATAAACCGCATAAACCACATATACCTCTGTATACTCCTTCGCATATCCGCTTACTCGTTTTAGATCGCATGACCAAACAAATACCGCATACCGCATTTCTGAACCTTGGCCAAAGCAATAGTGGCAATCTCACTAGAAGAAGCGGGTTCAGGAGTCTGGAGAATCGGCATCGAACAAAGTAATCTGCATAGAAGGTCGTATCGACGATATATCGACGATATATCGCTAATATATCGGTTTCGACAGGGTAGGGGTATCGAAATCACCCAGTATATCCTTTTACAGGGATATCGGCGACATATCGTCGATATATCGGCTATATATCGCAATATCGGCTCATATCGGTCAAAAATGACTGGATTTAGTATAAAAAGTCCTGGATATCGATCGATATCGCCGATATTTTGTTGATATCTCAATATATCAATGCTATTATTCATGCAAGATTGATTCCATTACTTATCTAGCTACACCCAGTATTAAAACACATATCTAGCTACACCTAGTATTAAAACACACAATGGTTTATATATATTTTGTTTTGGGTAGGGGGCGCTACCCCCGCAACCCCGCAAGGGGGGCCCAACCTGGGCCCCCCAAGCTCGCTGTCGGGGCAGTGAGACCCCCGTACTGGTAGGGTGTGGTGCGACAAGAGGATGCATACAATAGTTCTTCAACTTAAAGTATATTTGCAAGTTATTTCATGTTGTAAGACTTGAATGAAATCCATTTCCAATATATAAGTCAATTCTTCAAAAAAAATATTTATAAGTCAAGAATCAACATTAATATCGATATGTTCGAAATGATCGATATATGCGATATAAGCTTCATAGATGACGGATATGTGTGATCTGAAATTATATTTGTAAGTTATTTAGTGATCTAAGAACTTGGATGAACTCCATTTTCAATATATATAAGTCAACAACTAACAATACCAGCGATATGTTCGATATGACTGATATGTGCAATATACATGGTTGCAGAAAGCGGTAGTCGGTACTCGGTCGACGGGGTCACTGACTAAGGATTAATCGGTAGTCGGACGACTAATCAGATTTAGTCGGCCATTAGTCGGTTTTAAATTTTTTAATTATTTTAAATATATAAATCAATTTTTATACACATATTCTTATATTTACATTGATTTGTACATTTTATATACTATCGTAATGAAATAAAAAAAGTAATTATCTTTAAATATAATATTAAGCATATTAGAATAAGTTTGCTTTTTAAAAAATCGAAAAACTGAAAAATTAAAAAATCTCTATGTAAAAATCGACGTTGTAGTCGGTCGAGTAGGCCGACTAGTCGGTACGATTAGTCGAGTTGACCGACTATTGGCCGACTAGGCCTAGTCGAGTAGACTACCCCACCGACTCGACTAGTCGGGCCGACTAATCGGCCTAGTCGGCCGACTTTTACAACAGTGGGACTTCACACGTTGGGAAAAAAAGAAGCTACTTGTTAACATGAGAATGACATCAGCAAGCTGATGTCAGCTTGCTGTTGTCACAATTATAATTTTTTTGAAACTCAAAGTCTTTCATACTTGCGCCTCGGATCTCGGATTTTGGTGTATAATAACTCATTTCGACCATCTTTGAATGACGATCAAAATGAGTATAATATTCATATACTTTAGATTGGGCATGAGTTCCCGAAATTCTCGAGATACGATTTTGGTTTATGGATAAATTTTACGATTTTAAAATATCAATCGATCTCCGAATAACGAACGGTCGATTCCGTTGGTCTTATTCGTTGAATCGGATTTTTGTGTGGTCTCGTGTTTTGCAGTTTCCAATTTGTGTCGCGGTTTTTCCGTGTCTCGTATTACACTGCGTTAGCTTTTAATCGATTGCGACCGAACGACTTTTGATTTACGATCAATTGATCGATTTCGGTTGTTTACTTATGATATAATTTTATTGAATCAAACGGACCCTAATCGGGTCAGGTTCGTTTTAGTAGGACTTGTATGCCACAATCTAGCCATGTCTCTCCAAGTATATTGTGTTCGGAATACAAGACTTTTGTAGCAGGACTCTCAACAATCACTGTTCCTTCTACTTATCAGCATGCATTATTGGTTCCTGAGTGGAATGCTGCCATGCATGAAGAGATGAAGACTCTTCTATCTTGAGTTGCATGATAGTTAGTTGATCCTCAAAAGAATGCAACTGTGGTTGGTATTGGTGGGTTTTTACCACCGAACATCTTCCAGATGGCTCTATGGAAAGATACAAGTCACGGCTTGTGGACAAGGGTTATACTCAAGGCATATGACCTGGATTATCTATAGACCTTTTCACCAGCGACTAGCCTCCCTACGTTGCGAATTTTGATTTCCATCACAGTCCAACTCTCCTGGACACTCTATCAACTTAATGTGAAGAATGCATTTCTATATGGTGATATGCATGAAGAAGTATAGATGCAACAACTACCTGATTTTGAGACCAAGGGGGAGTATCAGAAGGTGTGTAAACTCCACAAAGCGATATATGGTCTCAAACAAAACCCCAGAGCCTGATTTCAAAAGTTGTCTGATGCTGTGTCCATGGTTGGTTTTAATCGTTCTACTGCAGATCATTCTCTATCGTCAAGAAGACAGAGAATGGACAATTGCAATGATGGTGTATGTTGATGATATAATTCTAAAAGGGGATGATACAAGTGGCATCGTGGATACTAAAAGGTATCTTGCAGAATATTTTAGCACCAAAGACTTAGGACAATTACACTATTTTTTGGGCATTGAAGTTGCCAGGAATACTAGTGACCTGATTCTCTCGTAACAAAATACGTCATGGATCTTCTACAAGAGAGTGATACGTTAAAGGCTAAGCCGTCATCTATTCCTATGGTCCCCATGACATGAATGTATGAAGAGTCGCTAGTGTATGCTGATGCAAAACTATACATGGCTCTAGTGGGAGAACTCCTATATGATGTTACCATTATTCATCTTGATATTTCTTTTGCTGTTAACAGAGTAAGTCAATTCATGGGAAACTATGTAAAGTGTACTGAGAGGCATTTTAATGATCCTAAGATATTTGTAGTCTGCTCCTGAGAAAGGTCTATTGTTTACATGTTGTAAGGCACTTGATGTTGTCTCCTACTCTGATGCGGACTATGGAGGATGTATCAGTGACAGAAAGTCTACTGCCGGTTACTGCACTTATCTTGGTAGTAACTTAATCACATGGAGAAGCACAAAACAAATTGTAGTTGCCAGATCTAGTGCAGAATATGAATTTAGGGCAATGACCCAAGCTACTGCCGAACTAATGTTAATCAAGTCGGTTACGAAGGATTTACATTTACCAGATCCAAGTCCTATGGTAATGCAACATGACAATTCTGTTACAATGTTCATTGCGAACGATCCTACTTTCTGTGAACGTAACAAACATGTGGAGGTAGACTGCCATTATACCATGGAAGGAAATATCGCGATATATCAGTGATATATCACTGATATATCGATATCGAGATGAGACCCATATCGGTATTGATATGGCGATATATCCTCCTTTTTAGGCATTTCCTTCACAAAAGCGCGTCGATATGGGCGATATTTCGGCGATATATCACCGATATATCGTCGAAATATCGTATCGACACGATATTGATATCGATACGGCCTTCCATGCACTATACAAGGGATAAGATTCAACAAGGAAACATCAAGACGGAGTATGTTACCTCAGAAAAACGAACAAATGATTTTTTCACCAAGCCATTTTAATGCACTCACTTGATCCCTATTCACCAAGTGTATCTCCAATATGAGCATGATGGGCATTTGTGCTCCAGCTTGAGGGGGAGTATTGGAGTATAATTAGTTGCACGAACAATTAGTTCATAGTCTGGGGGTGTATTGTAATTGTTTCCCTTCTATATAAGGGAGAGTTATTCAATGAGAAAACTAAGTTCATTTTTCTTATTCTTGTAAATTCCAAGAGTTATCATATCCTTATCCGTTTTTAAATACGAATACAAATGCAGATACATATATTGGCAGGCATGAAACTATGTTACCATATCCCTAAAAATGGATATAGATGTAAAATAGATGCTCTGATTGTATACGAATAATATTAGAAATAATCTATAGGTTAGCTTAAATATACATGCATTGGATGGAATACACACGATATAAATATATTAGATGTGCTTATAACATAATAATTATGCCAAATATGGTGAAAGGAGGTATAAAGTTATATTATATGTGGTTAAAAATAAATCTACAACTATATTTATATATGAAAATGGATATATTGATGCATATATGATGTTTGCGGATATCAAAGTGATATCCATATCTGTATCCATTTTAAAACAAATACAAATATTGGTGTGAAATCTATATAAATCGGATACAGTGGCAGATCAGATAAGGATATATCCTCATCTGTTTGCATCCCTACTCATAAGTTTTCGCATGTAATGATAATATCATCAACATAAACCGGAATAACAACAATACCTCTCTGTATCCTGTGTACAAAGAGCGAGTGGTCTGCAATTGATCTTTTGAAGCCCTGCTGCTCTATCAAGTTCGAGAACTTTTGGAACTATGCTTTGGGACTGCTTAAGGCTATAAATCGCCTTATGAAGTATGCACATATTCTACACTTCCCCTCAGCAGCAAACCCATGTGGCTGCTGCATATAGACCTTCTGCAGTAGGTCTCTATAAAAGAAAACATTCTTGACATCGAGTTGCGAAAGTGACCAGTCCCGTATAGCTGCAACAGAGAGGAAGATCCTAAATGTAGAATGATGCACGTGAGAAAGTGTCCAGATAGTCCCGAGCCTTGTAGTGAACAATACCGCCATCTGCTTTCTGCTTCACTGTAAAGACCCGTTTGAAGCTAACCACAGAAGTCCCTTATGGGGCAGTAGACAAATTCCAAGTGCCACGTGACTGGAGTGCAACCATCTCCTCCTCCATGACAAGAAAACAATGATTGTCTCACATAACCTCCAGATATGTATGCGTGATCTTTATGACTAACAATCCCACCACAATCTTCCTGAAATCCTATGAAAAGCACCCAAAGAAACATGTACTGCAAGAAGATATATAACACATATTACACCTATGCTTCCGAAGAGCAATGGACTGGTCAAGGTCCTCTGGTCAAGATATTACATGTGCAACATGTAAATCTCCTTCTGTATAGACAAATAAGTACTCAAAATTTACCCAGAGTGTGCGGGATGTTGGGAAAGACATAAGAAGGCGGGGCGGTAGGCGACCTACGAATGTAGTAACTAGGTAAAGCCTGAGCTACAGTAGGAGAAGGTCGATGAATTATAGGAGGAGGAACCATAGAGAAACCACATGTGTTGGAGATGGTGGTGGTGGAGGAGAAGGTGGGATTTAAACCTCAATAGACTCAGACGGGGTCATCCTATCATCTGTAGGAGAAAGTACCTGATATACTCAAAGAATGTGACATCAACACTAGCATAGTACTTCTGCCTGACAAGGTCAAAGCATTGGTACCCGTTCTGGTCTGGGAGTGGCCTACAAAAACACGCTTGACAGCTATGGGGAGAGCCATGGCCTGAAATTCCACCGAATTTCTCTAAAATTTCCATTTTCTTTGTCATTGAGATTGAAACGATACCTTATTTCTTTTTCCAGGATTGCAACGAAATATTAGCAAAATGTCAACGGAATTTCATTGAAATTGCATGTTGTTTCAGCGGAGCAACAAAAAATAAGGGAATCTACCATTCACTTTCATCGAAATTTGCATATATTAATGAATTTTCACTTATTTATTACCTGACGTGTTGAATTGTTAGAGTGCTTTACACTGCTTGAAGAAGTTTCTTTAGTTAGTTTTTAAATTTTAGATTTAAATCCAAATGAAATCAAATACAAGATTTAAGAGTTAAATTCAAGTTTTAGCTGAAGAACCCTTTTTTGTTTTTTTTCTCTTTATTTTGATATATACGTTTTGATTAGTATTTCTTATATGTGTTGCCTCATTCTTATTGACAAGGTGATTATCATGGCCTTTGCAACATGCATTTCTGACTCTAGGTAACTCGTTGCTCTACAAATCAACATATGTAGTGATTATGATGATAATACTACTTCAAAGATTTTTATTTACAAGTTCTATTTTACAAACAAGTGTGCATTTCTATTTTATTTGTTATTTTAGGAATATTAAAAATCTTAGTTTTTGGTAAAAGTCAAGTTTAGAGTCATTTCCAGGATTTACGACAATTTCACCTGTGGAAAAGAATTAGAGAACAATATTGCTTGCTTTATTCAAGAGGCCTAGGGGTCCTTATATAGGACGAAACCCTAGAAAGCTCAAAATCGAGAAAAATACATAAGTACCCCCAGAGGAGGTTACAAGGAATAAATAAGAGACGTAAGAGTGCATTACTAGCAAGTATATTACTAACACTCCCCCTTAAGTTGGAGCATATCTATAAGTCATGCCGAACTTGAAAGCTATCCACGATAGACGCTTCTTGGGTAAGGCCTTCGTGAATACATTTACAAGTTGAAGATCTGTGGTGATGTGAGGAGTAGTAATCTTTCTAAATCCGGACAACGTCACGAACAAAATGGCAGTTAATCTCTATATGCTTGGTTCGTTCACGGAACACAAGATTCATGGCAATGTATGTAGCAGATTTTTATCGCAGTATAGTGGAATCGCAGTATAGTGGAATATGAGTGGTGACAACAATGCCGAGTTCTTGTAGAAATGTCAATAGCCACGTGATCTCACAGGTAGCCTGAGCCATTGCCGTGTACTCTGCTTTGGCACTGTATATGGATACAACCGTCTATTTCTTGCTTCTCCAAGTGACAAGGTTTCCTCCAATCACTGTTGCAAAAGTCGGTCGACTAGTCGGCCCAACTATGCGACTCGGGGGGGGTCACCGATTCGAATAGCCTAAAGCGGGCTATAGTCGGTTGAGCCCGCTTAGTCGGGCGCCTAGTCGGTCTAGTCGGCCGCTTAGGCGGCTGATTTTTGCATAGAAGATCCGAGTGGGATCCGGATTTGGAAATAAAGAGTTACTGTTAGACAGTAAACCTACACGCACGACAACCCTTTCGACCCCTCCCCCGCTCCCGTGCGCGATAACTCCAGCCCAGGCTCCCGCCGCCTCGCCGGTGCGCCCCCCTTGCCGGTGCCGCTCCCAGCGCCTCGCCGCCTCGTCGCTCCCAGCGTCGCGCCGCCTCGCTGCTCCCAGCGCCTCGCCTCCTCGCCGGTGCCGCCCCCTTGGTCTAGGCTCCAGCAGGCTGTAGGTTAGGTTTTTTTTGCTTTTATTTCCTCTTGTTTTTAGGTTGATGATGTTAAAGTTAAATGTTAATATGTTATTGTTAGCAAACAACAATGTTAGGTTAATAGGCTATGTATGTTTTCATCAATTTTTTTTGTTTTTGCTTAGGTTGATCTTAGATGTTATAGCTTTGATTTGCTTAGGTTAATGATGTTGAACTTAGATGTTAATATGTTAATGTTATTGTTAGCAAATAACAATGTTAGGTTTTCTTCATTTTTTTTGTTTTTGCTTAGGTTGATCTTTGATGTTAATATGTTATTGCTTAGATTTTCTTAGGTTGATGATGTTGAACTTAGATGTTAATGACATTGAGGATTGATTAGATTGACTTGTCTTCCTTCCTACTTGTATTATTTTTTTGGACATGTATGTGTTTTTGAACATTTGCTAGTGTTATGTACCAAATATTTTGAATGTTTGATCTTAACTTCCTTCATTTTTCCTTCTCTTGCTATAATTTCTTAAGCTCTTGAAAATATTAAATTTGCTAAAATTATGAAGATAAATGATAGTATATATATTAAAATTTGATTTATATATTAAAAATAATTAAAAAAAAATCAAAACCGACTAATGCTCGACTAAATCCGATCTCTCCCGACTGCCGATTAATCCTTAGTTAGTGACATTGAGGATTGATTAGATTGACTTGTCTTCCTTCCTACTTGTATTATTTTTTTGGACATGTATGTGTTTTTGAACATTTGCTAGTGTTATGTACCAAATATTTTGAATGTTTGATCTTAACTTCCTTCATTTTTCCTTCTCTTGCTATAATTTCTTAAGCTCTTGAAAATATTAAATTTGCTAAAATTATGAAGATAAATGATAGTATATATATTAAAATTTGATTTATATATTAAAAATAATTAAAAAAAATCAAAACCGACTAATGCTCGACTAAATCCGATCTCTCCCGACTGCCGATTAATCCTTAGTTAGTGACCCTGCCGACCGAGTACCGACTGTCGACTTCTGCAACCTTGCCTGCAACCATCATAACATATCCTGTGGTGAAGCGACGATCCTCTGGTGAACTTGCGTAATCCGCATCAGCATAGGCGATAACATCTGTGTAGCCACTTGCCCCATAAAAAAGGCTACTCCCCAGTGATTACTTCAAGTATCGTAGAATCTGGAGGACATCCTGCTAGTGACTGTAACATGGTTGCTCCATTAGTTGGCTAGCTCTACTTAGTGCATAAGAAATATCTGGTCTAGTGACAATGAGGTATAGAAGTTTGCGAAGTAGGCTTTTGTACCAAGTAATATCTTCGAAAACAAGATCAGGGGATGTAGAATGTTTCCTTGAATCTGCAGGAATACCCGAGGGTTTGCATCCAAGTAATCCGGCTTTAGTATGGATGTCCAGACAGTAATTCCTTTGTGAGAGATGAGTTCCTTTGTAGTGCGTAGTACTTCTATGCCCATGAAATAACGTAGTGGACCAAGGTCCTTTGTGAGAACACCTTCCGGAGATAGGCCTTGATCTCTAGTATCCCTTTATCATCATCACTCGTGACAACCATATCATCCACATAAACAACAAGTATAACAGTACTGATTGTTCGTCTTCTGACAAACATAGAATAGTCAGAGGTTATTCTCTGAAAATCAAGAGTGCTGATTTCTGCAGTAAGTCTGCTTCAGACCATATATTACCTTGCGTAGTCGACATATACACCCCCCCTCGACTTTGAAACCTAGAGGCTGCATCATGTACACCTCCTCATCGAGATCACCGTATAGGAATGCGTTTTTCACATCTAGTTGAAAGATAGGCCAGACCTTGTTAGCTGCAACGGAAAGAATAGTCCTTATAGAGCCCATTCGTGCAACTAGTGAGAATGTCTCGAAGTAATCTACCCCATATGTCTGTGTAAAACCTTCGGCTAGAAGACGAGCTTTCAATCTGTCAATAGACCTGTCTGGCGACTGCTTTGTTGTGAAGACCTATCTGCATGCCACATGTCTAGTCCCCTTAGGACATTGGACCAGATCCCATGTCCCTTTGGAAGTAAGAGCATCTATTTCCTCATTTACAGCCTGTCGCCATCTTGAATCCTGCAACGCACTATGGCGGCCTCATGGAATAGAAATAATCATAAGAGCATCTGCATATCTTCTGTCAGTAGAGGATAAACTAGCAGTAGAAGTGAAATGAGGCATGGGATGAAAAGTACATTGCCTCTTAATTATGCGTAGAGTAATGGGAAGCTCCTAAGGATCATCCGGGACAGCATTGTAGGGGACACTTAAAGAAGGTGTATAATCCTGCAACAAAGAAATAGGTAGAGGAACATCGACTAGTGGAGACGTTTGCTTGCGTTTATAGACAATTTGTGGAGGTGGGAGATCCAGAGGAATATCTGTAACAGTCTGAGTGAAGAAATTGGTTTGCTCAAAGAAGGTTACATCTGCAGAGATATAATAGCGATGTCCAGTTGGATCATAATACCTGTAACCTTTTTGATTACGCGAATAACCAAGAAAAGCACATTTGATTGCATGAGAAGAAAATTTGTCCGCAATGTGAAAATTATGAACAAATGCCACACATCCGAAAAATCACTGGGGTAGAGGAAAGGGTGACTCAGTTGGGTATAACAGAGAGAAGGGGCTGGAGCCATTTAGGGATGTAGATGGGATTCTGTTAAGATGGACATCAGTCAGAACCAGTGTTCACTA
Organism: Ottelia alismoides; assembly: GCA_037367405.1. Classification (NCBI taxonomy): domain Eukaryota; kingdom Viridiplantae; phylum Streptophyta; class Magnoliopsida; order Alismatales; family Hydrocharitaceae; genus Ottelia; species Ottelia alismoides. The sequence continues at coordinate 695,440 of JAZKJV010002820.1, forward strand.
AATCGGCCAGTGCGGCCGCATATGCGGCCGCATATGCCTGAGCGCCGTCCTCAACGCACCGCATTCCTGAAGCCCCCTCTATGCGTCATATGTGCATATGCGGACACATAAGCAGGCTGTGCGGCCGCATATGCACATTGTGCGACCCACTTAGGTTGCGGCTTGCATATATGGGTTATCGGATCTGGATCTTAGATCTGGATACGATTGGGATGTGAGAAGCCCGATTCCATCGATAGAAAAGAATCCAAATCCCCTAACAATAGGGTTTAGTGATATTTTTTATGCTTGATTTTTTACATGCTACTGCTATTTTTTTTAATATTTGATGTGCAGGTATCATTTTTTAATGTTTGATGCTACTGTTATTCGATCCTACGTTGTAATAAAACGCTATGGCCATTTCTTTTAATGATATTGCTATTTTTTGATGTTAGATGCTACTACTATTCAATCTTACGTAGTAACAGAAAGCTACTGCTATTTTTGTGCTTCTGTTTTCCTTTTATGTTTGATGCAGAATATCCATGTAACAAATTCTAATTTTTTGTTTATAGGTATTAATATACATAGTATGCTGAATTCTTCGAATATAATAGAAATCTGAATTGTAATATAATATGTTACATACATAATAATCATGAAGGAGATGTATATAGAATTCCGAATTCCCATGGTATGTATGATTTTTTTGATGTTTGAATGATATTGTGATGTATAATATTGTTTTCTAACAATGTTTAAGATTGATGTTTTGAGCTCTACAAAAAAGCCATTTTTATTAGATTTTCTGTTGGACCACATTTATTCATAAATTCAGTTCAGTTGTAGTCACTTTGCTAGATATTTATTTATTTTTAAATAAAAAATAGGAAACTGTGTAGAACCACATATACCCTGCATATGCCCCCGCATACCGCTTAATCGCTATCCAGTGAAATGTCCGAACGCATATGCATACTGCTTTCCCGAACCTTGGTCAGAACAACATCCCCCCAATAGGTTTTAGGAACTTTCATCTGAGTGAGGAGGGATCGTGCAATATTTTATAGATGTCTGAGTTTCCTTTCTACTACCCCATTTTATTGGGAAGTATAGGGACATGAGGTTTGGTGAATGATGCCTTGGATGTAAAGAAATTTATTAGGTCATGTTGGGTAAACTCCAAGACATTATCATCAGGACGAAAAACTTCAACACCCGATGAGAAAATATTCTTGACATATTGGAAGAAATTCTTAACAATGTTATTAATCTCTGAGCGCTCTTTTAATAGATAGGCCCAAGATGATCGATTGTAATCATCAACAAAAAACGACAAAATATTTATGTCCACTCAGAGTACGGACCAGACAGGGCCCTCATATATCACAATGGACCAAAGAAAAAGATACTTCGCGACGGGGCTCAATACGAGTAGGGAAAGATGCTCGATGATGTTTCCCAAACTGACACGCCTCGTACTCAAAAGGTTTGAGCGTAAAGAGTTCGGGGAACGTCAAGGAGATGGCTTTTGTAGACGGATGACTGAGGCGGAGGTGCCAGAGAAGATGTTCTTCGAAGATTGACACAATGCCCCAAAACTAGAGTCAGAGGGGACATCAAGATAATAGAGCCCGCTCTTCTCATGTCCCCCACCAAAAATTTGTCTCGTCCGATGTCCTTAAAGTACCAACAGAACTCATCAAAAATGACTCTACAATTATGCTCAGTGCATAGCTGTTGTACTGATAAAAGATAAAGCGGAAAAGCGGGAGCACAATGGAATCCAATCAATCGGACTTTAGAGGAAAACTCCACAGTGCCCACAACTGTAATAGGCGAATGTGTCCCAATGGCAACCCGAATAGTTTTCACGGAGGAAGACGATTGTGAGGAGGCTACCATCTCCCGTCAAATGAGTCGAAGCGCTAGAATCAATAATCCATGCATGGATGGATGCAGAAGCAGAGTTGGCGAATGTACCTGATGTAGCCAAACTAGCAGTAGGAGCAGTAGTACTATCGTCACTGTTGGGGAGTTCTGTAGAAGTTGTCGCAGACGAGCATATTCAGAGGCTGTAAATGGTGTTTGACTACCACTCGAGGGTCGATCATGAGAGATCTTAGGGACATCATATGGACCCTCGTATGAAGCTGTCTCTAAGGCACTGTTGGCATTAGGCGGCATGTCAAACTTTGCCCAGCGATGCTCAGATGGATGATTCCAGCATCCACAATGTGTGCAGGCTGGATAGCAAGAAGTAGTAGGATCACATCCACGTCTGCGATCAAAATCACGTCCTCGTCCAGACTCACGACCTCGACCATGGCCAAAATCACGACCGCGTCCTCCCTGGTAGGTGTGTCGTCCACGAGCATAATGGGCTGTAGTCTCCGCAGATGGAGTAGGACACTCAGTTGGGGATTCAAGTTCCTGCATGTGGCCAAAGATAGCCGCAAGTGTGGGTAGTGCATCAACAGTCAGAAACTGGTCCTTCACAGTCTTGTATTGCGGATGCAATCCATACAAATTAAAGAGAAGATTGGATGCAATATTTGGATCGACACTGTTGGTCATCCAAGTAATGACCTGGCAATTGTTCACATACCATGTGTCATAGTCCTTGTCTGTCTCCGTGGGCGGATCCTTGGTAAGAACATAGTTCTTGTGCTGGCCACCAATAAGTACCTTGAATGATCGAGACCATATTACATAGTTCTCGGAGCCCTTTAGTTTGATTGTAGTGCCTTGTACCATCATAGAAGAGGTTGGGTACACGCCCTTGGGCTCAGCAAATGCCATGATGATCGCGAAGGTCAAGAAAAAGTGACATAAAAAGTAGTTGTTTCAGGGTGATCTAAGTAAGCATCAGGTTGATATGAGTCCTTGCAGCGGACCTAGGGCACTGTAGAAGCCCTTGGTGGCGCCAAAGTTGGCCTACTCTACGCAAATAGAGGGGCCTAGATGGCCTGTATACTACTAGCAACACCCTAGGAATCCCTTAGGACTTCTTACGATGAGTCCTTATGCCACAGATGTGGATGACGACGAGTCCTTGTGCCACAGATGTGGCTGGTGATGGTTGCTGGTTCCCCTAGGGGTCCTTACGACAAGTTCTGGTGCCCCTAAGATGGCTGGTGACGAGTCCTTATGCCACATATGTGACTGACATAGTTGCTAGTGCCGCTAGAACTTGTGCCGACAAGCCTAGAAGAACTAGGGCCCCTTGCGTCGAGCCCGATGATCTTTCAGAGGATCATAAGCCACCAAGAGATGGCTTCCGATCGTGCTGGGTTTCTGGCAACATGCACCCCAACTCCACTTTGGGCATTCAACGAGGGTCTGCTAGGGCTTTTGGCACCCAGCGACAGACCATAAATTCCGCTAGGGCCCCTGGAGGCGTGAAGGAGGTAGAGACGAGGCGTCTGGAGGCATGGAGGAGGTCCCCCGCGTGGGTGGTGCCGATTCACGATGGATTAGGGCTGGCGGTGACAGAGGGATTTAGGTCAGAACATCGGTCTAGGATCGCTGCTCTGATACCATGTGGAAAAGAATGAGAGAACAATATTACTTGCTTTATTCAAGAGGCCTAGGGGTCCTTATATAGGACGAAACCCGAGAGGGCTCAAAACTGAGAAAAATACATAAGTACCCCCAGAGAAGGTTACAAGGAATAAATAAGAGACGTAAGAGTGCATTACTAGCAAGTATATTACTAACATTACCAAAATTCTATGAAATTTCTCTTTCCGGACTTGGTGAAATGAAATCAAAATTTAAAATTTAAGGCTTTGCTTAGTTGTGGCTTCTCTCTACTATAAGGAGTATGCGCGACTGTACGAGTGCAAGGTTGTTAGCAACCTTCAAAATCTTATGACTAAGTATTGCCTACTATAAGGTTGGATACAGATTGTGCTTGTGAATGTTATGCAGTTTCTTGATGTTAATGATTTATTTGTGTCATAACATATATTTTACGACCACAAGCTATACAATGCATCTATTAGATATACATGTTAGAAAGATTTGTGTTTGCGTGTGTATGTGCACACGGCTTATTTTATTTTTAAAATTAAATATTTTTCTAAGTTGAAACTATTTTGGTTAGGTACAAGTTATAAGCTATCATTTCGATCTTCAGTTTCTTACTTAATATATTTAATTTGCTAGTACTCTTTGTTGGCCTATATTTTTCTCCATTATTATTGCACATGTCAGCATTCTCTTCATGTTTAAGAGGTGAAATTAATGTGTTCTAATTTCAATTCCAAATCTAGTTCTAGTTCTGAGCAACATACTACTGTTTTAACGGTTGGATCTATTGGATGGAAATTTAATGTAACATATCATGTTTATATCTATTGGATGGAAATTTAGTGTAACATATCATGTTAATATTTTATGTTTAGCAAAAAACGATGTATTTCAATCTCATTTATTGAGTTAAAGAATATTAAAAATCTTAATTTTAGAAAAAATGAGTTTTCAAGTAATAACCCCTCATTTCATCGAAATTCCACCGAATTTCTCTTTCTAGACTTTACTGAAACGAAATCGAAATCCGACATTTAAGACCTTAGGGAGAGCTTGTCATAACCAAGAGTCAAATGATGAATAAAAGCCACAGAACCAAAGACATAAGGTGTTAAAGAGAAAAGGTCTTTATCGAGAAACACAATTGAAAAATGAATCTTTCTCTTAACACAGAAGACATCATACATTTGTCCTTGTAGCAGACAATAAGGACGACATTACCCCAAAAAGAATGGTGAGCATGATTATGGATAAGAAGAGTCGTGGTAATATCAAGAAGATGATGGTGTTTGTGCTCAACAACATCATTCTACTGAGAAGTGTAAGCACATGAGGTCTGACATATTATGCCAAGTGACTTGAAGAACTGAGAGAGCTGAATGGTACAACACTCTAAGGCATTGTCAGAGCGAATATACTTAATAGTAGCTGAAAAATGTTCTTTATTTCATCAATGAAAGGTTGAATAAAAGACCTAACCTTAGACTTGCTTTTGAGAAGAAAAATCCAAAAAAAATCTAAAATAGTAATCAACAACAACTAGATAAATCCTGTGCCACTAGTGGGCAAGAACACGACTGCGACCCCAAATTTCAAAATAAACTAACTCAAATAAAGAATTGCTATTACGACTCTGACGACTAGAAAAACTAGCACAATAATACTTCCCGAGCTCGTAAGCTCGCATTGAAAAGTAGACTAAAAGGGGATTTACGGGAGGGGACTCTACACAGCTTCTGCAGAGGATGGCGACCAAACCGAAGATGCCATATGTACAAAGATATTGATCCAGTGGGAGTGGAAGAAGTTCCTATGTAAGGAGACTGGACCATAGTGTGTAGAGACCCATTGCTCACAGCCACATCCAATCACCCTTTCCATGAGTATATCCTGAAACACAAGAGAAGAGCGGCCAAATATGGCACTACAATGCATATCCTTGGTAATTTGACTAGATAACAAGTTCATTGAGAAATCCAATCCATAAAGTACATTCGATAAATGCATAAACAACGTCAATTGAATCTTCCCTATCATGTAATTGAGGAATGTATCCCACCTGCAATGACAATAAATTTGCATGGATGTACTAATCTGTAGGAAGTGAATTGTCACTTTGTCTCTGCAGGGATGATGAGATGCTTCAGAGTACATAAACCACTATGAAATGTTTGCCCTATGGAGAAAAGAGAAGAGAACTATGAAATGTTTGCCTTATGGAGAAAAGAGAAGAGAATGAATTACATATATTTCCCATAGTCATTGATACTACATCTCTATAGATGTCACCTTTTTTAACAAATTAGCTTCTTTACACACTCTATTAGTGATGTTTCCTTGGAGCTGCATCACCCCATATTGTCTACAAAAGAAAGCATACCAATTCCTCTGATGTTATTCCATTATCGATTTCTTATTTTTAGGAGGAGATACCTTCCTTGAGTGTCCCCGTCATTGTTGGTTCGGATGATCCACCATACCTTCCTATAGCACTTCAGCGAACAGAGAGATAATGTACCCTACATCCTATGTCATTTTTTTCTTCCGCTTACAGTCTCTCGAGTTGTGTTAGAAGTTTACAGATGCTCTTATAGCTGTTACCATTCCTCGTGATCATTACAGTGCACTATAGGACCAGGAACGAGGAGTTGTATGTTCTTACCTCCAGGGGGACTTGGGATCTTGTGCCTTGTCCTTTTGACATGAAGCCAGTTGCCTGTTGATGGGTCTTCACGACCAAGCAAACCCCACACGATACTTATTGACAGATAGCATCCCAGACTTATGGCCAAGGGATTTACTTAGACTGACATATGAAATGAGTTATCTTTGAGAGTCTTCTCACCCACTACCAGTTTGGGTTCAGTTCATAATATTATCTCCATTGCAATCAACATGGATTGGGCTATGTTTCAGCTAGATGTGAAAAATGCTTTCCTATATGGTGATTTTGAGGAAGAGGTCTACATGATACAACCCCCCGTGTACTCTGTCGAGGGGGAGTATGTATGTCAACTACATAAGGCCATTTATGGCTTGAAGCAGAGTCCACAAGTTCGGTTTGATAGGCTCACCACTGAGACTGACTCACTTGATTTTCAGAGGATGGCATCTAACTACTCTGTTTTTGTCAGACGACGACCTACTGGTATTGTGATATTGGCTGTCTATGTTGATGATATGGTGGTAATTGGTAGTGATGAAATTGATATTGTAGAGACCAAGGCCTTCCTCCAGAAGGTGTTTGTTACTAAAGACCTTGGTCAGTTCCAATTATTCTCTGATCATAGAAGTGATACGCGCTATTGAGGGGTTACACTTATCAATGGGGAAGTATTGTCTGGACATCCTTAACAAGTCTGGTTTGCTTGGATCCAATTCATCTGGTATACATGCAGAGGTGCGGTAGCATACCATCTCTCCTAATCCTAAGTTTGAGGATCCTTCACGATATAGACGTCTTGTGGGTAAACTGCTCCATCTTACTGTCACCATGCCTTATATCGTATGTGATCAGCAGAGCAAGTCGGCACATGGAGAGACCATGTTACAATCATCGACCGAAGCTTCTTCTGATACTTTGCTATTTGAAGATATCTCCAAGGTGCAGTCTCTTCTACAAATTCAACAACCATACCAACATCACTGCTTATACAGATGCAAATTTATGCTAGTTCTCCTGAAAACATACGACCTACCATTGGCTATGCAATGTTCATGAGAGGGAACCTTGTTACCTGGAGTAGCAAGAAGTAGAGTGCCATGTCTAGGCCTAGTGCAAAAGCATAATATAGGGCAATTGCCCAAACCCAAAGTGAGATTACGTGGCTAGTCGCTTTTCTGGGAGAAATTTGGCTTCCTTCTACTACTCTTGTTCCTTTATAGTGTGACAACAAATCTGCCACCAATCAGTCTTTAATGAGCAGAGCAAACATATTGAAGTTGAGTGTAATTTTATCTAAGATGCAGTGCAAGAAGGGAAGGTCATTACTCCATATATTTCTATTGATCTTCAGCTTGCAGATATTCTCACAAAGGCACTACCTAAGAGACGTATTTCTTGGCTTACTTCCAAGTTGGACATGATCGACAGATATGCTCAAACTTAACGGGGAGTGTTAGAGTTATTAACCCTTCTGGAGTATCTATGTAGTTCTCCTTTGGGTCGTTCCTAAGGTTTCACTCTATATAAAAAACCCTGAGGGGTGTTTATATATGTATCATCACGTATCATATGATGCTTGTCTCTATACGTGTTACTGAGCCTCTTTCTCTAAAGACTGTCCTCCAAATGCTTGTTCCGAATGCATTTAACCATATTTCTACGAAAAAGGAAACAATTGATGCCAGGTTTCATTACTTTTTCAATCTAAGATTAATAACAAAGTTTAATGGTTCCATAGCCTTAAAGTTGCTGATTTACCTTTTGTAATGTTGCTCTGTAAAATATCATTGTTAATTTTTTGAGGAAAAAAACTTTATTGTTGCAGTTTTCCAAATTATTAGCTTTTGTAGATGTGAATTGCCAGATCATGCTGAATATCCAGTCGCCTGAGCAGCACCACGTGCCCTGTGGACTTTCTATTTCAACTTGTTATATGAAAAGAAATCTTTGGAAACCTGATGTAATAACATGTTTCCTTTGTCACAACTAGTGCTCATGCATGTTCACATTCAAATAAAATCATTTCTGCAAATCACCTTTTTCTTTTTAAGTATCACCTAGATAACAATGGAATCATGTCTAAAAATACTCATCTACATCAATCATAAACTTGATCAAGCTAAAGAGAAATGCAGTGTATTAATTCCAGTTCCAGCAAATAATTTTAACCTACAAAGAGACCCTTTAAGTTCATGATTTTTTTGGCTTCCGATAAGAAAAAGACCGATGACCAAGCAACAGAAATCGAGGTTCATTTCGGATGAAAAGTTCTATTGTCCTTGTGTTTGTCGAACCCGGACGAGGTGGATCACCTTCCTTACATGTTCGGATTAGGGAAGTCTGGGAGGCCAATACAATCCCTTGGGTTGATCTCTCGAGTATTAAGTGATTCTGGGACTCTCTGGTGACCACACAGTTTATGCCTATGGGGGAGCAGTTGAGGCCGGTGGCCATATTATGGACCTCTTGGCTTTCCCATAATGGGTTGGTGTTCAGGGAAGGAACATTTTCATGTTGAGAATGTGGTCCATCATTTCAACACTCTTCTCGAGTCTTGGCTTTTGTAACATGTTTTCTGTGTTAAACGTAACATGTTATTTTCTGTGTTTAACGTATGGGGGCGAGCACCAATCTGGGTGCCTCCTGTTTTTTGGCAACAACAACAACAATAACAAAGCCTTCTTCCACATTAAGTAAGGTTGGCTAATGGATTTGTCGCCATTCAGATATATTTTGGGTCTTTCTCAGAATTGGATCCAAATAATTAAGATCTCTTCGGATAGTCTCCTTCCAATACTTTTTAGGTCTTCCTCACCCTCTCTTACAGACTCAACATACCAAATCTCACATCTTCTAGTTGGTGTTTCCCTTTATTTGGCATCAAACAAAATCTTAGCCTAGGCATGATTTCTATCTTAGCAGTTATTGTCAAATATACATGAGCAAAAACATTAACTAACCTTAAGAAATCGCTCTCTTTTCCTACGTTTCATTCTTTAATTGGTCCACCAGGTATCTTTTGATAGGGTTATTCTTTCTCATTTGATTTTTATAGAATGTTACATGGTGATCCTGGTTGGCCGATGGGTTGAGCATGTTGGTTCAACAGTGTAATGGAACCTTTAGTTTATCATTTTCCCTTCTTATTACATATGTTCTATTACTAATGTTAATGGCAATTATGAATTTCCTTTTATATCTAAGATTTACTTTGATACATTAACGTCATCCTGGCATTTCATAAAAAAGCTTTCACTTTGATACGTAACTCGATATTCTCAAAGAGGAGCTCATTAGTTATAGATCTTCGAGAGTTGGTGTTAGGCGGCACCAGACGTAGTGCTTCATAGTTACTAAATGACGGATTGACTTGAACTAAATAGTTCACAAGTGTCAGTTTAACCCTACAAAGATCTCTTGTTGCTAATGCTTCTGCTTTCTTCTTGTGTCGAGCAATATAATCACATTATGCAAACATATTTTTCAGAATGCATGTTTCCAGCTAAATCGTGTGCTCCTAAATAATGCTAGAGAGTTGGCTGCAAAAAAAGACATAGCAGCGCTTGAAGATCTCCATCATGCTGAGGTAAGAATGCATATGCAAAACATTTGACTTGGCCTTTCTCTGTAATATTTGCATCCTAATACGCATCTTCCCCGAACTTTTAGGTTGAGAAATTTTTGTCTCAGTGGAATAATAAGAAAGCATTCAGGGATGATTATGAGAGAAGGATTTTGACATCCCTAGATGCTCGACAGTTGAGTAGGGATGGTAGAATGAAAAATCCTGATGAGAAGCCAATTATTCTAGAGGTAGCAACACCTATAGAAGTAGAACCACCAAAGGCCATTTCGAAGAAACCAAAAGATGACTCTACTCAAGCCGCACAATATGATACTTTATCATCTAAGAAGGAACACCAAGAAGATGCCCGAAAATCTAATGAGATTGAAACAAAGGGTAAAACAGCTGTACTTGAGGAGGTACCTAACAAGTCCATCAAGGAATCTGCAAAACTGAATGAGAATGATGCTGCAAAATTGAAGGAGATGAAAAAGATTGAGGAAATTGCGAAGGCTAAGCATGCTTTTGAAAGGAAAAAGAAGCTGGCAGAGAAAGCAGCAGCTAAAGCAGCTGCAAAAGCACGAAAGTATGCGGAAAAGAAGCTCAAGGTAAAATGTAATTGCCATATATTGAGTTAGAAATTCGATATTCTAAGACAAACCTTCTGCCGAGCATCATGATAGTCCATGATATCCCTATAAAAACACAACAAGATATCACATAACTGACATTTTCTTGATATATGATAAGAATGCAGATGAAAAATCTTTTAAATGCCATGTGGTGCAAATGCATTGTTGATCCTCTTCGAGCTTATATTATATTGGGAATTGAAAATTTATAATGGACATACAATTTGGTTCCATTTATCATCATTTTGACCACAAAGCAGTCTCTTTTACTGATCCATAAATGCAGTAAAGTAATAATTCGGCATATCTTGAGTTAAAAATACTGTCATATGAGGGATTATAGTTAGCATCTTGAGTGTTGTTGGTGTTCCTATGTAAACTTGATGGGTCACTCATCAACATTTAATTTTACTTAGTGCCATGTTCTTGATAGCTGGCAAGTATGCAGCATACAGTAAAGCCATTATTTGGCATATGGACGAGAGTCCATTCTCGAAATTTCTCGAGTTGTATTTGTAAAAGAGGGGAAGCCTAAGTTTATGAGCAACATCCAATGTAGATCCAGATAACACCATTTCACTCTCAAGGTGATGTTTTTTACTTACCCATAATGCAGGACAGTCAATTTGGAGGGCAATTTTCCCTCCCGCTGATTAACTTGGAATATATGCATGCTTCCTTGGGGCCTTGATTTTTCGTTGTTGTTCTACTCTTTGCATAATGTTTGCACACTTCTTGCAATATGGTCATTTTTAAGCAGCTTTACAAAACATATTAGAATAGAAATGCCATATGCAAATGCTGCTAGTAAAAGATGACATATATTTCTTTCCCACTGCCAACTACATGCCGATGCTTACTGTTAGCCTTCAACCTTTTTAGCATCTTAAATAAGATGATCATGCCTGTTGCAGCTGAGGTAAGCTTCCACAAACGTGATACAACTTTTTTTTATTGAAGTGTATAAAAAAATGTAAATCTCACCTCATCACCCAAATAAAGAGACACCTTTCTTGTTAAGGGTAAAAGAACGAGGCTGTTGCCATCCTAAATGATAGAAAGCTGTAAGTTCTGGGCTGCTATACTGTTGTTTTATGGCTTTATGGATTGTGGATGAGGATCCATTTGATCCTTTGAAACTATATATGCAACTTATCCCTTCGTTTCTTTTATTAGGAAAGTGAAGAATTAAAGACAACCACTAGCTGTTTACAAGTGCCAGGGTCTTGCCTCGTGTGGTTGTCTTTTCCTTTGAAAAATGGATTTTGTGTTCATGTTTGGCTTGTTTGCTTTGTTCCAACATAGTACCAAAGCCCATTCGATCGATCATGAAATGTTTTTGTGGATGCTCTCCATATGTTGGATACACGTTGAGGGTATTCATGTTTATCGAGTTTCATGCAATTCAATACTTTTGCCTTTGCATCAAGGTTTCCAAAGAGAGATGTAAATCAATATAGAGGTTTTGGTCTTTCAGCACAACTTAATGTTGTTGTAAGATGATCCAAATTATCACATTCATCCCTTGTAGTCGATTAGGTTTCACGACTTGAATGATTATGGCTTCTTGCGTTTCCTCTTCACATCTATTGTTGTGATCTATCACTCTTCACAGAGTGATCGATCACTCATGGGTTCTATCTCCACAGAGAAAGACAGTGATTGATTTAACCTCCAAATATTGATCGATTACTTGATGCTACTACTTGAGAGTGATTGACCATTCTCTCTTGATCATCAATCAATATCCTACTTTGCTTTGGATGTGATGGATCACATTCCCTTTCTTCTTTGATCACCTAATCCCTTGGTAGCATTGTAACCGATCACTGTTATCTTTTAGTTGTGATCAAGAATGTCAGTTGTGATCAAGAATGTCTAATGTGAAGATTGACTATGGGATTAATTTTTTATGGGAAAATGGCATGTACCTTGAATTATGCACTAACCAATGTTTAATATCACCAAAAAATGATATTGATATGCCCCTTTGCGACGTAAATAGGTCCTTTCTCAGGTGAACTTTTCATGTATATGAGGATACAAACATCATGATTTTGCCTATATCTAGGATTCTTTACATGTTGGCTGGCTATGCTCACATCATATAATATGATTGGCATGGTGACACTAACATACAATAACTTTTCCACTAGGCTTCTATATCTTGCGTGTCTTCAAATATTAAGTCTTCAGTGCTAGCGTGGCATCAAGACTTGTCAGGATGGATGGTGGCTTACAATCAAATAAGTCTACCTCCTCTACGATATCAAGATGAAAAGAGGTTCTTCGGAATTACGAGTCACTTCTATACCCAGGAAATGTCGTAGGAGACCAAGGTTCACAATGGCAAGCACCTTTTGTAGGAAAGTCTTGGTCTTTAGAATCCCTATATACTGTCATCACTAGTTATAACCATATTGTGGAGAAGAGAGACATATGAGATGTCTATTCCATAGGGTTAGGGTCTCTTATATATAGAGAAAACCCTAGAGAGTACAAAAGGAAAAATACATAAATACCCCTCAGGGGTTACGTAACTCGAAGGGTTAAGAACATAAATGTAAGTATAATAACTCTAACACTCCCCCTCAAGTTGGAGCATATCTGTCGATCATGCCCAACTGGATACTAAGTACATGAGGCTCTTCCTTGGAAGAGCCTTTGTAAAGATGCCCGCAAGTTGAAGTTCGATGGAGATTTCTGGAGTGCTGATTCGTCCTCTTCGTACTGCATCACGAATGAAATGGCAATCAACTTCAATGTGTTTTGTCCGCTCATGGAAAAGTGGATTGGCGGCGATGTACGTGGCAGACTTGTTGTCGTAGTATAAGGGTACATGAATGGTGACTGCCACGCCAAGTTCTGTTAGGAAAGAGGCAAGCCATGTGATCTCACAGGTGGCCTAAGCTATTGCCCTGTATTCTGCTTTCGCACTGGATCTGGAGACCACTATCTGCTTCTTGCTTTGCCAAGTGACAAGGTTATCCCCAACAAACATGGCATATCCTGTAGTGCATCGACGGTCCTCAGGAGAGCTAGCATAGTCAGAATCTGTATATGCGGAGATATTAGTGTGCTCATTCACCCCATAAAGGAGTCTACGTCCGGAAGATTCCTTTAAATATCGGAGGATCAAAAGAACATCCTGCCAGTGACTGTAAAGAGGCTTCTCCATATGTTGATTGGCTCTGCTCACAACATATGATATATCTGGCCTAGTAACAGTGAGATAGAGTAATTTTCCCACTAAGCTTTTGCACCGTGTTGCATCCTCAAAAGTTGGATTAGTAAATGCTGGGTATTTTCTCACTTCTGTAGGGATGCCAGATGGCTTGCATTCAAGTAGTCATGCCTTAGTCAGAATATCGAGGCAATACTTCCTCTGTGAAAGATGAAGCCCCTCTGTAGTGCGTATTACCTCGATGCCAAGAAAATAACGAAGTTGACTGAGGTCTTTCGTGACAAAGACCTTCTGGAGGATGGTTTTGTTCTCCTAAATACCATTTACATCATCTCCTATGACAACCATATCATCAACATAGACAACAAGAATGACCGTGCCAGTAGACCGTCGTCCAACAAAGACAGAGTAGTCAGATGTTGTCCTCTGAAAACCAAGTCTGTTGATCTCCGTAGTGAGTCTGTCAAACCATGCCCTGGGGCTCTGCTTTAAGCCATAAATGGCCTTGCGTAGTCGACATACATGCTCCCCCTCGACTACATACCTCGGCAGTTGCATTATGTAGACCTCCTCCTCAAGATCACCATAAAGAAGGTGTTCTTCACATCAAGTTGATAAATGGGCCAAGCCTTGTTGCTAGCAACAAAGAGAATGGTACGTATCGTCCCCATTCTGGGAACGGGCGAGATGGTCTCAAAATAATCAACTCTAAACGCTTGTGTGAAACCTTTGGCAACAAGTCTGACTTTCAGCCTATCAATAGAACCATCATGCGACGTTGATCGTGAAGACCCATCGACAAGCCACGAGGCGAACTCCCAGGGGGCATGGCACATGATCCCACGTGCCCCGGGAGGTAAGTGCATCCATCTCCTCATCCATGGCCTGTTGCCAACCATGATCCTACATTGCATTGAAATGATCTTTTTGAACAGAAATAACATTCAGCGCATTTGCAAATCTCTTGTCACAACTAGATAAACCATCTGTAGAAGTAAAATGTGACATGGGGTGATATGTACATTGCCTTTTTTGCTTGCGTAGAGCTATAGGAAGTTCCTCGGGTACATACGGGGCAACAATGCTGGGAGCACTTAAAGTGGTCATATCATCCTGCATAAAAAGGGACAGACAAAGGTACATACACTAGTGTAGAAGGTATAGAGGTATGCTAGCGAGTATAGACGATTGGTGGAGGAGGGAGGTCCAGAGGAATGTCACTCACAATCTGTGTGAAATAACTTGTTTGCTCAAAGAAAGTGACATCAACAGACACAGTATTGACTCTCAGTAGGATCATAGCAACGATAACCTTTCTGGGTGCGAGAGTACCCAAGAAAGATGCATTTGATGGCACGAAAGGATAATTTGTCAGCTGCATGAGAGTATGAATAAAGGCAATACAACCAAAAATTCGCAGATGTATGGGAAAAAAACTCAGTAGGTTAAAGTAAGGAAAATGGAGTTGCCCCTTCTAGAACAAATGAAGGAACACGGTTGATGAGATAAACTACAGTAAGGATATCATCTCCCCAATAATGTTTAGGAACACTCATTTGACTAAGAAGAGATCTGGCAACATTTAGCAAGTGTCGCAATTTTGTCTCAGCTATACCATTCTATTGTGAGGTATATGGACATGATGTTTGGTGAACAGTTCCCTGGGACGCAAAGAAAGAGGTCAAGTCCTGTTGGGTTAACTCAAGAGCATTATCAGCATGAATGCTCTTAAAAATGCTAGAAAAGAAGGTTTTAACATATTGACAGAAATTTCTGATAATTTGATTAATCTTTGAACTTTTCTTTAATAGATATACCCAAGAAGATTGACTATAATTATCGACTATAATTATCAGTGAAAACTATAAAATAGCGATGACCACTTAATGTACGGATCGAGCAATGTCCCCAAACATCACAATAAACAAGGTGAAAAGCAACAGTACTACGAGACTCAGTACGAACATGAAACGGAGCTTGATGATGTTTCCCGAACTCACACGCCTCGCACTGAAAGGGCTTCAGAGCGGAGAGTTCAGGAAACATCCTGGAGATGGCTTTGGCAGAGGGATGCCCAAGGCGAAGATGCCACAGGAGTAGATCTTTGGAGATGGACGCATCACCAACAAAATTGGAATCCGTAGGTATGTCAAGATAATATAGGCCGTTCTTCTCATGACTCCCACAAACAATCTGCCTCGTCCGAATGCCCTGAAAATAACAAAACTCGTCAAATATCACACGACAATGAAGCTCAACACAAAGCTTGTGAACTGACAGCAAGCTAAGAGGAAAATCAGGAGTACAGTGAACCCCAGAAAGTCGGAGCTTGGAAGAGAATTCCATAGTTCCGACGGTAGTAGTATGTGATTGAGTCCTATTAACGACTCGAACTGACTTCACAGAGGTAGATGATACATAAGAAGTGAGCAGATTGCCTTTTCCAGTGAGATGAGTAGAGACACCGGAATCAATAATCCAAGCTGGAGAAGGAGTGACAACTGAGTTGGCTATTGTACCTGAAGGAGTAGCCAGAGCAACAGTGGTAGTGTTACTAGTGGTAATAGGTCCTAGAGTCTGAAAGGATCTGCATCAAGAAGGAGTAATCTGCGTCATTAAGATGAACATTCTTGCCACTGGAGGTTGCTGTAGGCGATACCTCTTTCACATCATAGGCATCATCATAGGCATTATTGCATGATATGAAGGTACGCCAAACTTCTGCCAGCATCGTTCAGTCGGGTGGTTCCACCTACCACAGTGAGTGCATGGGGCAGTAGAGTCTCGCTCACGGACACGGCCAAAATCACGACCTCGTCCAGATTCCCGTCCACGACCACGATTTGGATCACGACTGCATCCTCCTCGTAAGCCGTATCTGCCTCCTCGCACAGATGAGACGATGTGTGCAAAGTTCTCTGTTGAAGGCATGACCTCGAATTTCAACGAATGGATGACCGAAATTCGGCTGAAATGGCCTATATCGGACGAAATTTGGGAGACCATGTTCAAAAACTGACCGAAATGACCGATTTTTCGGTCAAATTTCGATCGAAATTCGGTCTAAATTTCGTTTCGATCACTCACCGAAACGAAACCGAATTCTAACATTTAAGGCTTGGTTGAAGGTAAGACAGGAGGACTGACAGCTGATGTCTCGAGCTCCTCAAGTCGGCCAAAGATGGCCTTCATTGTTGGCAGTGTGTCTGATATAAAAAATTGCTCCTTTACTTCATGGTATATAGAATGCAAGCCATCAAGAAAGCGGTATACCTGCCAGTTAAAATGCTCTTGTATCTGTTTGGTGCAACATGATGGCTGGAATATTGCAAGCTCCTCATATAGGCTGGAGAGATGCTTGTAGTACTCGATGAGGATGGAATCACCCTGAGATGTCGACCAGATTCGCCTTAAAATGTCTGCCAGGCGTGATTTTGTCTTCTTCTGGGAGTATGTTTACTCAAGATCCTCCCATATTTCCTGGTCGTATGTTTGTAAAAAGATTTGAGGTAATGTGAGCCTCAACACTGTTGGTCATCCAGTTGATAACCAAGTAGTTGTCTGTCTGCCAGTTGTCGTACTCTTTGTCCTTTTCATCTAAAGTATCTTTAGTCAGAATGTAGAGTTTCCTCTGACCACCAATGAATACCATAAAAGATCGAGATCAGAGCACGCAATTTTCTGTGCCCTTGAGTTTGATAGTAGTGCCTTGTGCCATAATATTCGTGGTCAGGGGCTTTGTCTCAGTAGAAGAATGTGCCATGTGGTGGTCTTAAAATAGAAAGAAGACCTTGTGATCAACTAAGGATGCATAAAAGGGGCTAGAAAACGCCATAGAACTCATGTTTGCCTTTGAAGAAGGGTTGAAAAAAACCCTCAATGAACAACAAATTTGGACTAGAAGCGCTGAGCATCGCTAGCGGGAGGGTTGTGGCCCCCTGACGGCGCTAGCGAGCCTCCGTAGGTGGTTCCAGCAGCAACTGTAGGTGCTGGAGATGCTCCTTTTGGGTCGAGTTGCTGCACTAGAGGCGATTGGAGGGCCTTGCGCGGGGCCCTAATTCGGGGAAGAGGGCCCGCGCAAGCTTTTGCGAGGCTTGAAGGTCGTGGTGGGGATTTTAGGTCAGAACCCTGGTCTAGGACCGTTGCTCTGATATCATGTGGAGAAAAGAGACGAATGAGATATCTATTCCATAGGGCTAAGGTCTCTTATATAGAGAGAACCCTAGAGAGTACAAAAGGAAAAATACATAAATACCCTCGAGGGATTATTGAACCTAAAGGGTTAAGGGTTACGGAACCCGAAGGGTTACAAACATCAATTTAAGTATAATAACTCTAGCACATATCAACAACACATACGACAAGAATAAGAATACCTCTTGCCCATTGTCTAATAAATATAATGTAACGTCTCAGACAAAGGCCTAAGCATTTATGAAGGATAACTGGCCCTCACAACTTGTTGGGCTCGAATCCAACTAGGTGTGGGGTAGCTCCACATCTTGGGTGGTCCTTTCCACTATTAGAGGAACCTGGCCCTGATATCGTTTGAAACGTCCCAAGCTTAGGCTTGAGTAGTTATGGAAGATAATTGACCCTCACAACTTGCTGAGCTTGGGCCAACTAGGCCCATTGTCCACCGCTTAAAATGTTTTAGCCCAAGTTGTGACTTGTGAGGAAGTAGTCTCCTCTCGGACTTTGTGAGTACTACATGTGAGACTATATTTTGGGGTTTTTACATATAGAGTGATAAGAGGATGTCCTATAAAAGCCATTGGAGCTAATCTCAATACGAGCCTATCAAACCGACCTCTAGGATTTCGCTTTAAGCCACTTAGTCTTGCTTTTCTAAACTCTACTTCCTTACATGTTCTAGCAAGAGATCAATAAAGGTATCCATCCAGAGTATGTAAACATACTCCATATAAGGTGTACCCTGGCGACTAAGATGTAAAGGCATCTTTCTTAAAAATTCATAAAGAAAAACATTCTTTACATCAAGTTGGTAGATTGACCAATCTTTGTTAATAGCGAAAGACAACATTGTGCAAATATAACCCATTCTCACACAACAAGAGAAAATGTCTCAAGGTAGTCGACTCGACCCTATATGTTTGAGTGAACACTTTGTCCACTACCCTTGCCTTATGTCTATCCAGTAATCCCTTAGGAGCATGTTTTGTGTAAAGACCCATTTGCAAGCAACTGGAATGACACCTACGAGACATGGTACTAGATCCCAAGTGTATCTAGGAATATGAGCATCCGTTTCTCATTTATAGTGTGTTTCCACCATGTATCTTGCATGGACGTGTGGTGATCTCTTGGTGTCGAGCTTGCCTTAAGAGAAACCATGGTATGAGCATGTGCAATTTTATAGGCATCGATAACATGCTGCTTAGGAATAGCTGCTCTATCAAAGGGATAGGTGGGGGTAGATTAGCACCGTACATGGATTTGTTAATAGTTAGCGGGTTGCTTTATCTGGCCCTTGTGCAAGATTAGTCGCAAGTAGGCATTCAGAGGCATAAGGAAGGCATAAGTTGATGGTAGAGTTTTTAGTAGTCTGCAGACAAATAGTCAGGTGTAAACTGTTGCTCACCACCCTAGACAAATCATCAATATTAGTGAAATGAGGGCATATAGTGTAACATACACTGTCGAACATGCTTCCTTAAGGCAATGGTAAGCTCAATAAAGAGATAGAGGACTATTACTAGTCGCATCAGGCGGTGGCTCATAAATGGGGACATAAAGGCCTTGTTGGTTCAACATTGTAATTTTGGGATTGACTCCTGCTAAGGTAGTTAGTAAATGCGGACATAATGCTTGATCGAGATTGGCTTGTCAGTTAACATGTGATCGTTGCCTCAAATTTCAGCGAAATTCGGTCGAATTTCTATCGAATATCGATATCTAGTCGAAATCGAAATTCATCCGAAATGACCGAAATGACCGAAATATGGGGGTCCTACTACAAAAAATGACTGAAATGACCGGAATTTCGGTCGAAATTCCACCGAATTTTTGTTTTGGTCGATACCGAAATGGTGACGAAACCGACATTTAAGGCCTTGTATGTGATGAGATAATTGTTGCATAGACCAGACCAACATGACAAAACTATTGTGCATGGTGTAGATCCGGTCAGGTTTAATTTCTTCTGTTTAACCCTTTGTTTAAGGGTTAAGTCTGGTGACTTTTTTCCGAACTCAGTTTGAAGTTGGTGTAGCTCCGGTCGGGGATAAGAGCGAGAAAATCGCTTAAGGTGGTTTGACCATTTGCAAAGGAGGTCAATTGATACACCAGTTATGAGATGCGAGTTTTGAGATGTTGAGCTGGCTACGAGAGGGCGAGGAATGCCCAAAAAGTGTTGGATTGAGACTATACAAAGGGATCTTAGTTTGGATCAAAGCCCGCGAATGACCCATGATAGATTTGAATGGAGGCAAAGAGTCTATGTAGCCGACCCTACTTAGTGTGGGAAAAATGATTTGTTGTTCTTGTTGTCAGTTTGAAGTTGGCCCATCTGGTAGTCGTAAATTCAGACTATAACTGCAAAAGCTCCACTATTGCTAGTGAACTTGCAATGACCGCTCTAACTAAGGTGAGGGCCCATGCTTGAAATTCTCGTCGTTGGGTCTATGATGTTGGTAACACACCTCAGATAAGGGAGGACGTTTTCTCTTTTATGAAGGGTGTCATGTTAGAGGTGATAAAATGATTAGGACTGACACCTATAGAAAGGTGGTCGACAAGGTAGCTAAGTGTGAGGTGATTGCTGATCCAGTGTATCTGTGAAGCAAAGATGATACAAGGGGAGGTTTGGGGAACAAGTAAAGTAGATTTTTTGGGATGAAGCTAGAGCGGAGGTGATTGTGGTGGTCAATGTGTATCTTGGGAAGGGTGTGCACCTCTCAACCATGGGTGAGATTGATGGGGATTTGTACTCTGGTGAAGGTGAGGTGAGAAAGGAAGCGTATGGATATATTGGGGCTTACTTATGATTTATTGTTCCCATCTGAAGGTCTTAACGTGGAAAGTGGAGGGACACATGGTTAGGAGAAGATGACGACTGTAATGGGTTATTTGCAAGAATGGGGCCGAACATTGTTCTTTTGTAGGAAATGAAGTTGGAGATGTGCAATTAACAGTTAAACTTTAAAGTGAAGCATGAGTGTTTCTAGATTGATAGTTTTAGTTGTGGATTGACACCATTAGGAAGTCTGAGAGTATGCTGTTCGTTAGAATGATGACTTAATTTGTGGAGGCTCTAGGGTGATGATGAGGATTATGGATGGTTTCTAACTGGTGGTGATGGCAATGTATGGACTAATAGAGACCAGATGGTGGTGATCAGTTAGGCAGCTCTGTGGAGACAGACATATGGTTAGTTAGGGGTGACCTCAATGTCACTCTATATCAGGATGATCGTCCTCAAAAGCGTGGAGGGTCTGGTTCGAAGGAGTTTAGAGGGATGATTCACCGTTTGGGCTTGTCTATTGTTGATGCCGCTGGCTGCGCTTTCACATGGCGTAATGCGAGGTCGAGGTCACGGTTGGACAGATTTCTGCTCTCTCCAGGCTGTGCGGAGAGGTTCACTCTTTCGCGGGCTTGGGCCCTTCCGCGTGTCCTCTCTGACCATACGTCGATTATTTGGTCGTCTGGTGAGGAGGGACGAGGCAGGCATTTCTCTCGCTTTGAGCGAAGCTGGCTACTGGAGCTGGGGTGGTCACTGAGGGGTGGTCACTGAGGGCTCGACGGTCTCGAAGCTGGCGGCCAGACTCAAGTCTTTGAGATCTCTCCTATCATCCTTCGGGAAGGAGGTAAGGGCAAGGTAGAAATCCAAGAGGGCGGACACCCAACTACAGGTGGCCAGACTGGACGGTTTGGATTACGAGAGAGGTCTTTTTGAGTCAGAAATTATGGCTTGCCAGGGCATCCTGGAGGAGCTGCTGTTGGAAGACAGGAAAGAAGATGTGGAGTGGAGACAAAGATCCAGGCAGAGGTGGCTCATGGAGGGGGGCACCAATACGGGATTCTTTCACTCTATGGCCTCGGGGAGACGGAGAAGAAACTCCATCCATGACATAGAGGTTAGGGGAGTACGGGTTTTGGGGGAGGCGGCAATAGGGAGTGCACTGAGAGGACACTTTATGGAAGCTACCCGAAGAAGAAGAGGGAGCGGTTGGGGACCGGGGTGGAATCCCTGTCGGATGTACAAGCAGAGGGCCTGCTGGCTTCATTCACAAGGGAGGAGCTGAAGAGGGCGGTATGGAGTTTGAACGCAGATGGGTCTCCTGGCCCGGATGGTTTCTCGGTGATGTTCTACCGCGAGTTCTGGGACTTGCTGAAGGGGGACATCTTGGAGGTTCTGTATGAATTCAGGGAGGGCAACTATGGCTTGGAGAAGATCAACCGCTCGCTTATTTTCCTGCTGCCCAAGAAAGACACATCAGTAAGGGTGGAGGATTATCGGTCTATTGCGCTTTCAAATGCAATTTACCTTATAATTGCAAAGGTTCTGGCTAATAGAATGAAGTTGGTCCTGGACTCCGTGGTGCTCCAGGGACAGTCTGCCTTCATCCCTGATAGGCAGATGGCAGATGGTCTGGTCATGGCGTCAGAGATATATCTTGAGGGGAAACAGAAGCATGTGAAAGGGGCCCTTTGGAAGATCGACTACTTCAAGGCTTATGATTGTGTACATTGGAAGTTCCTTTGGTAGTCATTGACGAGGAGAGGCTTCCCAAATACGTGGGTGGACTGGATGAAGAGGTGCGTCACGACCTCGTCCTACTCGATCCTGGTGAATGGCAAACCAGAGGGAAGCTTCTTCCAGTTACAGTGGGGTGTGAGGCAGGGTTGTCCGCTTGCTCTTATGTTATTCGTACTGGTGGCGGATGCTCTGGGTGTACTTTTCAGGCAGGCCATCGAGGCGGGCTGGTGTGAGGGATTTCACATAAATGACATCTCCATCCCTCTGTTACAGTATGTAGATCATACTGTCCTCTTTTTGGGTGGTACAGAAGCACAAAATTATAATGCAGCTCAATTGGTGGAGAATTTTGGACATCTTTCGGGCTTAGAGGTTAACAGGAGTAAGTCATCGATCATTACCTTCGGGATGGACGGAACAGAGCGTATCAATATTGTGACTATATGTGATTGCGCCTTGGGTGAACTTCCCATCCCCTACTTGGTACTCCCCCTAGCGGCAGGGAAATTAAGGAATGCGGATTGGAAAGAGGTGGTGCAACGGATAGAGCAGAGACTGGCATGATGGAGAGCAATCACTTTATCTAGAGGGGGAAAATTGGTCCTCTTGAAGAACGTCCTCTCGGCTATTCCTATCTTCTTCTACTCTACTAGAGTTATGCCTGTGGGAGTTAGAAAGAAAATTTAGTCCTTGATGAAGCGATTCTTCTGGTCCTATGGGAAGCAACTTGGTCATGTGATGCATCGAGTTAAGTGGGATGAAATCACGAGGGGGCGCAAGGAGGGCGGTCTTGGCGTTAGAGATATTGAATGTATAAACAAGGCGCTCATTGCCAAGGGGGTCATCCGCATCTGGGGGCCCTCTACGTCGTTGGCCGCTAGATTGTTGAGGAAGATCTATGGTGTGTGGGGTAGGGGGGAACTTGTGACGAGAAGAGCCCGTTTTGAGTCTCCACTTTGGGCAGGTATTCGTGAGGTCTTACCACTGCTGCCTAATAGGCTTTGGCCCAAAGTGGGGGATGGGCACCTATTCAGATTCTGGCGTGACGACTGATGTGGCGAGGGCTCACTGGAAGCTAGATTCCCACATCTGTTTTCTTTGGCCGAGATGAAGGAAGCAACGATTTCGCAGGTGGCGGGAAGGGGAAGTTGGGTCATCGACATTTCTAACTGAACTGTCCGACCAGCGATTGGCTGACTTCATAAGGATGCAATCTGATCTCCCCCCATTGGCGAGCTTTGGGGGGGGGCAGGATCATTTTCAGTGGATGGGCAATAAATTCTCGATGAAGAAAGTATACAAGGAGCTGAGATTGAGAGAGGAGGAGCTTGACAGAGAGCTGTGCCAGGACGTGAACATCACATGGGCGGTGAAGATACCGAATAGAGTTAAGGTTTTCCTGTGGTGCTTAAGAAGGAACCGCCTATGCGATAAAGCGCGGAGGGGGAGATTATTGGGCCTGCCTGATACGCAGTGTGACAGATGCGGAGATACGAACGGGGACTCTGACCATTTGTTCTTCAAATGCCCGACCTCGGCAAGAATATGGAGAGAGGCTGCACCAACATGGGTGGAGAGGACGTGCACATCGGATTTCTGGAGATCAATTAGAGCGGTCGGTTGCAACTCTAATGATGACTGCGCGAAACCATTTGCTGTGCTCTGGGCCTTTTGAACCGGGAGAAATGAAGCCATCTTCAATAATCAGAGGTTTTATGTTGAGAATGTTTTGTCTCACTGTAGTGTACTTTACAATTTCTGGATCTCACGGAAATGTATTCTAAAACTTTTTAATGAAATCTTTTTGGAGGTGACCCCCGCGATAGGGGATCACCCCTCTTTCTCTCAAAAGAAAAACAGAGACCAGATTGAGGTAACCTGTGGCTAGAATCAGTGGAGGAAAGGCTGTATTATCTTCACTAGCTCTGTCTAATTAGTAATGATTTCCATTATATGCTCTTCATTGCAAGGCTTAAATATACCGTGGGTTACGACATGAGATTAGACGACTTCTAGACGCTGGTTGTGAGCTACAGTTGAAGATACTTGATGTTTGCAATCAAAGGATCACTTGGATGAATTCTTCCTTGAGATCTCGGCTGAACATATTTTTGATTTCGATGGAGCCGATGCAGAATCTTCAGCTTTTCTCTATTACAGGGAGGCCAAAGAGTAAATCGAACCGCATACCACTAATGTAGTTTTCAAAGGAGAGATGGCATCCGTCCTCATATTTCAGATTCAATAGATATTGGATGATGAATTTGGATTTAAAGAATGGTTAGTTGAGTGATGAAACACCCTGGAGCGGGAAGGGTCCATTACCAGCTTGCACAACTAAAAAACAAATTGAAGATTTATGAGGGATAAGATCAAATGCCGACGACAGCAGAAGCAACAAGCTGTCCAAGAGGTTGATGGATTTGGTATGGTTATGGACATCAAGCCTCTTCTTCTAGGTGAAATAAAGAAGTAAAGAACAAAAGATTGCAGTGGATTAAGAGGAGATTGAATATATGTATCATTCGAGAGTAACATTAATTAAAGAGAGTGATGCCAACATAATTTTCTCCCACTCAGTTTCTATTAGGAGATGAAAGAATCCCATACATAGGGGGATATTTTTGGGTCTCTAGCCCACGATGACAAGAATGTAGGCAACCTTAATGGAACAATTTAAGAAATTCAATAAGAAGAACCCATAAGTTGATTGGAGGTGGTTAATAGGGGGCAATGAGGTAGTCTTGAGCATATGAAGATTGAAGGAGTTGATCTGTGATTTCTCAGGGCAGGAGGTTTGACAATTCATCTTTACGCTCAATACTGGTGGCTTTTTTGTTCTAGATAGTTTTTCATCTGTTTTTCTTCAAGGAGGTTTGAGAGGTAGTGCAATCGGATATATTAGATGTCGTTATGGAGTTTTGAGCAGGGAACTTTGTTTCAGGATACTAAACCATGATTTGATCTTCCTTATTTCGAAGAAGGATGCAGTTGTGAACATGGAAGACTTTAGGCCATTGCTTTTTTGAATGTGATCTATCTGATTGTGGTAAACAAGGTTCGAAATTTCGATTTCGATCTCGTTTCGGTAAGCTCTAATACCGAAATTTCGCCGAAATTTCGGGAAATTTCGACGATTTCGGTGGAAACGCTGGAAAAGGCTAAAAAATCCTATTTTTTCCAAATTTTTTGAAAATTTCGATATTCCAAGTGATTAGAACAATAAATAACATACAAATACACAATTATTTCACACATATTGGTCATCTATACCCTATATATAGACATATCGGTCATATCGGCCATATCGGTCATATCGGTGGTCATATTGTTGGAACCCAAGCAACATGTCTCGATCGATATGGGGTCGAAATGACCCATATTTTATCCATATCATTGCAATTGAGGATCTCCACCCCTCTATACAACCTATCTCGACCGAAATCTCATAAGACAATTAATATATAAAAGTTGAAACCATGGTTGTAAGTTGTAACATTGTTAATACATAATAAAAAAGAGTAATAGTCTAGTATTACAAATACAATACAACTTACAACAAGTTAAAATTATTAAGAACATGCATATTTCTGATAAATGCAATAAAAGAGTAAAGATTAAAATATAGTACCTGCCCTGGTGACATGTTTTGTTCAGAACCAGGAGTTTCGTGGTGGATCTGAATGCCCCCCCTTCCTTGCTGTCTCTCATAGCGCATCGTAGATTCTATGTACTCGCAGTAGTTCTCCCATGTCATGTACGAGTACATGGCCTTGTATGTAATCCATGACATACTGCCTGTATTGGTGGTCATCGATGTCTATGAGCATCCCGAGTCGAGGATAAGCAGCACTGGATCCGGTATCACGAGTGGCACGACGAGGCTGCTGCGAACTACTGCCCTGAGATCCTCGGGACGACGACGACGGAGTAGGAGAAGATCTCTGCGGAGGAGGAGGAGGAACTGTCGTGTAGTAGTCAGGGAAGAAATCGTAGTTGTCACCCCCAAAGAAACTGCCCTGGCTCTGCTCAGGTTGGCTACTTTGGTAGTTGTCTCTGCTACTGTATCCCCCATATCCACTGTAACCATATGAATATGCTGGAGGTGCGTACTGAGGAGGAGGAGGAGGAGGTCCTGGAGGAGGAGCTTGAAAGTATTCCGGGAAGACGCCAAATGATCTCTCATCGTGCGACGATCCATATCCGCCTAAAGAACTTTGTGCTCCTCCCCGATATGGACTGTCAAGATCCATGAAGCTCAAAGAACCTACAGATGATGTCAAATCTTCCATGTAGCTGTCGGTTGGACGATGGCCTCGACCGTAGTCGTAATCCGTAGGCCCTGGACTCGGACTTGGAACAAATTGTCCGTGTGTGTTCCG
This sequence comes from Ottelia alismoides, assembly GCA_037367405.1. Lineage (NCBI taxonomy): Eukaryota > Viridiplantae > Streptophyta > Magnoliopsida > Alismatales > Hydrocharitaceae > Ottelia > Ottelia alismoides. The sequence continues at coordinate 722,103 of JAZKJV010002820.1, forward strand.
TTGTCTCTCCTTATACTCACGTCCTGCTTGTAGGCCTTCCTCAAATCTGGTAGCTTGTGGTCCACGACCACTCCTTCCTGACCCACCTGAGTTTGACTCCCCACCACCACCAGGTCCAGCACGACCAGCATCGTCATCATCATCATCTCCACTGTCATCCTTTGTCTGTGACTTGGATTTGGAGCTACTGGAGAGAATTTCATCAACAGCTGCATCAATCTCGCCCTCTAACCCTCCAACAGGGTCTGTAATCCGCCCGGATCTGGCCAAAAAGTCACCAACGTCTGCCCCCATTTGCTGGCTTATGTTTTCATTCGGTCTTCCACCTGGCTGATCGAGAACTGGGGCACCATTGGAATCCATCCACCTCTGGAGAACGTCCTCATCAGCATCGTCATCGTGCATCTTGAAAATGTATGCAAGGTCAATAGGGTCCGTATAGTCATCTTTGTCATGTCCCTCCGTTGCATGCTTCAATTTCAGCCTCAAGTTGTAATGCACGAAGACAAGGTCATTGAGCTTCTTTTCTCCCAACCTGTTCCTTCTCTTCGAATGTATCAAATTGAACGTGCTCCAGTTCCTCTCACAACGCCAGCAGATGCGGTTTGAGATAACACTTTCACTGCCACACTTCGAAGGTTGGGAGCTTCCATCCCGTATAACATCCACCATTCGGCTGCAAAAAAAGGAAAAGACAGAAATCATAAGTACCAATAAATGTACACACAACTGACACAAGTAATGAGTTTATTTGCCTCCGTCCCTACCAGGAAGAGTATTGCCACGACCGTTGACCGCAGTAATCCGACCAAAGGAACCCAATGCATCTTGGTAATACTTAACCTGCACAACGCACAAATAGGTTCAACCCAAATATCTTGTGACTCAAAAGTCAAATAGGTAGAAATTGAGGATAGTACCTCATTCATGCACATGCTTTGTAAGTTCTCGTCCTTGACGAGCTTCTCCACCACAATCTGTACGGCTGAGAGAAGGTCACCATTTGTACCAAGTCCATTCTTGTAGTGGTACTTAGGATTGAAGTAATAAGCTGCATAGAAAGTCACGAACAAGCTCATTTATGATGTCCAACTATAAAAATTTAAATGATTGGAAAAAAACCTTTTTTACATAATACATACCGACCTTGTGAAGAGGATGTGAGAGCATCTTAGACCATCGCTCGTCTATGATGTCCAGCCATGCTTTTGATCCCTTCCCAACCGCTTCTCTGTCCTTCTCTCTCATGCAGCGCATTGCCTCGTAGATGACTCCCATGGTGGGCTTCTTGTCGTCATCCACGATCCGCAATGCAGATACAACTGGATCTATGATCCTCGTGACCCGAGTCACGTCATCCCAAAAGGAGATATCATTGATCAATATCTCCACCTTCCGTCCTCCTTCAGTCCGAGCTTCAGGTATCTCGAACCACTCACCCTGGCAACACATGGTTTTCAAACCCATCTTATGTTGCTTGAGGCTTTGCAATGCTATAAAATTGGTTGCAAAGCGTGTGATGCCAGGCCTCACCAACTCCCCATTGCACATCCGCCTCATCAATGCCAGCACTTTGCTGTAGTTGTAGATGAAAGTGGTGATCATTCGTGCTTTCTCCACCACCCTTGAGACGAGCTTCCTCTTGCTGAAATCCTTAAGGATCAAGTCAATGCAATGAGCAGCACACGATGTCCAGAAAATTCCGTAGCTGCTGGACTTCATAATTGTTTCACCAGCCTTCTTGAAGTTGATGCCGTTATCTGTCACAATTTGCACAATGTGCTCTTTCCCAACCTCCTTTATAACGTCCTTCATCAACTTCAGAAGGTACCTGTGGTCCTTCACATGCTCAGATGCATCAACAGATTTCAAGAAAATTGTCTTCCCATCGCAGTAAACAAGGAAGTTGATGATCTGCTTCCTTGTGTAGCTCGTCCACCCATCGTACATCAATGTCACCCCATACTCTGGCCATCTCCTCCTCAATTCGGTGATGTACTCATTCATCTCCTCTTTCTCCATCCCCAGATATTTGTTCATGATCTCGTAGGATGTAGGAGCCTTCACTCCCGTTCTCGCTGCAGCGATCTCATCAACGACATGCTGCAAGAATGGCCCGCTTGCAATGTTGGCAGGAATGCTCTCCCCAAAGAAGAGCTTGCTGATGGCTTTTCCCACCCTTTCTCGTGCATTGGTGAACACTCCCTTCACTGTTTTCTGCCTCGGATCCTTGTTTGCCTTTATTGCATGGATCCGCTCCTCGTCAAGAAGGGCTCAATTCCCTTCCCCTTGTGTTTCTTGGTGGGTGGTGGAACTGGTGCGCCTCCAGAACCACTCCCACTCCCACCTGCACCATAGAAGCCGCCCCGTGCACCACCGAGTTCTCTCCTCTCGAACTCGCTCCTCAATGATTCTTATGTAGCCCTTCTGTATGCCCTCCTCTCTGATGCAGTCTGAATGTCGGCGGGGTACACAAAATCATCGTCATCTGAATCAGAAATAACGTTGAATTCTTTCTCGAACATGAACTCCTTCATTTGTTCCTCCCTTCTTACTCTCTCCGTCTCCTTTTCCTTCTTTCCGTCCAAGCTCGCCTTGACCTTGTCCCTCACATCTTTGGGACAACGCGTGCACTTGGCAACATTCTTGTTGTTGCCAACAAGATGTTGCTTCATCCTTGTGATCCCGCCTCCTCCCAACTTCTTCCCACAGAAATTGCATTGCGGCTTCGCCTTATTTCCATCAGGAGCGGACGCATACCTCCAGCCAATGTCCCCACTGAATTCTTCCATCTGATCATCAGAACTGTCAGATCCAGAACCGGAAGCAGAATGTGCCATGGTGAATATCCAAATGAAGAACCGGAACCGAAACCAGAATGTCGCAGAATGTGCCATGTATGAACGTCGAAATCTGCGAGGAAAATCAATAACAAACATTAAGTTGGCATACAATGCAACTGCTTATGAATATGCAAATTATTTTATTTTTTTAATTTCGGAATTATTATATATTTAATTTTTCCAACACCTATTTTTCTTATTTACAGAAAAAAACCTTGGATCTATACATTAGGATCTTAGATCTACAAATTAGGGGACCATTTCATGAAAGACTACATAATTGACACAAAATATGAACATAAACGTAAATATTTAACAAATCATTTTCGGATTTTCTATATTTTTAATTTTTATTAATCCAAAAAAATTTCCAGACTATGATTTATACTTTCAAAACTCAAGATCCGAATATATAATACCACAACTCATTATCGTTCCACATTAAACTTCAAAAGCCCCAATTTCTTCTAACATAGATCCAAGAAAATAATCTCCAACAATGTTTTAGTTCATGTTAACTTCAGATTTGTGATACAACGATCATAGCTAGCACTATTGTGCAAAAAAAACACAAAAACCCCAAATTTCTACTCCTAATTTTTACCTATTTTGGGGGAAATCTATCAAATTAAACACCATACCAAGCTATATCATCAACCTAACAGTGAAATCCCTAAAAAAAATTATTGAATTTGAAGAAGATTTATCATAATTTGGCTTACCTCAAAGAAAGAAGAGCTTGGAAGATGAAGAGAGCAGCCTCTGCACGAACTCGGTCGAAATGGGGAACTTTCGACCGATATTTCGCTATATATCGTCAGTGGCCTGATTTTTCTATTCAAAGATTCCAAATGTCGGGCGAGATATCGAGATGGGCCGAGATATCGACGATATCTCGTGATATTTCGACCGAAACCGGGGAAATCGATATACAATATACTTTCGATACTCGATACCCATCGAAACCGAAATTTCGTCGAAATTTCGGCGAAATTTCGCGAGATTTCAGTCCATGGTGGTAAAGCTTATTGCAAATAATCTCGTGTATTGAACTCGATAACCCACAACAGACGGCATTCATATCTAAGAGATGATGGTAGATATAGTGGTTATGGCATCAGAGATTACGGTTGACTGGAAGGGAAAATGGGTGGATGGAAAGTCGTGAAAGGTGGACATCACTAAAGCTTACCACTACATGGGTTAGACATTCTAGTAGAGTTTGTTTGCACAAGAGAGGCTTCCCCAATGTTTTTGGTTTTCTTGGATGAAGAGGTGCATTAATACATCTCCCTGTTCGGTGCTGATTAGTGAGTGATCTTTTGGTGGTTTCTTCCAGCTACAATCTAGTGATTCCCGTTGATGCCCCCTATTTTTTGTCACTGTGTTGGATGAACTCATCATTGTTCCGAAGCGTCAGCTCAACCATGCTGCTTTAAGGGTTAGTTCATGATATCTTCTATTTTGAACTTACAACATGTTGATACATTGCTCTTTATTAGTAGTCAAAGACTTTTTACTTTTTTTTTCAATTAGTAAATTAACGGGAGTCGATCTCTCTCTCTCTCTTGTTTTTATTCTTGACTTCAGAAATCCTTTTTAAAACTTCTATATAGTGGTATCTATATACCTTAGTTAAAGTCGGGTTTTTTGTCCGACTAATGACACGTGGCCTCTTCCCAGCTCTTCCTCCCCACCTCCCTCTTCCGCCCTTCCCGAGCCAGTGCGCCCACCATCTCTCTTCCCTCTTGCACTCTCCCTTCCCTAAGGTCTTCGTGAATCTTGTCGAGAGTTGCGGTTACGTCGGGGAGGTCGTGCCCTCCACCAAGGGCCTTTCCCCTCTCCATCACCCTCACAAGCTCACCCTCCTCGGCAAAGCCTTGTGACCAAGTCCAAGCCGTCCCAACAGATCGGCTACCTCTAGCGCGACCACCCTATCGCGCTCACCCACATCCTCCCACCTTGTCTCTCTTTCCCCCTTTCCTGCAACATACAAGTTGAAGATGGGTGTTCGAGTTTTCTAACTTGGTCTGATTGTGAAATCCACAACAAGCACGAGCAGAGGGTGTTCAAGTGCATGGGAGATCAAACCTTATCACACAAAAGATGGTCTCCACCAAAGGTGGACAGGAGGAGGGTTAGAACGTGAAGCAGAGGAGAATCGAAGGTTGGTTGATCATCGGGTTGTGGTCCAAGATGGAAGGAGAAAATGGGTAGCAGAGAACTAGATGGAGAACACAAGAAAAGAGAAGAAGATAAAAAAGGGAAAAAGGAAGTATGAAGGTTAAAGTTGATACCCAGATGTCGTTCGAGTCGTCTTCTCCTGATGGTGGAGCAAAGGTTCTACTCCTAATCATTGCTTCAAACTCCCTATGATGGCGTAAGCTTAGTGGCTTCAGGACGAACAATAATAACAATGTAAAAAGGATGTACCTTAGATAACACCAAGGAGTCCTCGCCAAAGGTGCTATTGTCACGAGTGCCCCCCCACCCTCTCAAGAGGTCAGAGAACTATGGATATAGCATATCATGTCTGATGCAACTTTGTATTGGGTTTATATAGTTTAAGAGAGATCGATACGGTTTGGGAATTTGATTGGTTACCAAATGAAGAGGGCGGTCAGATTAGATGCAACAAAATGGGTTTGTTGTCTGGTAGGATGCGATAAGGTGGTTGAATAAACTTAGAGATGAACGGGGGTTAGTTTGGCGAAGGAGACTGGGGTAATGGCCATTGGATGGTAGTCGGTGTTGGAGTCTGCCAGTTGGGTATCGATGAAGGTTTTGTTAAGGACTGATGGGTGAAGGCGAGGATAAACGGGTCTCGGTTGGGTCCATCGTTGAATAACTTTGCCACGATCGCAGCAAGACGTCAGGACAGCTCGAAGCCTTCATCGAAGCAGCCTAATCGAGCACCTGGATCCTGGACATCGATAGCATCGCCGATCAGTTGTGAGATTCACCACTGCCTGAACCAAATACAAATTGGGGGAAGAACTCGTCTCATATGCAGAAAGCACAATCACCGTTCTGATGAAGAGAGTAGCACTTTCATGTCGAATTAATCCGAGCCAGCTCCATCTCTAGAAACCTCTATAGCGACCAACCATAACCCTAAAATGCATTCTATAACGCATCTGAAGAGGTCATCCGAGCAACAACCAATCGATAGACCTACATCTGAGCACGAATCACCTGCACTTAAAGATGAAATGAAGCAATTCGCCGCCCACGACATTCCTATGATCGAAGAATACGTTTTTTTAGGAAAGAACACTCCCAGGTTTACAACAACCCTCGATCAAATTGAGATGTTTCATCACAGCCGCACGCCACCCAACTGCTTCAGAGCTCATGTGATCAACAAGTGGGAGGAAATTTTTTTGGGAGATTTTGTATAATTACCCCCAGATTCTTTTGAAGATGAAGCATTTGATTCGATCTGAATCTAACGCTCATCAGATTCCTGTTTGTTGATACTTTTGCAAACATTTGTGCAATCAAACTTGCAACCCATGCACGAATTATCAACCAAGCAGTTCCGACAATGTTCATGCTTATTCGGACAAGATCCTACAAAACTAAATAGGGATTAAGAAGGGTAAATATGAGAAATAAATGAAGTATATATGCACGCAAATGACGATCCTGCTCCACAATTCTTCCTCGTACATGCATACAGAGGTTGTGGTAGTGATTTTATGGTTGTTTACATAAGAGAATATTTTTAAACATATCAGCTCCCTGAAAAGTCATCCAAATATTTGTGCACTTAAAAATGAAGTTGATTATATGTATCTGTTTAGTTGTAAGTATAGATTTGTGTGTGGAAAGATATGTAAATGGCATTTGTAAGGGTTCAGAACAGGGGTGCTAATCGAATCAAATACATTCGAATCTATCATAATTTAAATCCAATTCATTTCAAAAATATCAAATCTAAACTCAATTCAAAACGAATTCGCTAACTTAAACTCAAATTTGATTCATTTTGACTTTTGAAAATTCACATTTGATTCATTTTGATTTGGAATTGATGCATTAATTGATGTTTTAATGCTCATATAGATAATTTAACATGAAGAGTATAATAATTTTAAAGATTAAGCTATATAATCAAGGAAAATAACATACATATAATAATATATTATGGATAAAAATACCTAACTTTTACAATACTGCATGTCTTTAAAAATAACGTACATATCGAGGCTTACACACATGACTAACTACGTGTAGATTGTGATGTTTTTGTGTCGATACCCCTACCCTTCATCAGTATTACACACCACGTGTAGATTAGGATGTTTTTTTCGATACTTCTACCCTTTATTAGTATTACATACGTGCGTCTATAGTTTATAATTATTACAAGTATATTCGTATTCACTATATTTAAAATAAATACCTATAAAGTCGATATTAAATAAAATACGTGAATACAAAATAAACAAAAATACGTATTAATACTTATTACTATACCTTATACTATATTAAAATTTTACCTAATTTCATGCATCATGTTTATTCCCTTTACTCATTTTTATTTTATTCGTTTTTAATTTTAATTTAAACATTACAAATTGATATTTAAATTTACATTAAATAATCAATTTATATTCCACCGCGAAGCGTGGGTTACATCCTAGTTTGTATGTAATATCTGGCTTGAATACGATAGTAGTGCCAACCGCTAATGCCTTTGTCCATGCAACCAAGTACACTCGAAAATAGGATCACCACTGAAGTTGAACCTCGTTAGTGCCATCTTTCTCTTTTGATGGACTTCGAAAATCTGATACTTTCCCCCACTTTTTGAGGAGGCGCCAAACATCGGCCACTTCATATGGGGATAAAGGCTCCTAGTGTTGCTGAAGTCGATATTCAGTATACAATCAACAATAGAGAATATGTAGTATTCGAAATATTCAAAATTTATTTGATTTTGTATTTCTTTAATTATTTTAGCGTTTTTATCACTTATGCCCCTTCGAGATATCGCAATATCAGTTATGCCCCTATCTTTTTGGTAATATCAGTTGTGCCCCTCACTTCTTGTCGTTTTATCAGTTGTGCCCCTTGGGTTAGTTGCCGTCCATCTACAGTGCAAACGGACGTTAACTTTGAGGACATAAGCGGAATTGATTTAATAAAAAAGGTTCAGGGGTCATTCCTCCACTACCTCATCTTCTTCCTCCCCCCATCTACTTCCTCTTCCTCCTCCACAGCTCCTCCCTCCTCCGCCTCGAGCTCACTGCTCCGCCCACGCACCTCGCCACCTCCGTCATCGTCCTCCTCCTCCTCCTCCCGCACATCCCCTTCGCCCCAGCTCGCCCTCCTCTGCCTCGAGCTCCCTGCTCCGCCCCCAGCACCTCCCCACCTCCGTCATCGTCATCCTCCTCCTCCCGCACCTCCCCTCCGCCCCCCGCACCTCCCCTCCTCCCCCACCGCACCTCCCCTCCACCCAGCTCGCCCGCACCGCCCCCAGCACCTTCCTCCGCCCCCGTACCTCTCCTCTGCCCCCCATCCGCGCCCAGGTCGTCCCCCTGCCCCGCGCCGCCTCAGCTCGCCCTCCTCTGCCTCGAGCTCCCTGCTCTGCCCCCAGCACCTCCCTCCGCCCCCGCACCTCCCCCCTCTGCCCCCGAACCTCCCCTCTGCCCCCATCTGCGCCCATGTCGCCCCCCTCCCCCTGCCCCACACGCACCGCCCCCAACACCACCCTCTGCCCCCGCACCTCCCCCCTCCGCCCCCGCACCTCCCCCCTGCCCCCCCCAATCCGCGCCCAGGTCGCCCCCTCCCCCCGCCCCGTACCGCGCCGCCCCCTGCTCCCCCTTCCCCCTGCCCCGCACCGCGCCCTCCCCTGCCCCGCACGCACCACCCCTGCTCCCCCTCCCCCTGCCCCGCACCGCCCCCTGCCCCGCACCGCGCCCTCCCCCTACCCCGCACGCACCGCCCCTTGCTCCCCTTGCCCCGCACCACCCCCTGCCCCGCACCGCGCCGCCCCCTGCACCCCCTCGATAACGTCGTGAAGCCAACCTCCTTCCGCAGCCACACACCTCCCCCAGTCCCCGCCGCCCGCGCTCCAGCCTGCACCTCCTCGGCAGCCTCGCACCTCCTCCCCAACCCTCCTCCTCATTTGATTTTATTCTGACCATAATACCCCTCTTAACCACACCATAGTTTGAGTAAACTATGATTATTTTAATTTTTTGACTTTAAATCTGACGGAAGGGCACAACTGATATTACCAAAAAGATAGGGGCATAACTGAAATTGTGATATCTCAGAGGGGCACAAATGATAAAAACCCATTATTTTAAATACATAAATTGGTAATTTTCAAGAAATATATTTCTTATATGTAAGAGACATACTTTAGATTTTACTTACAATATTATTGAAGTTATAATTTTCTGAAATTAAATGATTATTAAAATGAGTGCGTAACCTAGCAAAAATCATGAAAATATAACTATCAAAGAGGAATAATTAATGACAGTGGAAAGAATTTTAAAAAACAAAATTTGCAACGCACAACATATCAAAATGTTCAAACCAAAAAGGGGGGAAGGCAGAAACAATTCACATCACAAAATAATGATAACATTCAAAATAAATTTTTAAAAGCCTCTAATCATCATCTTCGGCATCCCAATGAACATCCTCTTCATATTAAATCGTCTTCATCCTCGTATATTTCTTCAGAATTGAGTTCATCGTATTTCTCAAGTGTTAACATTGCACTTGAGCTAGAACCAGAAGCTCTATTGCAACTTTCAACTCTTTCTCTCCTTGATTACACTATAGTGCCAGATGCATCAGCAACCTAACATCAAGTTAAACTTAAACCAATGTGTAAACATTATCTTCTTGAGCTTGCTCACCTATGACCCATTCATTCAAGTGGACACGATCTTTGGAACAAATCCCTTAATTTATCTTGTCGACGTCCTCTGGGATTATTGGCATTAAACCACACATATATAGGATCATTTATTCTTTTAGTTTCGAACTTGTTCCTTTTCTTTGTATGAATATAAACGTATAGCTATATACCAATTAAATGTATGTCTAATGGAATTATTTAAATAAATAGATCAATAGATATATTACTAAGTCAAATGTATTCCAATTTCGCTCGTATTCGGATGAGGAGGTCGAACTCAGAATTCCTATGGCCATAGCTTGCAAATTGAGTGTGTCGATCCTATAAAGAATCTGTTGGAGAATGTAATAGAGTGGTAGCTGGATCTCTCCAGGATCCAATTACCACCCATTCATGTTTAGTCCGGCATCTACTAAATGTGGGACTCCGGTTTGTCTATATGGCTATATAACACCCCCATACTCATTGAGAGATTCAATAGACACATATGGCCCTTTGAGGCCTTCTCCAATGGTTTCATCCCGCTCCTTAGGGAGTAGGGTTCCACGTAAAATCCATGTATCAATGTTTATATTTATTTATATTTCCATGTTCTGTCTATCAAATCGCTTCTGCATTCTAGATTTCAACATGGTATCAGAGCAGTCGATTCTAGGGTTTATTCTAGAAGTTTCTCTTTCTTTCTTATATCAGAGCAAGGTTCATTTCTGTGGTTTATTATTGAAGATTTATTGTACTTTTATTCTTCAAAGTTCATGATATCTCGAAGGCATCAATATTCAGGTTATTCAAAGTTCTGGAATTCCTTGTTCGGAAATAGCGCGATCTGCAACTCAAGCTCGCATCTCCTTGCGCAAGCCTCCTCGTCAAGTGACGCAAACCACCTGATCTCCTCCACGCTTACATCCCCTTGCTCTAGCTCCTGAAGAAGAAGAGGAGGCTGTGCTGCTGCACCACCTGTTGAAGAAGAGGAGGCAACCCCTTGCTCTGTTCTCCTCTCGAAGCCGCACCTCCAATGCGATTTCAGTGACACCGACCTCCAGCGTGAGAAGGCGGCTGTTCAAGAGCAACAACACCTCTCCAGCGCCGCCCCACATATCCAGGTGGCACACATCTCACAGGGAAGGTGCTGCCAGCCCACCTTCATGCGATCCCCAATGGCGGTGATCCCCACGCGTACTAATCAATCTCACGATTCCAGGCGGAGGCCACTTCTCTAGGCGGTGCCCTCATCGCACCTCCACCCCTTGGCGACGACGTCGTTTCTCCAAGCGGTGGCACTGGGCGACCGCCCCTGCAACTCAATCCAGATCGACCTCCTCCAAGCGTGGTCCTCATAGGCGGTGGGTGAAAGAGGAAACCCCCATCAGGGGCGGCAATCTCTCGAAGGAAGGGGTCCCACTTGGGAACCCTAAATAAGGGAAAAATAAAAGAGGGGTCCCAAGTGGGCTGTCGGCTCTTTATTTAAAAAAAGTGAGTTTTTTCTTCTTCTTTTTGCTGATATTGTAAGTGCTCAAATGGGCCAAAAGAAAATTCAAAAAAATTCTTTAAAAAATTGTTTGAAAAAAGGGAAAAGATGAAAAAATGTTGAACGACTTTGTTTTGTGCAAAAAAACAAAAACAAAAAAAGAAGCACAAAAAAAGTTCATGTTTTGTTTCTCCCAACTTGATGGTCAAAGCTCTTTATTTTATCAAGTATGGGAGAAAGAGGGAGTCATAGATGGATTTTCAGGATGCAAACTACTCGACCATGACTGACAGACCGAGACTCCAGACTGCTATTGTGATCAACCATCTTCATCGAGCATTAACTTATTCGTCATGGCGTATACTTCTTTTACAACCCGACTAGTACTCCGCGTTGGAGTTCTTCTATTCCGACTCTTCTTCAGGCACAACGAAGATACGTTCTGGTGACCTGGTTTCGCAACGACTCTACAAGCATGGCAGGGATATGTTCCAGTGACCTGAAAGTTGCAGACTTGTCCTCGAGCGAGGTTTTCTGCAAATAGTAGAGACATATTCTTCTTGTTATGCATCATGTGAAAATTTATTGTATAACTTTTTCTTTTTGTTGCAAGCTGCAGCTTTCTCAGCTCCGGCTTGAGGGGGAGTATTAGAGAATATAATAGAGTGGTAATTGAATCTCTCCAAGATCCAATTATTACCCACTCATACTTAGTCCCACATCTGCTGACTGTCGGACTCCGGTCTGTTTGTGGGGCTATATAATGAGCCCTACACCCCCTATACTCATTGAAAAATTCAATAGACACATATGGCCCTTTGTGGCCTTCTCCCGTGGTTTCATCCCGCTCCTTAGCGAGTAGGGTTCTGCGTAAAACCCATGTGTCGATGTTTATATTTCTTTATATTTCCATGCTCTGTTTATCAAATCGCTTCCGTATTATAGATTTCAACAAAGTCCACCAATAAACTGTCCAAGTATTTGAAGCATGGAAGGACATATCGATATCGATATCGTTTCGATATCGTGTCGATATCGATATATCGCCGATATATCGATGATATATCGCCGATATATCGCTATATCTACGAATCTTTCTGAAGAAAATGTTGAAAATTGGATATATTGATATATCGCTTTCGTATCGATATCGTGTCGATACCGATATATCGGCGATATATCGTCGATATATCGGGATACGGCCTTCCATGATTTGAAGTAAAAAAACGATATAAAACTTGCAAGATTGTTTTTTGAACTATAATAAAGATAGTGCTTGGGTCGGAATGTTCATCATTCGCTAATAGTTGTCTTACTGCTAATAGCTTGCCAAACCTTTCTTGAGCCAAACGGTATGCAAACAACTCCCTAATGATGATGTCTTGAATGTCCAAATCTGGATAAACTTTTCCATATACTCCACAAAGCCCAACTTCACTACGGGATTTGTATTAAACATGATGCATTCCTTGTAAAAGAAGCAGGGGTTCAAATAATATGTTGTGACATGCAATGGAGTATCAAGCCTTGCTTTTGTTTTTATTGACGCATATAGAGTACCTGTACCTCTTTGTTATTTTATTTTTCAGTTGTCTTCTTTATGTAATTTACCCATAGGCTACTCTCCTATATAAGAGAGCCTAGGGCTTATGGAATAAACCAAGTCATTCATTTTTCCCAACATGGTATCAGAGCGACGGTCCTAGACCGGAGTTCTCGAAACCCTAACCCTAACCCCACACCCGCCGACCCTCCTTCTTCTTCTCCCTCTCGCAACATCGGCGCCGCCCGAGCTCGGCGTTGATCCATCGGCGCCGCCTCTCCAGTCGGTTGCGCCACTGTGTGTGAGCGCCTTCTCTTTGCGCGCCTGCGCACACGCATACTGTGCGTTGCTGCGCGCCTCTGCCGTGCGCGCTTGTGCGCCTCACTCGCCTCCACCGTGCTGCGCGCTCCCTTGCGCACCATCAACCTGTGCGCAATCATCTAGCGCCCCTGCGCATCCCCTGCACGCTGTGCAGCAGACCTAGCGCATCAACCGTGCGCCCCAGTGCATCGCCTGTGCGCCCCTGCGCATTCCCTGCGCGCGCGCGGTAACACCAGTGCACGCATCTCCTGTGCGGCCTGTGCGTGACTCTTGCGTGCATGTAGGGCTTAGCACAAACATCTTCATGGGGATAGTTGCTTGAAGTCTACACATGCAACTACCCCCATCTATGGTATTGTAGACAAAACACATTGTTTGTCAATCGTTCCAGTCTTCATTTTTCAATATGTCGGAGAGCAAGGCAGATATCCCATCTATTGGCGCATTCCGTGGTCCAGCGCCTATTGTCAAGATGGACGGTACCAACTATGAACTGTGGGCAATGCAGTTCATGAGCATGATGAAGTCTACGGGTAAGAAGCACATTCTTACCGAACCAGAGCCTGCTGAGAAGACTGGAACCTATGCCTCCTGGGAGGCTGATGACGCATACGCCAAAGTTTGGCTATCTGGCACGTTGGCAATTGAGTTTGCCAATGACATCCTCCATCAACTCACATCGAAGGATATGTGGGACATTCTGGCGGCTACATATTCCCAGGCAAAGAACGAGACAAAGATTCTGCAACTCCAGCATGATATCTTCACCATCAAGCAGAATGGTCGCCCCCTACATTCTCTCTATACATCACTGAGAGGGATGTTCGAGAAGCTATATAGCTTCATGCCCTTGACAGCCATGCCAGAACAACAGAAGACATATAGGAACGCTACTATGGTAGGCGTGTTCCTAGCTGCACTGGATCCTGAGTACGAGGCAACACGATCACAGATTTTGGCCGACTCTACAATTCCTCCAATGGAGGAAGCCTTCTATAGACTGAGTCGGATTACAGTTCCCTCAACTGCTGCAAGTCAGAATTCTTCAGCCATGTCAGCAACCAGAGGTCGTGGTTCTCATCACCAGGGCCGTGGACGTGGACCCCGTGGGAGGGGTGGCCGCACTAGGCCAACATGCACCTACTGTCACCGAGTCGGACACAATGAAGACACATGCTATTCAAAGCACGGATTTCCTGCATCCGCACGAGCTGTTGAGCAGATAGAGCCCCCATCTGCTGCTACCTTGGATCAACGATTTGATGATCTAGTTGCCCGTCTGAGGGGCATTATCCCACCATCTGGTCCAGCACCGACTACAGAGAGTCATTCTGATGCTGCTGCTTCTGCCTCTGCATCTACTAGTGCTTCAGGTAGTATACTTGCACTCCACAGTAGTAGATCTGATACACTGCCATGGATCATGGACTCGGGCGCTACACATCATCTATGTGGCGACCAGAGTCTACTTACAGGATACACTCAGATCCCTCCAGGACGGACAGTAGTGATTGCCAATGGCACACATTCCCCATCACTGGTCAGGGGGAGATTAGACTGACATCTTTTATGCAGCTCAAGAATGTGCTACATGCACCTGATTTTTCTATGAATCTGTTGTCAATTAGTCAGATTACGAAGGATCTCCATTGTCGGGAAATTTTTGATCCATCTTCTTTGATTTTTCAGGACATCCGTACGGGCAACATGATTGGTCGTGGCTATGAGCAAGGAGGCCTTTACCGTCTGAATCAGACCCCATTTGCCGGAACCACATCCTCTCCTGCTGCACAAGCATCTCCTTTACTATGGCATCTGCGTTTTGGTCATTTACCGCTTCAGAAGTTGCGTCGAGTTCTACCCTATGGTCTCTCTCACACACCTATCCAGTGTGAGGCATGTCAGTTGGGAAAGCATCACATGTCGTCCTTTCCCAGTCGTCCAGGTCGGAGTAGTAACTCCAAGTTTGAGTTGTTTCATATTGATGTCTGGGGTCCGAGTCGTGTTCCCGATCATCAGGGACACATGTTTTATATTGTATTTGTGGATGATTTCTCTAGAGTGTCATGGGTGTTTCTGATGAAAAATAAATCTGAAGCAGGAAATATTATTATCCATTTTCTTAATGAAATTCAAAATGTTTTCTCCACATCTGTCAAGCTTGTGAGAAGAGATAATGCTTTAGAGTTGTGCACCAACATTCTGGCCAGTTACTACTCCTCAAAAGGGATTATTCACCAAACATCTTGTGCTCATACATCTCAACAGAATGGGATTGCTGAAAGAAAACACCGTCACCTTCTTGATGTCACAAGATCACTTTATATACAGAGTCATGTTCCCTACTCCTACCGGGGTGATGCAGTTCTTACTGCATGTTACCTAATCAACCGTATGCCTTCGTCTGTCTTGAATGAACAGATTCCATTTTCACTCATTTATCCTGACAAGGATTTGTTCACTCTTACTCCTCGTGTGTTTGGGTCAGTCGCATTCGTCCATCAGTTGTCACCTGGTACTGACAAGCTCTCTCCTAGGGCTGTCAAGTGTGTCTTCGTTGGGTACTCCAGAACTCAAAAGGGGTACAAGTGTTTTGATCCGGTGCGTCGGCGGTATATGATCAGTGCAGATGTTACATTTTTTGAATATGTTATGTATTTTTCAGCATCAGGAGACAAGCAGCTACCATCTATACCTCCTGATGCCATATACATGACACCACCACCTCAGATACCGCCACCACCGCCACCACCACCACCGCTACCACCACCACCGCCACCACCACCACCACCGCCACCGCTTGTCTCACCACTACCATTCCATTACACCCGCAGGCCTCCTCCAGCTCATGGTCCTGACCCGTCAACTAGCTCGCCTATGGTATGTAATGAAAATATTAATGTTGATGTATCTGACGACATTTCTCAGCAGGATGTATTGCAGGAGCATGATGAGAATACAGATGATTTGGATGTTCCAATTGCTCTAAGGAAGCCAAAGAGAAGCTGTGCCAAATATCCATTATCAGTAGCCGTGTCTTTTGAGAGGCTATCTGGAGACTTCAGGACGTTTGCGTTGGCACTTTCAGCTACAGACATTCCACGGAATCATCATGATGCTTTGCAGGATGCTAGATGGCGGCTAGCAATGGAAGAAGAAATGGCGGCACTTCAGTCCAGAGGAACTTGGAGCTTGGTTCCTATACCTCCAGATGTCAGCCCGGTGAGCTGTAAGTGGGTGTTTACAGTGAAGCACAATGCAGATGGCTCTATTGACAGGTACAAGGCACGCCTTGTTGCACGTGGCTTCACACAGACATACGGGGTGGATTACCTTGACACATTCTCGCCTGTGGCGCGCCATTCCACTCTGCGGATCCTGTTATCAGTTGCAGTTGCTAGAAACTGGTCGCTTTATCAGCTGGACGTGAAGAATGCATTCCTATATGGCGAACTGCAAGAGGAAGTCTATATGCAACAGCCACCTGGGTTTGTTGTTGAGGGGGAGTGTTCCAAGGTATGCAGATTACATAAGGCCATCTATGGCCTTAAGCAGAGCCCCAGAGCGTGGTTTCAGAAGCTTTCAGATCTTTTTGGGAAACAAGGATATAAACGCTCCAATGCTGATCATTCCTTGTTTGTACAGAAGACGGCTAGAGGTATCATTGTAATCATGGTTTATGTTGATGATATCTTGATTACAGGAGATGATGAGCAGGGCATTAAGCATGCAAAAGAAAGGCTGGGAACCGAGTTTGTCACCAAGGACTTGGGAGTCCTTAGATATTTTCTGGGGTTGGAGTTTGCTAGAAATCCATATGGATTAGTAATGTCGCAGAGAAAATATGTTACAGATCTATTGAGTGAGACATGCATGCTAGGGTGTCGACCTACTACGACACCAATGGATCCCAGCATGAAGCTCTATGATGATGACACAGAAGAGGTGGACAAGAGAAGGTACAGAGAACTGGTAGGCAAACTACTGTATGTCACGATCACTAGACCTGATATATCATTTGCAGTGAGTCGTGTGAGCCAGTTCATGGAGCAACCACGTCAGGCCCATATGGATGCAATACACATGATTCTGAGATATCTAAAATCATCTCCAGGTGCAGGCTTGCTATTTAAGAAGGGAAAGGAGATCTCTATCACAGCATGTGCTGATGCAGACTATGCAGGATGCCCCAAGGACAAGAAGTCCACCTCAGGATTTGCAGTCTATGTTGGAGATGCCCTAGTCTCGTGGAGGAGCAAGAAACAAACAGTGGTAGCTAGATCCAGTGCTGAATCCGAATACAGGGCTATGGCCCAGGCTAGCACAGAAATGATGTGGGTGAAATCTTTACTTACAGATCTATGTCTTGATATACCGCTTCCTATGATGTTGGAATGTGACAATCAGGCCGCCTTGTTCATTGCAAACAACCCAGCCTTTCATGAGAGGACCAAGCATATTGAGGTTGACTGTCACTACATACGTGACATGATTCAGAAGGGGTTCATTGCTACATCTCACGTCACATCAGAGAATCAGACTGCTGATATTTTCACCAAGGCATTACTTCGAGGCCCATTCCAGAAGTGTGCGTCCAAGCTGAGCATGATTGATATCTATGCTCCATCTTGAGGGGGAGTGTTGACGCATATAGAGTACCTGTACCTCTTTGTTATTTTATTTTTCAGTTGTCTTCTTTATGTAATTTACCCATAGGCTACTCTCCTATATAAGAGAGGCTAGGGCTTATGGAATAAACCAAGCCATTCATTTTTCCCAACAGTTTTTGATAGGATGTCATCAATGAAGAACTTAAATGATGCCATTATCTTTTGTTTAGTCTCTTCTAGGCTACCATATACAAAGCCCACGGATGGCTTGCAATATGCATCAACCACTTGTAGGAAGCGAACCAATGGTGTGAACACTTATGCTGAATTTCTCTACCATTTTTTTCTCTTTCACTTCGGTCAATATCAGCTTACCTCATACATGAAGCTTTATCGGAGAATTTCTCATCATTTCCAAAGAAATAGCTTAGTAGTCACCTTTAGCGCTTGGAATGATTTTAGGCACATCGTATTCCCTTTAGCTATAAAATCACGTGGGTTCTGGAAATTGAAAATTCGATTTCCTCCATAAATTCTCTGACTTAAATTGCAGAGAAGTTTTCATATTTATTCCTTTTCTTGTTGGAGGGACAACCATCTGTTGAACTACCAAAAAAGGTAAATCGATGTGTACGAGCTAATTGGACTAGGTGTAACTTGGTTTCAAAACGTAGATCTCAGAACTATTGAAGATATTTCCTGATCGTTTCTCGTCCTTGCCCATTTCAAATCTGTCCACTCATCTGATGAGAAAATCAATCTAATATTATCCTTTTTTCCCCAATATTCTTTCCAAGGTAAGAAATTCACTGCAAACCTAGTTTGTCTAGGTCTAGTAATGTCTCTCTTCTTAGTAAACTTTTGCATCATGCTTAGAGCTTTTGTGGCTATATATGAAAATTGTAAGTGTCTCCACCCTTGTGATTGCACCTTTTGCTCTCGATTCTTCGCTAATTTCCTCCAATGCAAGATCGACTGAATGTGAAACACAAGATTGCTACGTTGGAGGAAGCATAACGACATCCTGTACACCGCTTTCTACCCCAAATTTTTTGATACATTGATCAACCAATTGAAAATGTACTATGCAGTATGTGCTTCATCATATGCATCTAGAGATTTTAAAAAGAAGTCCCAACGGAACGATTGATGCAAAAACTCATAATGTTCCACTCGTGAATGTCTGTCCATGCATCGATCAATATGGATCATCTTGTCATTTTCCATGTTTATCGCTGGCAATTCAATTCATATGAGACTCACTTCAATGCCTTTTTCAGATATGGACCACTTATCTTGTGCCTTATGGGAGTTAAAGCCTGGACCATATTGGCCAACGCCTCCAACATCTTCAAAAAGGTTTGATCGTGAATGCATAAAATGGAATGGATGCCATATATGCCCAGTCACATATCTAAGAGATGACTCTCTCTCTATGATTCTTGAAGAATGCATCCTTGATTGTCATCTAACGCATTCCCATATCCTCACAACGATTGATTCAGACATTTGAGGTCGTTTATCAGTTCTTTATGATCCAAATTCTATTTCTTTTGCGATATCCTTAATTTCCTTTGCTTTCTGACACTTTAGCTTCAATAGCTCGTCTACGAATACAGACATCATTGTCTCTTTGTCAACTTTTGGACATGCGAATATTTACTCTTTGATGTGCAAGGTGTTGCTTAAATATGAAGACTCTTTTCAACACCTTGCGGAGTTTATATACAACGGTGTTTGCATTCGTTGTCTTTAGGAGATATCCTAATTGCCATGCGGAATTGCTCGATCTTGGTGGCATATAGAATGTGGCATCATCATCACAAGGTGCAATCGTCTTTATGCATTCAACGGTCACAATCAATTAAGACGATGTATTATGTCATAAAAAAAATTTAAGCCTAGAAAAGATGTCAAAATATTGGTGTTGTTAAAAGCGCGAAGCGCTCAAGGTGATAGAGGTTCCAAATCGCTTGAGGCGCTAGGCGCTCTCCTTAAAAAACTAAGACGCTATATGTATATATTACATATATATATATGTAAATATAGGGGTCCTTTCAAATGAGGTAGGGCTTTTCCCGAGCTTTTAAAAGCCACCACTGGGTTGATCCTGTACAAATTTTGTAAACATGTAAGCTTCACATTGTAAAAAAATGATAGGCTGCTTTGTAAAAAATATCCCCTATATGTAACTAACCTTTTCATCCAACGTACTAATATTTTTGTAATTCTATCTTGAGGTAAATGTGATGTTAATGCCTATCATTAAATCTATGGCATAACAAAATGTAAAATATGTAAGAAAAAACCTAAACTGAAAGTGGCTCATCATAGATGTAGTGAGACCCCACCTTATTTGAAGTTTCTCCTGCACTCTTATATCTGTGTCTTTTAAAAAATGGTATACACATGTACACACCTAAATTACAATCTAATACCGATTTAATATATATCGGCATGTATGTATATATATTTGTATATACACATATATATATGTGTGCAAGCACTTAAAACTAAAATGTACTTGTAAATCTAAATGTGTAAATAGATTTTAGACCAAGTATTTATGTATAATGTGTGTGTATGTAGTATTAAGTGTACCCACTTAAATGGTCTAGTGGTAGTGCAATGTGTCTACCACACAAAAGACTAGGGTTCAAATCCCACTCTTGCAGGGGTTGCATTAGGTAGTCGACGACCAACGTAAAAAATAGTTGAATCTTTCAACATGGATTTGAGCAAGAATCCATGTAGACGACCTTACTTATAGTGGGAGACGACTTTGCCATTTTTTTTATATGTAGTATTAAGTACTAACATGTATGTGTTTATGCATAAACATTTATAAGTGAATGTCTATTTCATGTATATATGGGTAGTACATGTAAATATGTGTACATGTGATTACATGTACATGTGTATATATGTGTATGCATGTATATACATATGTTTAAGTGCATATGTCTATATATACATATGTGTCTGTATGTATATATTATGTTTCTAATTATAATAATTAAAATTAATATGCATGCACAAATGTATGTGTATATGTGTGTATGTAGAGCTTAGAGCCTATATGTATATGTATGTGTATTGCTAGTGTATGTATAATTGATGCATGCATTTGTCTGCACATATATATATATATACATGTGTAAATAATACTTGGAACTAATTTTTATCTTTCTTTAAAATTTAAGAAGTAATTAAAATGCAAAGAATTCAGCCAAAAGCCTATATTTTGCTTTAGGCAGGTGCCTAGGCCAGGATGCTAGCATAGGCAGCGCCTGGGGCAAAATGCTTTGCCTAAGGCAAGGCAAGGCGCCTAGACTTTGCCTCACCTTACCTTAGCGCCTAGGCAAGCACGTCGAGCACCTTTGACAACACTGCAAAAAATATGCATCATTTATATTATATTCTTACCTTGAGCACCTTTGATAACACTGCAAAAAATATGCATCATTGAGATTATATTCTTGAGAAAAGATGTCAACATATATTTTCATGAAAGAGGATTGCTAAGATATACCTTTACGACGCAACGACTGGTGCAATAGGAAGCTCACTCATGTATGGTGCTGTAATTTACTCGTCGTTCGGCTCGACAGGAAGCTCACTCACTGGCAGGGCCGCAAGTTGCTTGTCGGTTGGGACAAGATGGGGCGCAACACTACAATACTCGACGCTCTTCAGCTAGTGTCGATTTATGCAGCTCTCTGGTCAGCTCGAGGCTGTCAGCGAAGGGTTGCACAACAGCTCAGGGGGTGAGGTGGGGGTTGTCTGTATCAGGGAGATTTAGGGCAGAAATGGGGAAACAAGGGTTTTGGGGTATGATGACTAACTAATCTGCATCGTAATGGGGAAATCAGGATGATGGATCTGGGATTCGGATTTCTGTTGGATGATATTCAGTTGAATCCGTCCTTGATTATTCTAACTAGATATTTGGTTTGGGCGAGTGATGAATCTGTGATTCATCACTCTAAAAGTTGAAAATAGAGCTTTGTTCTCGAGTAATTAGCTGCATTTCATCACTTATATTGCATAATTAGCATTCATGCATGTGTAAATAATATCTTCATTTTAGCATTCATATTTGCATTAAATAGGGAGCCAAAAATCACGTGTATTCACATGTATATAGCTAAATTCACCTATTTGTATCTATTTTATACTAACTCCAAATCCAATAAAATCAACTCTATAGTGTATATATTACTAACACTAATAAAGGAAAAATACTAAAAAAATACTAACTTGTAAAATTGACCAATAAAACTCATATCCAAGTTTGAGACTATGAACCTTAAAATGCATATATCTCTCTCATACGTTGTCTGATTTAGGTCTACTCACTTTTAATGTAATATACATTCAAAGACCTTCAAAACAAGACCAATTTCATGAAAATCGGAGATCGTATGTGAAACTTGGGTTTTCGGCCCCTATTGTATATTGTACATATTGGCTAAACTGCCCTTCATTTTATCTTTTTATTTTTTTAAGTATTAAAAATCCAAAAAAAGATTAAGTTGTAAACATTCCTTCCATATTTTCTCTAATTTTATTTTGATTTTTCTCGAATTAAAAATGACAAAAAAATTTGCAAAAGATAAAAATGCGGTATTTTATATCTATAAGGTATCACCCAAAAATACACTTTGTACATATGACTTCTTTTGATTTTCGATCCTTCACGAAAGTTGTAGATCTCATCGAGACGAGCAACTTTCATGCTGACCACTTTTTGATTTGACCCATTTTGTTATTTCTTTACGATTTTTCTTTACATTTAATTTTTGAATTTTCTGGGAGCGACACATGGCTGCTCCTGGAGCTGCCACGTGTCACCCCATTTTTTAGTATTTTATTTTGTATTTTATTTTATTTATTCATTATTTATTTATTCATCATTTTTTTAATTTATTTTAATTTAATTTTTATATTTTTTTCATTTTTTCTCTCTTCTTTTATTTTTAGACTACTTATTTTATTTATTATTTATTTTCCCCTTTGACTTCTCCCTTTTCTTGTCCTCCACTCCAAGTCACCAACTCACAATTTTTCCACTTTCTCCACTTCTTTTCTAACCTCCCTCTTCTCCTTTTTATTCTCTCCTCCTTTCCCGATTCACATCATCTGCCATTCTACGAGTGAGAGAGGTTTCTAGCCCTGTCGAAGCCGTGAGGTGACACCTCTTCTTAGATGTCGAGCGACGGCGAGCCGAAGGCGAGATCCGATGGTCCACACCACCGTTACGAGTTTCACAACGCTCGTTGAGCTTCGGAGTACATGGCGTCTCCTTGAAGCGACAACTGGAGTCCAACATAGCTGCTTCGCAAAATTCGGTGAATCATAGGTAAGTATCTCACTATCTTCACTTCGTCATTTTATTTATCTAATATTATTTATTTATCTTGTGCATCTTCATTGCATTTTCATCACCATCGAATACACCACCACCATCATCACAACATCACCACCTTATATCATATTTTTTTATTTTGTTCTTACTTCATTATCACCATTATACATCACAAACACCACCTATTCATTGCATTTGTATATTCTGTTTATAAGAAAAAATTAAAAAAAAATCACAAAAAAGGAGCTCTGCAACCCCAATGCCGATCGGTGGCCTCCGCTCCGCCACAGCGCCGCCCGCACGCCAACCAGCTCTCCACAGCCGCAGCCTGCGACCACCATCCAGTGTCACCGACTGCTTTCCCCTGCACCCGCAGACGCCACTCCACCTCCACTGTAAAACCCCAAACAATGTCCCATACCGTGAAAGCATAACATTTCCGGGTGGGATAAAAAGTAAGGACGTTACTACCCAATAACCCGGCTTAAGCATTTTGGGGGTGGTTAATCGGGTCCGTATGGGCTCGATCCCAAGAGGTTCTTAGGGCCAGTAATGTTCCAATAACGGGTCGGGGACCTAAGCCCGGGTCGTTACAAATGGTATCAGAGCCGATTTCCCTCTGATAGTGGAAAGGGATACCCGAGAGGTGGAGCCGCCCCTACAAGAGATTGGAGGAAATGGCTACCCGGAGCGTGCA
Organism: Ottelia alismoides; assembly: GCA_037367405.1. Lineage (NCBI taxonomy): Eukaryota > Viridiplantae > Streptophyta > Magnoliopsida > Alismatales > Hydrocharitaceae > Ottelia > Ottelia alismoides. Next base: position 745,839 of record JAZKJV010002820.1, read on the forward strand.
ACCGCCACTGTCACAGGGAAGAAGTGATGTGCCATGTCGCAACGAGGACGTTGCGAATATAAGTGGGGGAGGTTGTAAAACCCCAAACAATGTCCCATACCGTGGAAGCATAACATTTCCGGGTGGGATAAAAAGTAAGGACGTTACTACCGAATAACCCGACTTAAGCATTTTGGGGCTGGTTAATCAGGTCCGTATGGGCCCGATCCCAAGAGGTTCTTAGGGCCAGTAATGTTCCAATAACGGACCGAGGACCTAAGCTCGGGACGTTACATCCGCTGCCACCCCTCCAACCGTAGGCTCAGCCTCCTCCTGCTGCACCAGCGACCTCCCCTTCGCCGCGCCAACACAGCCTTCGCCAACGGCAATTGCCGCGCTCAGCTCTAGTCGCCCAGGCCCGCGCGCTCCTGGCCTCTCACCGTCAACGCGCCCGCATTCCAGCCCCCGCTGCCTTCGCGTGGTCCCATCGCGACCTGCAGCCGAGCCCGTCCGCCAACCTCGCCACCCGCGTCAGCTATACCAGCCCGTGCCACCGCGCATGGCCTCTAGCCACCCTCCTGTCCGCAGCCGCCGTCGCGATCCTCCGTAGCACGACCACCTTCACTAGTCTCGCCGCAGCTGCGAGCCCTCGCGCTGCCCCGCACGTTCGGTCCTCCGCGCGCCGCATGCCAACGACCGCACGATGACATTTGTGGCCGCCCGTCCCAAACCTCGCGGCTGCCGCACCTCGCGCCGATCGTGCGCACCCTCCAGCGCCCTATGCCGCACGCCGTCTTCGAGCCCTATCGGGGAGGTGGGTTCCATTTTGGAACCCACGTTTCCCACAAAGAGCAGAGAAGGTTCACTTTAATTTTTTTATTTTTTATGAATATTGCATAGTTTACCCTCAGATTTTCTTATTTGCAAGGCACGGTTTTGTTTGTTAAGTTCTATTTCAGTTTTGCAAAGACACCCCTATGTTTGTGTTTTAATTTGGACCTCAAAATTGCATCATGTTATTTAATAAAAGATATCATTGTGTTGAGAAGTTAATTCTTTATCTTTTATCTATTTATTTGGATTTTTTTGAGCATTGTATAATTTATTAAAAATCAGTGTTTGAAATTCAATGATATTTTGCCAATTTATGCTATGGAATTTGTATTTAAATAAATATTGCTACAAAAATTATGAAAAATTCAGATGTGCTGCCTCTAGTTGTGATTAAATTACTGTCCAAATTTCATCAAAAATGGATATGTTGTTTACGTAAAATAAATTATAGAGTGATTTTTGTAATTGATTTTTAATTAAATCCACAAATACATTTTTTGCGAAATTTCAATTTTTCTATATTGCTCATTAAAATATCTATTTGAGATAAATCACTCTCTGGATAATTTGATTTCGTAGATTTATTAGGAATTAAAAACTCACAGTCACTCTATTTTCATTAAAAAATCATTAAAAAATCATAAATTGTCAGAAAATTCCAAAAAATTAGTATTGCTTCATTTCATCATATTTCACTTCCAATAAATTTTTCATAATTTTTGCATTCTGTTTGCACAAAAAATTGCATAAAAATCCGAAACAAGTTTTTATTTTCATTATTTCATTTTAAATACAAAAATTACAAAAAAATACATTTTGCATTCATCGTTGGTTTAGGTTTCAGGAAAAATATAGCTTGGCTAATTTAGATTAATTTCACATTAAAATTAAATTTGGCTAAGTTGCTCATTTTCTTAATAACCTAGTTCATCCGCATTTTTGCATTGGCATTTTTATTGCATAAAAATGTACAAAAAAATCCCCTATGGAAAATCGTGAGCTAATTCGCCTAATTTGGTCCGAAGTTTTTCCTTTGCCTCATTGAGTCGACCCTGTGGCTTGTCCAGGTTAAAAATACATCAAACCACACATTTATTTGATTCATCGATTCGTGTGGTTATTTCTTGATCGATCCTCATTGCCCGACTACAACAAAAATGGCACATTTAAATTAACAATGGCTAATTTCGGATACAAGCAAATGACGCCGTTGTTGGAGAGGCAAACGACTTAGGATCATTTTAGAAAATTAGGTTTTTATTTCCATTCATTCAGGTTGTCTGACCCTGAACCCATTTGTAATTATTATATTTTTTCAGTTATTTTTCTGTTTATTTTTTCATCTATTTCTCTCTAATATATTTTTTTGTGCGAGGGCCCGGTGGACTTGGAGCGGCTTTCTTGAAGTCGACGCATCTCGAGGTGCATCGGAGGCCGATGATTCGCGGATCAAGTCGGTTTTTGAGACACCAAAAAGATTTTCATTTCGTTAACTTGTAAAAAAGTCTGCATTTAAAGCGGTTACCGTTTGGGTTCTCGCGCGTGTAACTGAAAAAAGGAGACTTTGTGTTCTTTGGTTGCTTGATATAGGATAGAACCTGCACTCCCGGCTCTTAGAGCTTTCTTAGGTCTGTTTGTGCTCGTAATTTATAGGACCACACTTCACCATTAAAAGACGTACTTAGACCGCAGGACTTTAGCCAAATTTAAATTCATTCTTCACTCGTTAATAGAACTGTCTGTCTAGGAGAGGCTTTTCATCGCTTACATTTAGTGTAAAAAATTCAATTCTGTTTTGCATCCTGCATATAGAGAGCTGGAGGTATTGCAAGTCTTATTACTCAAGCATTCATCATCGTTTTCTCGACCGCATCGGTTTTTCTGATTCCCTCTCTTGATTTTTCTAACTTAGGATAAAGGAATTGGGACTGAACGGTAGACGTGATTGCTTGTGTGAATTAACTAAAGTGACAACTAATCTCTAAAATCGAGACTGCTAATTGAATTGGACCAAAAAAATTGATTAAAATTAACCCTTGTTTGCGAGAGAGCAACCCCAACCTTGATTTCAGGCTGAGTGAGGGTACAGGGTGTGTATGCACACCCTAAGATAGAGCCAAAATACCTGCCTTATAACGTACCCTAATCCTAGCAAATATCACATGTTGAACTACTCGAGGTTCAACTGACCAGCACCAAGTAGCCTCCGCCTGCTTAGGTAGGTAGATAGGGGTGAAGTAGCGGTGCACTGCAACAAGTTGCTAGTAACCTTCCGAGGTGAAGTTATAAGCCTTGTCAGCCTTCGCCTACTTCGGTAGGTAGATAGGGACAAGTCCTTGAACTTCCTCGGCTGGTGATAGGAGCGAAGAGAGGAAGGGCATTGGTATCTTAGGCTACATGTTAAACATGGGAGACGCATCCGACTTTGAATCGACTTCCCTTTAGGCTATCACGTAATTCTTGCTATTTACTTGAAAATTACACTTAAAATCAATCAAATTAATTGGACCCAGCTTCGGGTCCTTCATTGTGTTGAGTTGGTGAAATTGGGGTTTTCTCTTGCGTTTTGATTTGTGTCTGTCCGTATACGTTATCCTGTGTACTTGACCGTTTTCTACCTCAATCCGCTTACATTCATCCATTCTTCTTCAAGATGTCAGGATATTGGTCCCCATACCCCAAGGTCTCTAGTCATTCCTCCTCGACTATATACCGTTCATTTTCACCTTCTTCTTCCATGTATCCTCCTCCATCCACGGGAGACCCTTTCCCGTGGTCGGTTCCACCTCGATCCGATTATGAAGTCAGAACTTCGACTGACTTCTCCACTTCTTCGCATTTCTGACCTACTCCATATTCTAACACTCTGGATCCACTTCCATCTTTGGCTGACTGTCCTTATTCTCGAGAGCTTACTGGAATCAATGAACCATACGAAGAGCAAGCCACTGCTGAGACAGATGACTGGCAGAATTACTTGGTTGATAGAACATACCGAATGGAGAGATATGCACTTAATGATCTTCTTGACTTGATTGACCCTAGTAATCAATCCTACATTAACCAACCTTCATATCACACTCAGAGAGCCTATATATTCACAGGATTGAACTCATGGATTCAATCTAGGAACCCACTCTTTATTGACTCCATCATATGAGGCTCCGGCCAATATCTGCCATTCAGATGGTCCATACTCGACCCAACATTACATGCCAGAGTCTAGGTATGTTGAGTATGAGACCCCAATATCTCAGCAGTATCCTCCAATTGAGCAGAACCCTCCCATGATTCGTCATGAGAATTTTGTAGAGGATGACATTTCTAAACTTATTGAGAAGAATGAATCATTTGTAACAAGTTGAGAGATATCACTCAAATATTGCACTCAATTTCTGCCAGCCTGGGTATGACAGTGGGGAACACCATAAGTGGATTTGATGTTGAAAATCGAGCAGACATTAGGGAACCCACATACTCTGTACAACTGGAGTCAATTCTACCTTCCTCTTCTACTAACTACTTACCCTCCAATTCAGAGTTTGACCATTCGTCCATCAAAAACACCAAAAATTTGAAAAACTCAAAAAGATCAAAAAAATATATTAAAAAACAAGAAAGTCTCATAAAAATAGAAAATGATCTAAAAAAATTGGATCCCGCCTTAGGGGAAGCACTCGATGAAAAATTCATTTTTAATCTTCCCTTAATAAAGGCCATAGATCACTTCCCCGACCTCAAACGATTTGTGAGAAGTAAGTTGATACCTAAGAGGACGAGCAATAAGAGGACAAGACTGAGAGACACATAGTGTCTATGGCAACCTCCTTGGTGATAAGGAGAAAAACCAAGAGAAGCAGAGTGAAGCGGTTGCTTAGGGTTGAATGTGAAATCAAAGACAATACATTTACCCATGCAAGAATCGATGATGACTCTCCAATAAATATCCTCCCGACCTCTGTGTTTGACAAGCTCAAACTCATGCCAATCAGAAAGTCGAGAGATCGTTCAGCTGACTGATCGATCTATCAAACGGTCAAGAGGAACCATTTCAATCATCATGACTTTCCAAGGTGCTCTACTCCAGGTTAGACTTCAAGGTCATTGACACTGAGCATCGTGGAGAGTTTACGCAGTCTCCCATTATTCTCCGAAAGTCGTTCTTAGCCTTGGCTAAGGCGACTATACATTGCGAGACTCGGGAAATCGATTTACAGCATTGGGAGCATTTCGACCTCACCCATTCTTTGATACATTTTACTTTAAGGTGACCTGCATATCCACAAACAGTCGTTACCACCGAGAGATAGATGAGTCCCGTCTCTCTACTACACCTGAGTTACCGTCTATCCAGACGACCGTTGGTTCAGAGACTCCCCACACCTTCACTTCACCAACTGCTTGCACCACCACCGTGACAGCTTCTAAGGAGGACTCACGACTTGAAGCTATCATTGAGTCGGACACGACTTTTGCTGATTGCCTAGACCATTTTGATGATCCGACACAAGAGCCCAATAATGTCAAGCCAGTTGAGATCACTAGCACCTTCCCGAGACGTGTGCTGACCCTTTAGGAATATTATAATCTATACGGTGACTCGTCTGATGAGGAACCCATGGTCAGCACCGCACCACACCTTCAAAGGAGACAACCAAGACTAAATTGACCCCACACAAAAACACGGTTGCTCCCTCCTCTAGCCGGTAATCTAGTGAGAGGAAGTTGAGAAATGATGCCTCGAGGAGTTCCCCCGAACCCCTCAAGGCGCGTCGCTCTCCACTCCCTCTCAATGATTCAGTTCTAGAAATCTGAATAAGAAAGTTTCCTTCAACATATTGGAGAACGAATTTTCTGAGGAATCCTCATCAGGTCCGGGTGAGGTGATTTATATGAGTGAGCTCAGTTCAGCTATTCTTAAGCCGTATCTAAGCAAGCAGCCGTGTGTCGACCCTCGTTGGATGATCTCTACACCTCATTATTATTCATATGAGGACGATTCCGACATCGACACACATGTATATTACCCACCTCCTCGCTCCCGCAAGAAGATTCTTCACAAATCTTCTTGATCTTGATATATTCTCACTACTCCTTGTATATATTTTCTTTCACTCGCCTCGGCTGTATATCGTTTCATTTTATGGCTATACTTAGGATGACCAGATCCTAAGTATAGGAGGGAGAGTGACCCGAGTCTCTTCATCATTCTATGTACATTCTCTAGATCTCATTGGTTCTCACGCTCACTCCCGTCTTAGACTTAGGCTGACCAGAGCCTAAGTATAGGGGGGACCGATGCCCATCATGTATATATACTTGTCCATTTTCCTTCTTAATCTCGCCCGCCCCATTTTTGATCTTCTTCTACACTTAGGCTGCCAGAGCCTAAGTATAGGGGGGCGGATCGACTTCTATACTTTTTGTTATTTTAGCTCTCCTACGCTTAGCCCGAGCTATGTCTTTTTCCTCGCTTTTCGTGCTCTGAGGACATAACACACATCAATGTTCACTAAATCGGCCGCACGGTCCGCATATGCAGCCGCATATGCCCGCGCGATATGCAGATCGCACCGATTACATCAGTGCAATAAGCGCCCTCTCCGCATATGCCCCGCATATCCCGCATATGCCTCACATACTGCTCCAACAGCTCCAACTTTTCAATCTTCTCATTCAGGTCCTTAAATTCTGTAACTCTGTCTCTTCCTTCATTCAATGGTAATAATATGACATGCATTTCTATACAATTGCAATGCATTACACCATTATGTATATGCAATGTTTATGTTTTTCTCATGTATTGATTTCACGAGTATATGCAATGTATCGTCGAATATTTTTTATATATGTCGATTGAGGTTCTGCTCATGTAGTGCATGTATGTATATTGAAGTTTTGTTATTACAAATCATATAATGTGTGAAGTTTTTATGGTAAATATTTTTTTGTGATTAAGTATGAGTCAATTAAAAGCATATATACACACCCATTTAATGTCGACCGTTTTTCTTAGATCTTCTTCAACTCCAATTAAATACATAAATTCAGTGGTAATGTTATTCATAGATATTTATTTATTTTTAAATTAGAAATTAGAAAACCGCATAGAACCGCATATACCCCGCAATGCCCCTGCATACCGCTTAATCAATATTCGGTGGCCAGTCCGAACGCATACGCATACTGCTTTCCTGAACCTTGGCACACGCTAAGTATAGGGGGCATGTATATATTACATATATACTTTACCCATAGCTTGTACTTTCACGTATTTTTGTATATATTATGCAATAATTATGGGGTGGGTACAAATTGAAAAAAATTGAAATGCATGTATACTTGTATACTTGTATATTGTGTAATACTTTTTGTGTAATACTTATAAAATTCTTGTAGAAAAATACTCTTGTAAATTTTTTTGTAAAATAGAATTTATTTGTAAAAAAAAGGAAAAAAAGAGAGGCTTCTTATTTAATCTTGCATATCATCCTTGCATTCAGAAGAAAAAATGTGTCTTGCACTTCGTTCATCTACATAACATGTCATCTGCATCTCATCTGCATATCTAGCATATGCAAAGTGAAAAGTTAGTGGGTTCTGAACCAAGTTTTGAATAGATGTCGAGGATGGATTTGATTTGACCTAATCTACCTAATTTCAGAGGAACCTTATAGGACCTGGAGATAAGATTTTTCAAGTCGAGTAACTTAATTCTTTGAGTCCACAAGTCTATGTTCACTTGTCATATTGATTGATCTAAGTAGAACATTTCGTACATACGCATGATTTTTTTAGACAGTGACCTAACTTGGACAAGTACCATGCACGTAGCTCTTCATTGATGAGGTGGTGAGGAGGTAGAATCCTTTGGCTTGGAGTAGCACACGGGTGGAAACATCCATCCTCTAGGGAGTGTAGTGCATCTCAACCTAGTCTAGTGGTGTTGACGTCTAAGGACGGGATGCTGTGGGTTGCAATAAAGCTTTAAAAGAGGGATAGTCTACTGGCTCAAGGAGAAAAACTCCTGATGTACATGCTGCACCTTGTATGTAGTTCAAAAAAAGAGAGCTCCAAAAAAAAAGAAAAAAAGTGGACAAGCGTGATTGAAAATAAAATGCCTGTCGGAGTCTGTATATTTGCAAGGCATATGCTTCAAAGCCTCATACCATGGAAGCCTGCAGCTGGATGACTTGGCTACACAGTCAGCATCCTAGGGTAGGTAGCTACACTGGCTACCGTCCATTCTTCTCTCCACCCCCTCTCCTTGAGCCGGTCGCACTTGATCTTAGAAGGGAATGCACCGCTCCTCGAGGAAAGAGTTACTGGACTGGGGAATTAGAGTTACCTTGTTAGAGGAGGCTGGTTCTTCGCCATTTCTGATGTGGAGAGCTATATTTCACTTACACAGTACAAGTAAGATTCATGGTCATCAAAATTTGAGTATGAGGATCTGTTCGACTTAACTGTTGAGGCGGTTTGAATAGAAGACTTGTGGAACTAAAAGGCTGTTAGGTCTTAAATTCAGATCCCAATAAGATTCCGCCACATTATTAATCCAAAGGTCGAGTCAAGCTACATTTTCAACTTTTGTTCATGGTCTTGGTATGGAATCCAAAATCATTTCACTTTTGCATTTCATTTTAGTTGCTCGGGACGGGCAAGGTTTAAGTATAGGGGATTTATGAATCTGTGATTCATCACTTTAAAAGTTGAAAATAGAGCTTTGTTCCCAAGTAATTAGCTGCATTTCATCACTTATATTGCATAATTAGCATTCATGCATTTGTAAATAATATATGCATTTTAGCATTCATATTTGCATTAAATAAGGAGCCAAAAATCACTTGTGAATATTCACATGTATATAGCTAAATTCACTTATTTGTATCTATTTTATACTAACTCCAAATCCAATAAAATCAACTCTATAGTGTATATATTACTAACACTAATAAATGAAAAATATTAAATCAATACTAACTTGTAAAATTGACCAATGAAACCCAAATCCAAGTTTGAGACTATGAACCTTAAAATACACATATCTCTCACATACATTGTCTGATTTAGGTTTACTCACTTTTAAAGTAATATACATTCAAAGACCTTCAAAACAAGACTAATTTCATTAAAATCGGAGATCGTATGTGAAACTTGGGTTTTGGGCCCTATTGTATATTGTATATATTGACTAAACTGCCCTTCATTTTATCTTTTATTTTCTTAATTATTAAAAATCCAAAAAAATTAGATCAAGTTGTAAATATTCTTTCCGTATTTTCTCTAATTTTATTTTAATTTTTCTCGAATTAAAAATGACAAAATTTTTTGCAAAAGATAAAAATGCGGTATTTTATATCTATAGGTACTACCCAAAAATTCATTTCGTACATATGACTTCTTTCGATTTTCGATCCTTCACAAAAGTTGTAGATCTCGCCAAGACGAGCAACTTTTACGTTGACCACTTTTTGATTTGACCCCTTTTGTTATTTCTTTTCGATTTTTCTTTACATTTAATTTTCGAATTTTCTGGGAGCGACACGTGGCTGCTCCTGCAGCCGCCACGTGTCACCCCATTTTTTAGTATTTTATTTTATTTATTCATTATTTATTTATTTATTATTTTTTTAATTTATTTTAATTTTTTTATATTTTTTTCATTTTTTTCTCTTCTTTAATTTTTAGCCTACTTATTTTATTTATTATTTATTTTCCCCCTTTTACTTCTTCTCCCTTTACTTGTCCTCCACTCCAAGTCACCAACTCTCCATTTTCCCCACTTTCTCCACTTCTTTCTAACCTCCCTCTCCTCCCTTTTATTCTCTCCTCCTCCCCCGATTCATATCTGTTGGGAAACGTGAATGAGATGTTTATTCCATAGCCCTAGGCTCTCTTATATAGGAGAGTAGCCTATGGGTAAATTACATAAAGAGGATAACAAGAAAATAAAATAGCAAAAAAGACACAATAACTAAATATGCGTCAACACTCCCCCTCAAGATGGAGCATAGATGTCAATCATGCTCAGCTTGGAAGCACACTTCTGAAACGGGCCACGTAACAATGCCTTGGTGAATATATCTGCAGTCTGGTTCTCTGAAGTAACATGGGATGTGGTAATGAATCCTTTCTGAATCATATCACGTATGAAGTGGCAATCCACCTCAATATGCTTGGTCCGTTCATGGAATGCAGGATTGTTTGCAATGAACAAAGCAGCCTGATTATCACACTCCAAGTTCATAGGAAGTGGTATATCTAAGCATAAATCTGTCAGCACTGCTTTCACCCACATCATCTCTGTAGTAGCCTGGGCCATAGCCCTATATTCGGATTCAGCACTGGATCTAGCTACCACAGTTTGCTTCTTGCTCCTCCATGAGACTAGGGCATCTCCAACATAGACCGCATACCCTGAGGTGGACTTCCTATCCTTAGGACATCCTGCATAGTCTGCATCTGCGCATGCTGAGACAGAAATCCCCTTTCCTTTCTTGAATAGCAGACCTTTACCTGGAGAAGATTTGAGATATCTAAGTATCATGTGTATTGCATCCATATGCACCTGACGTGGCTGCTCCATGAACTGGCTCACACGACTCACTGCAAATAATATGCCTGGCCTAGTGATCGTGACATATAACAATTTGCCTACCAGCTCTCTGTATCTTCTCCTGTCAACCTCCTCTGTGTCATCATCATACAGCTTCATGCTAGGGTCCATTGGTGTCGTAGCAGGTCGACACCCTAGCATACCTGTCTCACTCAGTAGATCTGTGACATACTTCCTCTGTGACATGACTAATCCATACGGATTTCTGGCAAACTCCAGCCCCAGAAAATATCTAAGGACTCCCAAGTCCTTGGTGACAAACTCGGTCCCCAGCCTTTCCTTTGCCTGCTTAATGCCCTGGTCATCATCACCTGTAATCAAGATATCGTCAACGTAAACCATGATTACAACAATACCTCTTGCCGTCTTCTGTACAAACAAGGAATGATCAGCATTGGAACATTTGTATCCTTGTTTCTCAAAGAGGTCTGACAGCTTCTGGAACCATGCTCTGGGGCTCTGCTTAAGGCCATAGATAGCCTTATGTAATCTGCAAACCTTGGAACACTCCCCCTCAACAGCAAAACCTGGTGGTTGTTGCATGTAGACTTCCTCCTGCAGGTCGCCATACGGAAAGGCATTCTTCACATCCAGTTGATAGAGTGGCCAGTCCCTAGTAGCTGCAACTGATAAGAGGATCCGCAGAGTGGAATGACGAGCCACCGGGGAGAACGTGTCAAGGTAATCTACTCCATATGTCTGTGTGAATCCCCTTGCAACTAGGCGTGCCTTGTACCTGTCAATGGAGCCATCTGCATTATGTTTCACTGTAAATACCCACTTACAACTCACCGGGTTGACATCCGGTGGTATAGTAACCAAGCTCCATGTTCCTCTAGACTGAAGTGCCGCCATCTCTTCCTCCATTGCTAGCCGCCATCGAGAATCCTGCAAAGCCTCATGGTGGTTCCGTGGAATATCCGTAGCTGAAAGTGCCAATGCAAACGTCCTGAATGGTCCAGATAGCCTCTCAAACGAAACTGCTGCTGAAACTGGATACTTGGCACAGCTTCTCTTCGGCTTGCGTAGAGCAATTGGAACATCCAGATCCTCTGTGGTATCACCATGCTCCTGTAAGGCATCCTGCTGAGAAATGTCGTCAGATCCATCAACATTAATATTTTCATTACATACCATAGGCGAGCTAGTTGACTGGTCAGGACCATGAGCTTGATTCGGCCGCCGGGTGTAATGGAATGGTAACGGGGATATTGTTGGTGGCGGCGGCGGTGGTGGTGGTGGTGGTAATGGTGGTGACGGCTGTGATGTTGGTGGTGACGGCTGTGATGTTGGTGGTGCCATGAATACGGTATCAGGAGATAATGGTGGTGGCTGCATGTTCCCGGATTCTGAAAAATACATAATGGATTCAAAGAATGTAACATCTGCACTGATCATATACCGCCGACGCACAGGGTCAAAACACTTGTACCCCTTTTGGGTTCTGGGGTACCCCACAAAGACGCACTTGACAGCCCTAGGAGAGAGCTTGTCAGTACCGGGCGACAATTGATGGACAAATGCGACTGAACCAAACACACGAGGAGTAAGAATAAACAAATCCTTGTCAGGGTAAATAAGTGAGAAAGGAATTTGTTCATTCAAGACAGACGAAGGCATACGGTTGATAAGGTAACATGCAGTAAGGACTGCATCACCCCAGTAGGAGTACGGAACATGACTCTGAATAAGAAGTGACCTTGTAACATCAAGTAGGTGACGGTGTTTTCTTTCGGCAACCCCATTCTGTTGAGACGTATGAGCACACGATGTTTGGTGAATAATCCCTTTTGAGGAGTAGTAATTGGCTAGAATGTTGGTACATAATTCCAAGGCATTATCACTTCTCACAATCTTGACAGATGTAGAAAAAATATTTTGAATTTCATTTAGAAAATGGATAATAATATTTCCAGCTTCAGATTTATTTTTCATCAGAAAGACCCATGATGCTCTAGAGAAATCATCCACAAAAACAATATAAAACCTGTGTCCCTGATGATCGGGAACACGACTTGGACCCCAGACATCGACATGAAACAACTCAAACTTGGAGTTACTACTCCGACCTTGACTACTGGGAAAAGACGACCTGTGATGTTTTCCCAACTGACACGCCTCACACTGGATAGGTGTGTGAGAGATACTATATGGTAGGACTAGACGCAACTTCTGAAGCGGTAAATGACCAAATCGCAAATGCCACAGGAGAGGAGATACTTGTTCAGCAGGAGAGGATGTGGTTCCAGCAAATGGGGTCTGGTTCAGACGGTAAAGGCCTCCTTGCTCATAGCCATGACCAATCACGTTGCCCGTACGGATGTCCTGAAAAATCAAAGAAGATGGATCAAAAATAGCTCGACAGTGAAGATCCTTCGTGATCTGACTAATCGACAACAGATTCATAGAAAAATGTGGTGCATGTAGGACATTCTTCAGTTGCATAGAGGGTGTCAATCTAATCTCCCCCTGACCAGTGATAGGGGAATGCGTGCCATCAGCAATTACTACTGTCCGTCCTGGAGGGATCTGGGTGTATCCTGTAAGTAGACCCTGGTCACCACATAAATGATGTGTGGCGCCCGAGTCCATGATCCATGGCAGTATATGAGATCTACTACTGTGGAGTGCAAGTGTACTACCTGAAGTACTGGTAGATGCAGAAGCAGTGGCAGAGGCAACAGTATCAGTATGACTCTCTGTAGTCGGTGCTGGGCCAGATGGTGGGATAATGCCCCTGAGTCGGGCAACCAGGTCATCAAAGCGTTGATCCAGTGAAGCAGCAGACGGAGGCTCTATCTGTTCAGCAGCTCGTGCGGAAGCAGGAAATCCATGCTTTGAGTAGCATGTGTCTTCAGTATGGCCGACTCTGTGACAATATGAGCATGTTGGCCTAGTGCGGCCATCCCTTCCACGGGGAATACGTCCACGGCCCTGGTATTGAGAACCACGGCCTCTGTTGGCTGCCATGGCTGAGGGATTCTGACTAGTAGCTGCTGAAGGTACAGTAATCCTGCTCAATCTGTGAAAAGCTTCCTCCATGGGAGGAATAGTCGAGTCCGCCAAGATCTGTGAACGTGATGCCTCATACTCTGGATCGAGTGCAGCGAGAAACACACCCACCATCGTCGCATTCCTGTATGTCTTCTGCTGTTCTGGTGTGGTGGTAAGAGGGATGAAGCTATGGAGCTTCTCAAACATTCCTCTCAAAGATGTGTAAAGAGAATGTAATGGGCGGCCATTCTGCTTAATTGTGAATATATCATGTTGTAGTTGCAGGATCTTGGTCTCATTCTTCGCCTGAGAATATGTCGCTGCTAGGATATCCCACATGTCTTTGGCTGTGGGTTGATGTAGAATGTCATTGGCGATCTCAATAGCCAATGTGCCCGATAGCCACACCTTGGCATATGCGTCGTCAGCCTCCCATGAGGCATGGACTCCAGTCTTCTCTGCAGGTTCGGGCTCTGTGAGAATATGCTTCTTGCCCGTGGACTTCATCATACTCATGAACTGCATTGCCCACAGTTCATAGTTCGTACCGTCCATCTTGACAATGGGCGCTGGACCACGAAATGCGCCCATGGACGGGATATCTGCCTTGCTTTCTGACATACTGGATACGGAAGACTGGAGCGAACTGCAATAGATAATATTTGTCTACAATGACATAGACGGGATTAGTTGCATGTGTAGACCTCAAGCAACTATCCCCATGGATCTATGCGCGCTACGATCCGCACGCACACAGGTTTCGATTGTAGAAACCCTCGCGCACGATTGAGATGGTGCCCTAGCCGATGAGGACCCTCGCGCGCTACAGGATGACGCTACAGAAAGGTGGTGCGCAGAAAGCCGATGAGGACCCTCGCGCTACAGAAGGGCGCAGATGAGGCGCACAGTACCCTCACGCGCGATGAAGGTGTCGCGTGTGCGCAGAAGCCTCACGCGCGATGAAGATGTCTCCAGGTGCGGGAAGGTGTGGAAGCGATCGCCAGGTGCGATCTCACGCGCGATGAAGGTGTGGGAAGCGATCGCCAGGTGCGGGAAGCGATCGCCAGGAGGGTTACCAGGTGCTGCGCAGAAGGGCGATGAAGATGTTGCGCGCGATCGCCAGGAGCGATGTTGAGATGTCGAGAATCACCAGGAGGCTGCGGCGTGCTTCGCGAACAGAAGGTCACGCGCGCATGAAGCAGGAAGGCGGCGACCTCGCAGAAATCGAGAGAGAGAGAAAGGGCGGCGGGTGGGGTAGGGTTCAGAACTCCGGCCTAGGACCGTCGCTCTGATACCATGTTGGGAAACGTGAATGAGATGTTTATTCCATAGCCCTAGGCTCTCTTATATAGGAGAGTAGCCTATGGGTAAATTACATAAAGAGGATAACAAGAAAATAAAATAGCAAAAAAGACACAATAACTAAATATGCGTCAACAATATCATCTGCCATTCTACGAGTGAGAGAGGTTCTAGTCCCGTCGAAGCTGCAAGGTGACAACTCCTTCGACTCGAGCGACAATGAGCCGAAGGCGAGATCCGGTGGTCCGCACCACCGTCACGAGCTTCACAACGCTCGTTGAGCTTTGGAGCGCACGACGTCTCTTTGAAGCGACAATCGGAGTCCAGCATAGCTGCTACGCAAAATTTGGCGAATCACAAGTAAGTATCTCGCTATCTTCACTTCGTCATTTTATTTATCTAACATTATTTATTTGTCTTGTGCATCTTCTATGCATTTTCATCGCCATCAAACACACCACCACTATCATCACAACATCACCACCTTATAATCAAATTTTTTATTTTATTCTTACTCCGTTATCACCATCATACATCACAAACACCACCTATTCATTGCATTTGTATTATCTGTTTTTAAGAAAAAAATACAAAAAAATACAAAAAAGGAGCTTTGCATCCCCAACGCCGACCGACGGTTTCCGCTCCGTCGCAGCGTCGCCCGCGCGCCAACCATCTCTCCACGGCCGCAGCTTGCGGCCACCCTCCAGTGTCGCCGGTTGCTGTCCCCTGCACCCGCAGACGCCACTCCACCTCCGCGCCCCATCCCGGCTTTTCCCCTGCCGTTCCGTCGCCCCTCCAACCGCAGGCCCAACCGCCTCCTGCTGCACCAGCGACATCCCCTTCGTCGCGCCAGCGCAGCCTCCACCAGCGGCAACCGCCGCGATCAGCTCCAGCCGCCCATGCCCGCCTGCTCCTGGCCGCTCGTTGTCAGCGCGCCTGCATTCCAGCCGTCGCTGCCTTCGCGTGGTCCCACCGTGACCTGCAGCCGAGCCGTCCGCAGACCTCGCCACCCGCGTCAGCCGCACCAGCCCGCGACACCTCGCACGGCCTCCAACCGCCCACCTGTGTGCGGCCGCCGCCGCGATCCTCCCTCCGCTGCGTGATCGCCTTCACCAGTCCCGCCGCAGATGCGAGCCCTCGCGTCGCCCCGCACCTTCGGTCCTCCGCGTGCTGCATGCCAACGACTGCGCGCTGACATCTGCGGCCGCCCGTCCCAAACCTCGTGGCTGTCGCACCTCGTGCCGACCGCGCACACCCGCCAACGCCCCTGCTGCGCGCCACATTCGAGCCCTAGCGAGGACGTGGGTTCCATTTTGGAACCCACGTTTCCCACATAGAGCAGAGAAGGTTCACTTTATTTTTTTTATTTTTTTACGAATATTGCATAGTTTACCTCAGATTTTCATATTTGCAAAAGTGCCCTTAGGCACAGTTTTGTTTGTTAAGTTCTATTTTTGTTTTGCAAAGACACCCCTATGTTTTTGTTTTAATTTAGACCTCAAAATTGCATCATTTTCTTCAATAAAAATATCATTGTGTTGAGAAATTAATTCTTTATCTTTTGTCTATTTATTTGAATTTTTTGAGCATTGTATAATTTATTAAAAATTAGAGTTTGAAAGTCAGTGATATTTTTCCCATTTATGCTCTGAAATTCATATTTAATTGAATATTGCTCCAAAAATTGTGGAAAATTCAGATTTGATGCCTCTAGTTGTGATTTAATTACTATCCAAATTTCATAAAAAAATGGATGTGTCGTTGTATAAAATAAATTATATAGTGACTCATGTAATTGATTTTTATTTAAATCCACACAAATAATATTTTTGCGAAATTTCAATTTTCTTGGATTTCTCGTTAAAATATCTATTTGAGATAAATCTCTGGATAATTTTGATTTCGTAGACTTATTAGGAATTTAAAACTCGCAGTCACTCTGTTTTCATTAACAAATCATAAAAAATCATAAATTGGCAGAAAATTCCAAAAAAATTAGTATAGCTTCATTTCATCATATTTCACTTCCAATAAATTTTTCATAATTTTTGCATTCTGTTTGCACGAAAAATTGCATAAAAACCCAAACAAGTTTACATTTTTCATTATTTTCATTTTAAATCCAAAAACTACAAAAAAATATATTTGCATTCGTCGGATTAGGTTTTCAGGAAAAATATAACTTAGCTAATTTAAATTAATTTTACATTAAAATTAAATTTGGCTAAGTTGCTTATTTTTTTAATAACCTAGTTCATTCGTATTTTTGCATTGGCATTTTTATTGCATAAAAAAAGACACAAAAATCCCCCTTGGAAAACCGTTAGCTAATTCGCCTAATTTGATCCGAAGTTGTTCCTTTGCCTCCTTGAGTCGACCCTGGGGCTTGGCCAGGTTAAAAATATATCAAACCGCACATTTATTTGATTCATCGATTCGTGTGGTTATTTTTTGATCGATCCTGATTGCCCGACTACAACAAAAACGACACACATTTAAATTAACAAGGGATAATTTCGGATACAATCAACGAGCAGTGGCTGAGTATTAATATTCTATCCGTTAACCAACACCCTCCTTGCCTCGAACTGAATATTTGGTCTATTTGGCCTCATAATGCAACATTAAATGCATCCCTCGTCCCAACCAAACCTTAATTGGGAGAGAGCATGGATCCAACCTACAAACAACTCTGAGAAAAGTTTGGGGTTTGTAAGTACAGGTACGCTAGCAGTTTGAGGTCTTTTACATGCTAAAGCTCACTTGTTGCCTCCTGTCAGACTCTATCTAGTCTCCACATACTTTGTCCTCTAGAAAAGAAGTAAGCCACATAGTCATTGAAAGCAAAATAGAGTTGCAGTAGTTTCACTCTAAAAAAGTAGATCTCTCTTGGGAAATTAGTAGATCAAATAATACGACAACAAAGCTTTTTCCCATATTTAGTAGGGTCAGCTACATGGATTCTTTGCCTCCATTCAAATCTATCTTGGGTCATTCTTGGGCTGAGATCTTAAAAACTAAGATCCTTTCGTATAGTCTCATTCCAACATGTCTTGGGCCTTCCTCGCTCTCTCTTAGTTGGCTCAACATTCTGAAACTCGCATCTCCTAACCGGCACATCAGCTGACCTCCTTTGCAAATGGCCAAACCGCCTTAAGCGGTTTTCTCGCATCTTATCCTCGATCAGAGCTACACCAACTTTCATTCTGATTACATCATTTTGAATCCGATCTTTATGTGTATCCACACATCCAACTTAACATTTTCATTTCTGCTGCTGCCATTCTCTGCACATGTAAGCGTGCATTCGACGAGGTTTTTTTTTTTTTTTTTTTTTTATTTTTTTTATGATGTTGGTGTGTTTTTTCCTTTGATTTTCAAAGGAATTTTCTTATCACAGAGAACAACAGAGGATTCTCTCCACTTAAGCCAACCTGTATTTATTCTATTAGTAACATCTCCATCAATTTCCTCATCATGTTGCAAAATAGATTCCGGGTATCTAAAAGAATCCCTTTTCTGAATGTTATTGTCACCAAGCTTCCTTCATTACTGCTTCCATTAAAAGTGCACTCCATATATTCAGTCTTTGCCCTACTTATACGAAATCCTTTAGTCTCCAATGCATGTCTCCAGACCTCAAGCTTCTCATTTACTCCATTTCTAGTCTCATCAATCAACACTATCATCAACAAATAACATACACCAAGGTATCTCATCCTGAATGTGACTTGCCAACTCGTCCATAATCAAAGTAAAAAGAAATGAGCTCAAAGTTGAACCCTGATGTAAACCAATGTTGATGTCAAAATAGCCAGTCTTCCCAGACTGGATCCTTACACAAGATAACGCCCTATTATACATATCCTTTATGAGGTTAATGCATAGGACAAGTACTTGTCTTTTCTCCAAAACTCTCCACAATTTCTCACGTGGGACAGAATCGTAAGACTTCTCCAAATCAATAAAAATCATATGAAGGTTCTTCCTTTTAGCTCTATAATCTCCATTGTTCTCCTCAGCAGATGGATGGCTTTTATAGTTGAGCTTCATGGCATGAAACTAAATTAATTTTCTTTTACTTTGGAAACTTGCCTTGACCTTCTTTCGATCACATGTTCCTAAATTTTCATAGTGTGACTCACCAGTTTGATTCATCTTTGATTTAATCAAATTTGAATGTCCCTTTTGTTCTTATAAAAAGGCACCACGATACTTCTCCCCCAATCTTCAAGCATTTTCTTGCTTCGCCAAATAACATTGAGTAATTTTGTAAGTCAAGTCAAAACACGCTCACCTAAAACTCTCCATACTTCTATAGGAATGTCATCCGGTCCTACACCTTTCCCATGTCTCATAACCTTTAAAGCATCCTCTACTTCCTTTCCTTATATTCGTATATAGCTTGCATGATTCAAGTAACTCTCACTACTAGCTAGATCACCCAAAGTGATCTCTTTATTTCCTTTCCCTATGAAAAGCTTATGGAAATACTCTTCCATCTAGTCTATATCCTTCTAAGTAACAAGCACGTGGACTTCCTCATCCTTAATGCATCTCACTTGAGAAAGGTCTTTAGTCTTTCTTTCTCTTACTTTGGCCAACCTGAATCTGAATATATCCTTCTGGCCCTTCTTAGAGTTGAGTTTTTTTGTATAAAGCTTCATAAGCTTTTGACTTAGCTTCGCTTACAGTCTTCTTTGATTCCTTCTTCGCTATTTTGTAGTTTGTGACAATTTCCTCTGTTATATCCTTAGACTTAGCTTTAAAGCATGCTCGTTTAATTTTGAGCTTCTCTTGCACCCTTCCACTCCATCACCTAGCCTCCTTTTGGCTTGGATCTCCTCCCTTTGACCCGTTTAGCATCTATTTGGCTACCCTTCAGATACAAGATGCTACTGCCTCCAACATCTCATTTGTACTTCCGTTACAATCCCAAGATAAGTCTTTTGGAACCTTCTCCCTAAAGCTTGATTTCTTCAGTTGAAGTTTCCACCATCTAGTTCTAATGATCTTGGAAATCCTCATTTTCTTTACCAACCCTTTTATTTGCACATCCATGACTAACAAGCGGTGCTGGGTTGTCAAACTCTCTATTGGGATTACTTTGCAGTCTGTGCAACACAATCGATCTCTTCTCCTCGACGCAAAGTAATCTATCTGTGTTCTAGTCAGGCCATTCTTATAAGTAATTGAATGCTCCTTCCTCTTCTTGAAGAGAGTGTTTGCTATAAAAAGATCATAAGCCATTACAAAATCCAGAATGACTTTTCCCTCTTCATTTTTATCCCTTAAGCCATGACCTCCAAGAACACTAGCATACCCGGAAGCATCCTTTCTCACATGTCCATTAAGATCTCCACCAGGTAAATCATCTCTCTTTGTGGGATTCCTTACAAAATCTTATTCAGATCTTTTCAAAAAGCTTGTTTAATCCTTTCATCTAAACTAATTTGCAGTGCATAAACTGTGATGATATTCACAATTTCTTCTTCAAGCACCAATTTTAGCAAAATAATCCGATTCCCGAATCTTTGTACCTCAACCACACAATCCTTCAAATCCTTATGAACAATCACTCCTACACTGTTTCTACCCTTATCTTTACATGAATACCAAAGTTTAAAGCTTGTCTTCTCTATCTCCCTTGCTTTCTCTCCAACCCTTTTTTTCTTGGAGACATAGTATCTGAATCTTCTTTCTATCGTTTCTACTATCTCCATCGATTTACTAGTCTAAGTGTCAATATTCCAACTACCTATCCACAACTTCCTTTGCAACTTCTTTTTGGCTAACTTCTTTACTCATATGCGTCCATCATGCGAGAACCTTGCAAATTTTGGACTGCATCCGGGGGATGATGCAACAGAGCTAGCTTATTTACTCGCATGCGTTCCTCATATGAGAACCCTTGCAAATTTTGAACTACATCTGAGCAACGATGTAGCGATCCTTGCCAATTTTTCATTGTATTCGGGTGATGCAACACGTCACAAGTAGAGAACGCTCCAACGAAATCTAAATATTTATTTAAATCTATGTTGAAAAGATTCGACTGTCTTGAGGCAACTTTCTAAATATATATATTTTTTAAAAATACTATTTAGGAAGCTGTCTCCGATTGTTTTACGCAACGCAACCCTTCTCAATTTACCCGGACTTGGGATCAAATAATAAAAGAATATTTTTTTTGGTATTATTTGGATGGTAACTTTAATATATGTATAGTACATTAATACATAAAATTTACAAGGACTAAAAGGTCTTAAAGTCCTTAGCATGCTCACACGTATTTTCCATGTACATGTGCTCCCCTCGGAAGACAACAATTCATAGCTACCCTCATTGACCATAAAATAGCAGCCACCCACACTTTGTTGGTATCACGCCCAAGAGCATCGAAGGACTCCTAGAATTCGTTTCAATCCGTTGTCGTAACCCTTTACACACGTATTTTCCATGTACATGCGCTCCCCTCGGAAGACAACCATTCCTAGCTACCCTCATTGACCATAAAATAGCAGCCACCCACACTTTGGTTGGTATCACGCCCAAGAGCATCGAAGGACTCCCAGAATTCATTCCAATCCGTTGTCGCAACCCTTTACACAAGCATTGTAGCCACACCTCCCTAGCAACAGGACATCCAAACAATATATTCTCAGAATTCTCCTCTGCTGTTGCACATCGCCCACGTATATCGTCGTCACAACCAGGGAAGAACTGTGCTCGTCTTGCCCCAGTCAAATGATCCCTCAACAACCAAATGAAAATCTTGATGCACATTGGTATCTTTTAGCTCCACAAGTCAGTAAGCCGATCTGAAATCCACGCTTGATACACGACCTCCATGTGATAGAAGGCCATATAGACCTTCAGCACAGTGAAATGTTCATCAGTTTAGGATCAACAACAAGAAATCCATGGACCTTTAATCCGACAACTCACTGTGAAATGTAGGTATCCAGCTCTTCCCTCCCAACAATCTCTGACAGAAGATTCTGTGTCAGCTGCTAATGCATACAAATGCGGAAAACAACCTTGCAAAGGCCCATGCCCACCCATCTTGCACAATCCCATCCTGCCCGCCCAGTTATATTGTTAACTAATGACGAGACAGGGTCAATTGGCTGGAGGCCTGCTCACACATCTCGCACATGGATTGGGCTTGGTCTAAAAAAATTTACCATATGCGCCAGTCCTATCCTGCCTGCTCGCTGGCCCATTCTCTAAGTGAGCGAGCTGTGGGTAAGTGCCACCAGCCTGACATGTTCCGCAAAAATAAAAAAATCCATATATGTTATAATATACTTCAAGTTATCTTTTTTCTGTAAATGTTGATTTATGTTAATTAGTCTCAAAGTTTGCTTCCTTCCAAAAAAAATTCTTAAAGTTTGCTTTTCTAAAATATCTTTATGGACACCTTATCTTGCAATGGTCAAGCAAAATTTAACATCTAAAATTAAAAGGAACCAACATGGATTCTTACAAGAATGCATAATTTACATGATTACATCATGCAACTTGTTGTTAATTATCTAGTTTCCTGTTTTTATGTTTCAGATCTCCTAAGTAAAAGCCATATTATTTTGAGACGAGGTCTTTTTATAAGGATCTTTTCACCATACCGGCTCTTTGTGAAATTTCCACATTATAATCTATTTGTCATTGTGAGGTGTCCCGGTTTTCTCAATCCAGCAGTCAAACATGGGATTGGAGGGCGTCTGCTTCTCGAAAAGCTTTCTATCCGAGCATCAAGTGGAAGTTTCATTGCTTTTGTTTTAGTAGTTTCCAACATCACAATGGAACTTAAAATTTATCTTCTAGACTCGAAATATAGCTGTTAAGATATTTACGTTATTTTGTCCTTTTTTCCATATTTTTTATTTCTATTGTATGGTTTATGTAATTTACATTTAGAGCTTTTCTCCTATATAAGAGAGCTTTAGGGTTTGATGGAATACAACTTTTCTTTCTCCTTTTCCTCATGGTATCAGAGCGACGGTCCTAGACCGGAGCCTGTGCCCTAAATCCGTGTCCCCAACCAGAAACCCTCACGTGCCGCCGCACGCCTTGCTCCTTCGTGCCTGCGCCGCCGCTGCTCATCCGACTGCGCCACCGCGTGGCTGTGTTGCTGCGCACTTGCGCAACACCGCACGCACGCACCTGCACGCCTTGGTGCTTTTGCACGGGCACCTGTGCACCCCTGTGCGTCTGTGCGTGCCTGCGCACTTGCGCATCTTCGCGCATCGGCGCTCCAGTGCAACTGCGCACGCCCTAGCGCGCCCCTGTGCGCTTTCCAGTATAGCTGCGCATACCCTAGTTCGCCTTCCAGTGCGCCTGCACGTGCCCTAGCGTGCATGCCCTCGTGAGCCAGTGCACCCTCGTGTGTCATAGCATGCCCTACGTTCTCTGAAGGCTCTGTTCAGATCTCCTAAGGTGTGACGTGATCCTCAAAAGGATCCTAGCCTTCCAGGGAAGTCTTCAAAGAATAGAAGTGGTTGTGGTATAAGTCTACACCTACAACCATCTTCCTGTATGCTAGTGTAGACGCCTGGTATCTCTTGTTGCTAGCCCAGTCTTGAAGATAGTTGTCATCATGTCTGACAACAAAGCTGAAGTCCCATCACTAGGTGCCTTCAAAGGTCGGCACCCATTGTCAAAATGGATTGAACCTACTATGAACTGTGGGCCATGCAGTTCATGAGTTTGATGCAATGTAATGGCAAGAAGCACATCCTCACGACAAAGGAGCCACGTGACAAGACTAGGACAAATGCCTCATGGGAGGTGGATGACACGTATGCTCGCGTATGGCTATCTGGGACGATATCCACGGAGATAGCTAATGATATACTGAGTTAGCATACTGCAAAGGCTATGTGGGACATTCTTGCCGCGACATACTCTCCGGCGAATAATGAGTCAAAGATACTTTAGATTCATCATGATATCTTCACATCGAAGAAGAATGGTCACCCTCTTCACACCCTCTATACTTCTTTAAGGGGTATGTTCGAGAAGTTACATGGCTACATATCCTTGACTGCTATACCTTAGCAGCTCAAGGCATACCGAGATTCCGTGATGATTGGAGTATTTCTAGCAGCCTTGGATTCGGAGTATGATGCAGCTCGTGCCCAGATCCTCACTGATGCTACCATACCTCCTATGGAGGAGGCATATCGTAGATTGAGTAGACTATATCCTCTGGAAGTGCCTTACAACACCAGACATCTTCAGCTATGGCAGCTTCACGTGGTAGAGGCAACCATACAGTATATCGTGGTCGGGGAAGCTCCAACCGTGACAGAGGAGGGGGCGGTTGGGGTTGACCGTGCACCTTCTACCACAGGAGAGGCTATTCTGAGGAAACCTGCTATTCTAAGCATGGGTTTCCTGCATCAGCCAGGGTTGTAGAGCAGACACAACAGACTGGGAGTTCATCTCCTGCATCTGATCAGAGGTTTGACGAGTTTGTAGCATGACTAAGAGAGATTATGCCTGGCACGTCTGGATCCACCAGCTCTCCTTCAGGATCCTTTGAGGTCGCTGCCTCAGCATCTGCGTCTACATCAGGTATAGAATATGATTTTACTAGTTGTTACAGGGCAGACTTATCTGAATGAATCATGGATTCCGGCGCATCTCATTATCTTTGTGGTGACAGAGGTCGGTTTAGTGTTTTTCGTCCTACTCAGCCTGGACGATCAGTTGTGATAGCAGATGGAACATATTCCCCCATCATTGGTCAGGGGGAGGTGCAGTTGACTTCTACATTAAGGCTTCCGAATGTTCTCTATGCTCCTGATTTTTCTATGGATCTATTATCAATTAGTCATCACCATAGATTTACATTGTCGTGCCATATTTGATCCATATGCTCTTGTGTTGCAGGCCATACTCACGTGCAGAGTGATTGGAACTGGTTGTGAGCAAGGGGGCTTTTACAGACTAGTGCAGTCTCCGTATGCCGGCGCTTCTTCTTCTATCCACACTGGATCTGTTTCTCCATATATGTGGCATCTGCGATTTGGTCATCTTCCTCTACAAAAGTTGATTCATGTTCTTCCTCAGATGTCTCCTCGCGCCACTTTTCAGTGCGAGACCTGCCAGCTTGGGAAGCATCATCGGTCCACTTTTCAGAGTCGTCAGGGTCCAAGTAGTCATTGTCTGTTTGAGTTGCTCCATTTCGATATTTGGGGTCCTAGTCGTGTCCCAGATCATTAGGGACAGATTTTATCTTGTTGCAATTGATGAGTTTTCTCGTTTGTCTTGGGTTTTTCTCATTAAGAACAAGTTTGATGCTGGTCCTGTTATTCGGTCTTTTATTAATGAAATAAAGAACATTTTCTCTGCAAAAGTCAAGTTCATACGTTTTGATAATGCATTAGTCTTGCATTCTCAATTTCTTAGGTCTCATGGTATTGTGCATCAGACTTCATGCGCATATACTTCCCAACAGAATGGGGTGGCTGAAAGGAAACACCGCCATCTTTTGGATGTTACCAGAACTCTTTTGATTAAGAGTCGTGCTCCTCATTCCTATTGGGGAGATGCGGTTCTAATTTCTTGTTATCCGGTGAACCGTATGCCCTCTTCGGTACTTGGGGAGAAGATCCCATTCTTGATTGCATTTCCCGAGACGGATCTTTTCCCGCTTATGCCTCGTGTTTTTGGTTCTGTTGCATTTGTTCATCAACTCTCTCCTGCTCTTGACAAGCTCTCTCCCAGAGCTGTCAAATGTGTGTTTAATGGGTATTCCAAAACCCAAAAGGGATATCGCTGTTTTGACCTTGTTCGACGAAGATATTATGTTAGTGCTGATGTCACCTTCTTTGATTCTATTATGTATTTTTCTCCCACAGGTGACAGGCTTACTCCTTCAGAGGTCGGAGAAGAGATCTATATGCCTCCTCCTCCGTCGTTACCATGTTCTACACTATCTCCACTTCCACCGCCTCCACCACCTCCACCACCACCACCACCTCCACCACCGTCTTCTGTTTTCTTTCCATGGGTCTACCAGCGAAGGTCCCATGCTCATGCGCCTCCTCCGTCATCCAGCACGCCCAAGGTATGTACTGAGCATTTGAGTTCTTCTAATGGCACGAGTGATTTGCATGTACAGATTGAGGTGCAGCGTGCAGATACTATCTCTACTACTCTTGCTGAGGATCTGGATATGCCTATTGCACTAAGGCGTCAGAAAAGAGCATGCACTATGCACCCTATTGGTTCTCATGTTTCCTTGGAGCTTCTATCTAAGGATTTTCAGCATTTTGTTGTGGTGTTATCTGCTATAGAGATACCATGGTCGTATCAGGAGGCCCTGCAAAGCAGTCAGTGGCGTCTGGCTATGGAGGAGGAGATGGCAGCTTTACAGGCACGAGGTACATGGAGTGTGGTCCATGCTCCACCAGGTGCGTTTGTTTTGACAACAAGTGGTTATTTACTGTGAAGCATCGGGCTGATGGTACAGTAGACAGATACAAGGTCAGGCTAGTTGCTCGTGGGTTCACTCAGATCTATGGAGTGGACTATCGGGACACTTTTTCTCCTGTGGCGTCATTCTACCTTGCGTATTCTTATTGCTGTGGCGGTGGTACGTGATTGGCCTCTTTTCCAATTGGATGTCAAGAATGCTTTCTTGTATGGTGATCTGCAGGAAGAGGTTTACATGCAACAACCACCTGGGTTTGCTGTTGAGGCGGAGTCCAGTATGGTGTGCCGTCTTCATAAGGCTATATATGGCCTTAAGCAGAGCCCGAGGGCTTGGTTTCAGAAGCTCTCAGAATTGATTGAGCAGAAGGGGTTTGTCAGATTTACTGCAGATCATACTCTCTTTGTAAAGAGAAACCAGAGAGGTATTGTAGTCATTTTGGTTTATGTTGATGACATTGTTATCACTGGCAGCGATGAACATGGCATTCAAGCAACTAAGGATTTCCTTGGACAACAGTTTGTTACCAAGGACCTTGGCATGCTTCGTTACTTTCTTGGCCTGGAGTTTGTACGGAATCAGCAGGGTATGGTTATGACACAAAGGAAGTATGTTACTGATCTTCTATCTGAGATAGGTATGACAGGATGTAGACCAGCTACGACCCCGATGGATCCTAATGCGAAGCTCCATGATGACGGATCTGAGGAGGTGGAAAAGAGACGGTCCAGAGAGCTGGTAGAGAAATTATTGTATGTTACCATTACGGCGTTACCATGCCTGATATATCTTTCGCCTGTGAGTAGAGTAAGTCAGTTCATGGAGCAACCCATGCAGGCGCACATGGATGCAGTATTTCATGATCCTGAGATATTTGAAGTCATCTCCAGGTACATGTCTTCTGTTTAGAAGAGATACGTCTCTCTCAGTCACAGAGTGTGCAGATGTAGATTATGCTGGGTGTCCTAAGGACAGGAAGTCTACTTCAGGTTTCATTATGTTTGTTGACAACTCACTTGTCTCATGGAAGAGTAAGAAACAAACCGTTCTTGCTCGATCTAGTGCATAATTAGAATATAGGGCAATGGCCCAAGGTAGTATGGAGATGATGTGGGTCAAATCTGTCTTAACCGATTTAATGATTGAAGTGCCCCTTCCTATGCATCTCAAATGCGACAATCGTGCAACCTTGTTTATAGCTAATAATCCAGCATTCCATGAAAGGACAAAGCACATTGAGGTGGACTGTCATTACATTCGTGATTGATCCAAAGGGGCTTATTTCAACATCTTATGTAGCGTCAGGAGATCAGATTGCAGACATGTTTACTAAAGCCCTGGCTAGAGGTCCTTTTTATCATTGTTGTTCCAAGCTGAACATGATAGACATAATATGCTCCAGCTTGAGGGGGAGTGTTAAGATATTTATATTATTTTGTCCTTTTTTCCATATTGTTTATTTCTATTGTTTTGGTTTATGTAATTTACCCTTAGAGATTTTCTCCTATATAAAAGAGCTCTAGGGTTAGATGGAATACAACTTTTCTTTCTCCCTTTCCACAATAGCTTGAAAGGACTTCATCAGTCTTGTTCTAGGATTTGATGCACACCTCGGTCCACTAGTAGCTAATGTTGAGATGTCTTGTAAAAATTGATGAATGAAATATGTGACATTGGAAGATCCTTCTTTCCCGTAGTGGCCTCATGTCCGAAGATCCCAACAATGAGAATAGCGAGCAAGATCCAGCAAATATTAGATGACATTTAAACAACGCATACAACAGTTGCATTATATTAGAAAGTTCAAATGATAATTAAAAAATAGTAAATCTATAAGATACAATAGATACAACAACAAAGCCTTTTCCCACATTAAGTAGGCCGGGCTACATGGATTCTTTGCCTCCATTAAGATCTATCTTGGTTCTTTCTCAGGCTTAGATCCGAAAAACTAAGATCCCTTCGGATAGTCTCATTTCAACACTTCTTGGGTCTTTCTCGCTCTCTTTTAGCCGTCTCAACATCCCAAAACTTGCATCTCCTACTTGGTACATCAGCTGATACAATAGATAAAGAAGAAAATTGGCTTATGGCCCGACCTTACTCAAGACCCAGACTAGGGCTGGGAGCCTTGACGTATGCTCGTGAGCCGACTTGGCCCGGATCTTGGGCAATGGGATTTTGGAATCTCATCTAGTTTGGGTCCAACCCACGGCCTAACTCGACCCGCAATTTGGGGAGGTCTACTACTGACCATATATGTTTAAAAACATAAGATTATATGTATTAAATAATTTTATATTTGTAATAATTAAAAATACTCAACCAATAATTTCGACTAGTCACGTGAAAATTGTCATATTGTTTATTTAGCGACTCTATTCGACTTAAAATTCCGAGTTTTTGCAATGCAATTCTTTTATTGACCCTGTTCGACAAATCCTGACTAATTTCAACTAGTCACTCGACAATTGTTGTAATCTTGGTGTAGCAAATTAATAAAGCGAAGTCGATAGAGTTTTGGGCATGCCTGGAGGTTGCCGGTTGATGCTGTATATGTGAGTTCCTGTGACAAGCAGAAGGCTCTGTAGCTAGAGATGGAGCAGAAGCTTTCTAGGCTGGAATTTCATAGATGTAGAGAGGGGGGCGATTGATCTTTGCTGAAGTCTGGTGTCTTCGGCAATCTGATATTTACCTTTCAGTTTATAAGTTGCCGGTAAGGATTGATAGATTTGGGGGGGGGGGATTATTTGCTGTGCCTCTTGGCTACTATGGCGTTGCTGCTGACCTTGACTTGTGCGAGGGTGTTGTTGCCTTCCAATTTCTGCGAAGGCCTTTGCTCAGTGATCTCAGAGGTGGTCCCTTTTTTTCTCCTGGTGGCAGGGAATGTACGATCCTTTAGGTTCTTGCAAGACTATTGGATGTCGATTGGGGTCTATGTGATTTCGTCGACTCTTTGCTTTGGCTATTTATATGGAGGATTTGGTTGCGGATTGCTGACCTCCCTTCGATGCGAGGACCGGTGCATGGGCACAGATGTTTTCTACAGGTTGCTTTGAGCAATGCGCAATGGATTTTTTCATATGTTAACTGATAGAGCCCCGGGAGCATCCTGCAAGGGCGCGCGACTATTGGACCTGGTCAGAGGAGTTCATGGTGGACATTTACAAATTACAATCTGTTGATGACCCAATATACACGAGTCGAATTTGACTGTAGGTTGGTTAAGTTGATAATGCGGGTCCCTTTGAGAGTGAAGATATTATTTTGAATGGAGATGGTGAAGACATGGGTATCAAGGGCATGTTTTATCGTAAGCATGGTGATTTCCAGCTCTATGGATATTGACCACCTTTTCTTCATGTGTACCATTACAAAAGAGGTGAGGAGGGCTTGCGTTGAATGGCTGGGCATCTCTGGCCCGATCAGTTTTGGAGGAGCTTTGGGGCATAACCTATTGGCCTAGAGCTGACGGGGAGAACTGTCTTTCTATGGGCAATTTGACTTGTCTGACATGCCTTAGTTTTCCAGGGGAGTAACATTACATTGGGAATATTTGCCCGCATGCAAGTCTTTATTGTCATGGTTGATGTTCTTGCAATAATTTATATGGTGCTTAATAGAGTTTCTGGGTGAGAAAACCTACCGAGGGTGAACACCTGTCACTGTATAAGAAAACCTTCTTTTAAGCCTGCTTAAGTGATCATCCTTTCCTTCCAAAAAATAAGAGGCCGTGGATATGGATGAGATTGATTCAGATTACTTCCATCCGATACTTATAGGGATGAAAATGAATATGAATATATTCGTATCCGATCCGCTATCATATTCGTTTTAAACATATTTTGACATTCGTATTCGTATTCATTTTAAAATGGATGCGGATATGGATATCACTTTGACATTCGCTAATAGTCGCGTTCGTATTCGTATATCCATTTTCGTACATGAGTATAGTAATATATTTATTTATAACTGTACGTAACAAACATTTTATGATTGCATTCACCGTTGGTGATATATTTGTTTTTTTTGAAGCAATTGTTGATATATTTGTTATGAAAAGAAGATGTGTGATATATCTATTTTATGTGTAAACTATCCTAAATATGTATATTTTTGTTAATATATCAAAATATTTATGTTATTATTTGTATCCGTTTTGTATTCGTTTTACGTTCGTATTCGTTTTTAAAGATATGGTAACACAATTTTCATATCCGTCAATATTCGTATCCGCTTTCGTATTCGTATTTTAAAATGGATAAGGATATGATTATACCTATATTCGTATTCCGTATCCGACCGTTTTCATCCCCAGATACTTATCTTAATATGTAGAAAAGTTATATGCCATAACCAAAATTAAAACCGATTTTTCCACATCTACTTTTTATCTTCATTTTTAGTTGTAATGCAGATTAATCTGTGATTAAGAAAGACTACTTAGTTATATCCTTCCAACTCCAACCTCTGCCCAGTGCTAACAAGTAAAATTAGAATCATAATTTCTTTTTAAGTTTGTTTTGAATAATGTTTGATGCCTGGCACTCATATACCAACAAGAAACGTAGCAAATGAATAGTCAATATTCTCTTCTATACAAAGGGGTGTATTCCAGATCATTTTTAGGGATGGTAACGTGGGTTTAAGCTGCATCAAAATGTGGAGGCTATATATTTGCAAGAAAAAAGTATTTTTTTCCCTTTGTTATGGCATAACAAAAAATGTCTAAGCAATAATTGGATATCAGGAGAAGGAGAAAAAAGCAAGAAAGAAGGCTATCCCGACCGCAGAACCTTATTCTGTTGAACAAGCAGGAGAACTCCAAACTGAGGAGCCCAAAGCACCTGAGGTTTTCAAGGAAGCTCCGCTACCAGTCAAGATCATTGAACCAAGTGTGCGATATAGGGGTGGCAAAAGGGTTCCAATCAACCTCCAAAAACCATCCTTAGCAGGAAGAAGGCCCCTGCTTACTGGATCTGGGCTGCTCCTGCTGCCGCAGTTCTGATAATCGTTTCTCTTGGATTCTACTATACATCTATTAAGAAGTGAAGCAGCAGATGGAGGCATGCCTTGTGTGCAGTTCGGGAAGTGTGTAGGGTGATGATATTCGTTAATTTATGGTCCCAAGACACTCCTATCAACAAGGAATTCTGCTTGTAAGTTTCCTTTGTTGGTCTTTTCCGTGGACATCGAACATTTATCCCCGAGTAGCAATTCTTATACTAAATGGCTGTGTCGCTTTCTCAACCAATACACACTGAGATCATTGTTTTATATGTTCCTGTTCCATCTGGATTTTGATTTCAAACACTTTGTAACTTAGCTACTCTTGTCCCGTTTAAACTGAAAACATCGCGATGAATTGTGCCCTAATCACAGCCGCATTTATCATCATTCATTATATTGTAGTACATTGTAATTGAGGTTAATATTA
>JAZKJV010002821.1:600000-780759 GCA_037367405.1 Ottelia alismoides
GGAAATCTAAAGACCGGAGTACGGGTTGAAATAAAGCTTCGGAAAATGGATGGACGGCTGGGCACAATTTTTTCTAAGACCCCCAAACATGTACCAAAAAAACTGGGGCAGAACCAGGAATTTCTCAAAGGAGGGGCCGAGTATACAATTATTATGTATGCTCAAAAATAGAAAAATCTATGTATTTTTGAACGATGTTTTTAAATAGAATTAATATTTTTAAAATGAACCTCTATCAATATTGATAAACGAAGAATTTAAATCTATTATTAATGTTAGAATTTCAAATAGATTGGTATTTTCCGTGGAAATTTTCAAAATTGGATAAATATATTAATTTAAGCCTCTCCGAATCCATCCTAAAAAGGCTAAATTTTCAAGTCAAATTTTAAAACAAAAAAGTTCATGGTTAAAAGGAAACAATAAAATTTATTTTATTTATAAAGAGTACTAAAAATAATGGGAGAGATAAATAAACTCGAATACGGTTTTATATCAAATTATTTTAATACTTTGGAAGTGATTGGATAAATCATACAAAAGAAAGTAAAATTGATGGAGATAAGATTCGAACCCTGGTCTTCAAAATAATAACATTGCCACTCTACCACTTAACCATTTAATGATTCAACAACATTTCTCTAACAACATTAGTTATAATACAGTTAAGGAGTCATATTAAAAACTTATAATATTGTATAAGTGACGCATAATAATCATGGGGGCATAATGTATACTAGTTCCGCCCCTTGACTCGATAAAATTTTATATCAAATTATTTTAATACTTTAGAAGTGATTGGATAAAGAATATAAAAGAAAGTAAAATTGATGGAGATAAGATTCGAACCCTGATCTCCAAAATAATAATCTCGCCACTCTACCACTTGACCATTTAATGATTCTGCAACATTTTTCTAACAACAATGATTATAATACAATTAAGGAGGGGTTGTATTAAAAACTTAATACGTTGTATAAGTGACGTATAATAATCATGGGGGGCCATGACCCCCCCATGATGTATACTAGTTCTGCCCCTGAAAAAAAAGATTCTATATCCATAGGGGCACAACAAGATCCAAGCAGAGCTACCAAAAATCCAAATACAAAGAAGCCACTACCAAATAAAAATCTGACCAAAAAGGTCCAAGCTTCAAGAAAACCTGCAGATCTTAGTGGAGACTCGGCTATATTGGCCAGCTTCATAAGGAGAGGTGACTACACTGGCCACTTTCCAGTTCTTTTCTCCTTCTTCTAACTTCTCCCCCATTTCGATTGTGAACACAGCGCGACAGACCCTAGAAGGAAATACCTGACTCCCCGAGGACGAGTTACTGGAGAGGAGGTTTGCATGGTAGTCCGGCATTCTGGATGGGAAGATCTAAAACCTTTCACACACATGAGTCGATTGTTTAATGTTCATAAGGTATGCTTTGAGAGGAGGATCGATCTAAGATGACTTCTGAGTCAAAACTGTGATAATGATGTGTAGAACTTGAAGGCTGTTGATTTTAAAATTCTAAGTCTCATAGAAGTTTCGCCAAACTAATAATCCAAAGGTCAATCTAGTTTTATTTTCACCTTCAGCTCATGGCCTTGGTATGGAACCCAATTTCATTTCACCTCATGGCATTTCTTTTGATGCTCAGGGACGAGCATGGTTTAAGTATAGGGGATGATGAATCTCAGATTCATCACTCTAAAAGTCAATAATTAAGCTCTAACCCAAAAAATCATTGACATTTCTTCATTTATTCTGCATAATTAGCATTCATGCATGTTTTGATAAGAATTACATTTTATCACTTATTTTCGCACAAAATAAGAAGCCAAAAATTCCAGCTAAATTGACCTGTAAATTGGCCTAACTTCCCTGATTTTTAACTAATTCATGCTAACTCCAATTGACCCAAAACTACCTCCACTGTGTACGTATCACTGATAAGAATAAGTAAAAAAATACAAAAAAAAAACTAACCGAAATAAGTGGACCAAAAACCCAAACCCTAGTTCTCGGATTTTCGGACTAAAACCTCAATATCTTCTTCATACAGTGTATGATTTAATCGTACTCACTTTTGAACTAATGTGCATTTAATTACCTTCAAAACAAGACTAAATTCAAGTGAATCGGAGCTCATATGTGAAAGTTAAGTTTTGGACCTCTTTTGTACATTTTATATTTTAGCAGTTTTCGACCTATTATTTTATGTATATAATTAACCCATTTTATTTGATCCATTTTTCATGTGTCTTCTTTGATGAAAGTTTTATTAAAATACGTAAAAATCCAAATCCAAAATGAGCTTGAAATCAAAGAAACTAACTGAGTCCGAGTCTTCACTAACTATCTGTGAAAAATTGGTCTTTTTATCTTTTATTTTATTTCTTATTTTTCTTACTCAATAAAATTTTAAAAAATAGATTAATGTGTAAATATTTATCTTTGATTTTATCCTATTTTTTTGGATTTTTATCTGGTTTAAAAATGACAAAATAATTATAAAACCCAAAAATCAAGATATTCTATGTATATGGGATACCCAAAAATATCACTATGCACAAGTGGTCGATGTTGGTTTGGGTGTCTTCATGAAAGTTGTATATATCATCAAGACGAGCAACTTTTATGAAAATAATTTTTCAATCCAGGTCATTTACTATTTTTTACGTATTTATTAAGGTTTTTCAATTTTTGTGAGGCTTACACGTGGCAGCTCCTGGAGCCGCCACGTCTCACGTATTTTTGAGGTTTTTATATTTCGTTTTTTATAAAAAAAATAAAGACGCGCACATGCAGGGCACGTGCCTCCTGCGCATGTGCCCAGCACGTGCTCCTCGCACTCCTCTCCTGATGACACGTGACGCTACCAGGGTAGTCCGATCTCAGCCGATCGGACGGTGCTTGTATCCCGTCGTCTTCCTCTCCCATCCTCTTTTGCTCCGCCGGTGATTTCACCGCCGCCCCACGCCTGCGAATCCCTCCTCTGTGATATTCTCCCCCGCGGACCCTCATTGAATCCTCACGAATCTCGCACCTCCGATCTCCATCAAACCCAATCGCGATCAGTCCCGCATCCCTTCTTGCGAATCACGACGCCACAACCTTTCTTCTCCGGCTGACTCCCCTCGACCCTATTTAAGCTCTGCCGCACCATCGATCAGACCCTTCCACGATTGCACACGTCAAGGACCCCGGTGGTGATAGCCTAGAGTCCCGCTCGTCTCCAGCACGATCCGAGCTTCACAGCTCATTGCAGCCCCACGGTCGAGATCCCCTCATTTGTTGTTGCTTTGCTCCAGCACCGTCGTCGATCCAATGCCATCTTCATCGACAACTGCCAACGTCTTCGACTTCACCGCCATTCTTCATCGATATCTTCTTCCAACGCCATCAACAACACGCCAGCTCCCCGACCACAGCTCCATCACCGGAGCTCGCTGCTCCGCCAAGGGCATCATCATCAGCATCGGCTCCGCTATAGAAGGTCCATCAGAACACCATCCACCATCGTGCCCTCTCCCCATCGAAGGCCATCCGCCGATATGTTCTCTAAATCAACCATCGGGTGACAGCTCGGTCCTCCTCCTCCCTCAGCGAGATCCGAGGCCCCCGGCCTCGTCGTAGAACGGCCTCAAGCATGTTGCCTTTGCTCCAGCCATCGTAGCCATCGAGCCCACGATGCATCTTGCATTTACGTACATATTCATCAACTTGTTGCGCCATCGTCAGGAGCTCGGATCCTTCACCTGAAGCTTCTGGATTCCCTTCTTCATCGCCATCATCACCAACGTCCACTCCGTCGCAAGCTTCACCGACACATCGACAGCAATGTCTTCGCCACGCCTACGACAACATCACCACCTGCGATGCTCCGCCTTCGCATCTGGCGAACCATTGCTGGGCGCCTTAGCTACTCCGAGCACCAGAGCTTCATCGACACCCCCCTTCTGCCAAGGCATCACCGTCATCTATACTACTCCGCCACATTAACGCATACCAAGGGAGTTGAGAGACAGACATTATATTTTCATCAGGAAAACTTTCAGAAATTGGGAACCCGTTATCGGTTGGTGAAGATGATGAGGGGAGCCTCGATAAGTGATCAGCTACGACATTCTTTGCTGCTACTTTGTCTCGGATTTCTAGATCAAATTCTTGTAGCAACAACACCCACCTAATCAGTCTATGCATGGCATCTTTCTTTGTGAAGAGGTATTTGAGAGCAGAGTGGTCTGTGTAGATTATGATATGAGATCCTAAGATGTAAGATCAAAATTTCTCTAGTGAAAATACCACAGCCAGCAGTTCTTTCTCAGTCACAGTGTAGTTCCTTTGAGAATCATCCAAGGCTTTGCTGGTATAGTGGATGGCATAGGGTTTTCCATCTTTCCTTTGACCTAATACTGCCCCACCAGCATAATCAGAAGCCAGGAGCTGATCAACCACCCGCCGCACCAGGCTCCGCCAACAAGAAGCCTCCAGCAGTGCTGCTCTATCGTGGGCCACTGGCGTACTCCTCCGCATTCCGTCAGGCTCCAACCTTGAGGCTCCCGCACACGTGAGGCGCACGTGCATCGGGGGGATGTCAGCAACCCCAGGGTCACGTGCTGGGAATATTTTAGAAGACCCCCCATGGGTTAGCCTATTTGCGAAGGAGCCCCGCCACTCAAAGATCACATGCCTGGCACATGACCTCTTGAGCATTTTGCAGTAGTACCCCTAAGGGTATAGGTATTTACATTTTTATCACAGCCTTACATTTGTTAATTATTGTAATTACAGTAATACCCTGTGTTCTCCTTTAATTTTAGACCTCTAAGTTGCATATTTTTATTATTTAAAAAATAACATGATGTTCGTCAATTAATTCTCTACATCTTGGCATATGTTGAACATTTTTGTGATCTTTGGTTAATTAATAATTAATTGTTTTGTGGAAACTTTCTTATTTTGCCAATTTTGTGCTTGAATATTCATAAGTAATTAATCGTTACTTTAAAAATTGTCAAAAATTCATAAATTGTAGAATTAATTGTGTTTTACATCATATCCCAAAAGAATTGCATTTGCATGCATAGTTTGCTTTCTAAAAATCATTTTGCATATTTTAATATTTAATTTTTAATAGGTATTAAATCTTATATTTTTGATGTTTACGATTTTTTTGAGATCCATCACCTAGTGGTAGATCTTGGATTATTTTATCCCTTGAAATAATTAGGTTTAATATTTATTATAATTAATAATTAAAATCCACTTTGTTTGCATTCAAAAATCATAAAATATTTACATTGCATCCAAAAATTCCAAAAAATATATAATGTATTCATTTCATCGTAATTGTCATCTTGGCCAAATTTCATATTTTTCGGACATCGTTTGATTTATATTCATTTTCTAGTCCTTAAAATTGGCCAAATTTGCATTTTGCATCCCAAATTGCATTAAAAATATAAAAAAAGACCACCTTGAAAATCGTCCACGAAATTTGATAGATAAAATTCTAGGTTGTTCCTTTACCTCCTTGTGTTCGACCTTGGGACTTGCCCAAGTAAAATAAACGTAAAATCACATTGATTAAAATTAATTAAATCTCATGTGGTTATTTCTTGACTGATTCCGAGTGCCCGCCTACAACGAAATGACACATATAATTTAAACGCACGATAATACACATCATTTAACCAGGGCATTTCTACGGTTTGTCAGCAGGCGAGATTGTCAAGGGATTGGGTTCTCATAGACTGGTCCATGAGAACCGGACGGGTTGCCTCGCTAGAAATGTGGCTGACTCTGCTGGTACTGGTGAGGGGGAGGCTGAGAATGCTACTGAGGTGGTTGTTGCTTCCTCTACTATTGTCCCTGATGGTAGGAACGAGGAACCTGTTGGTACAGCTGCTGGGGGTGATGGGGTTGCTGCTGCTGCTGGCTGCTCTGCCCGCCCTGAGCTGGAGGCTGTTGTCGGGACGAGGTGCCTCCGATAGACCACTTGAATCCTGGATGATCACGATGGATCCAAGGTTGCTGTTGGTATTTGTCATACCAAATCCCGTTGACTTCCATCAACGGCTCCTGCTCGTATGGTGAAGGGGGAAGAACTGCCAGGGGCTGATCCGACTGATACACCACCATCTGAGTGTCGTGAGGTGCTGGTTGGGAGAAATGCTACTACATTTGGACCGACTCTGCCTGAATGTGATGCACCTTGTGGCAGTTAGCAGAAGGTTGGATGGAGCTGCTGCTACTGGGATCAGCCCGTGACATGAGACGGGGCTGAGGAGCCGTCTGTGCCTCCCGGAGGCACATGATCTGGGTCTTCAGGTCACTAAGCATCTGTGCCAACTGATCTATTTGAGTGAGGCCATGGCACTGCATGCAACTGCCTCATCATGTGTGGTGGCCTCGTCTCTGGCTGATTATCTGGTCGTCTATCTCCTCCTCCAGTTGCTCCTCCAGCTGTGGGTATTTTTCCACTAGCGAGTCTCTGCGGCTCTCCTCTACCGGCTCTCATCTCCGCAAGCCCTCGTCGCACCTCTGCCATGAATGCTCAATGGTCACGAATCTGTCTCTACATGGTCTCCAAGGATGCTAGAAGTGTGTTGTTGATGGCGCCTTGATTAAGTTTGTATGTGGAACCCTGGGGCTGCTCATCGGTGCATCCCTCACTGCTGGCCATCTCTCGAGTCTCTACAAAGGCAAAAGACCCCAACTCCAGTGTCGTCAAATGTACATAAATATGTGCTGGCCTCTGCTCTGGCACCTCAAGGCTGGTGGAAGAAGGGAGGTCGAGCGGGAACAGGGTGGAAACGGACTCAGGTTCAGAGAGCTGGTCGAGGCTCTCAGAAACTGTCCTAGATGGATGGAAAGGAGCGCTCGGGAGCGGTGCTGTCAACAGCAGCCTAAGGGACCTCCTTCCCATCATCGTGGTGTAGGGATTATGACGTTGAGATCTGGAATACAAACAGGGTCAGAAATAAAATCCCCAATTCACCTATGCAACACTGAGCTGATGACTTCGAAACTCGATCGTTAATCTTGTCAATTTTATTTAGGTGATCAATCAGTCTATCAGAGTAATTAAGCGAGTTGTTGGGAATCTGATGCTCCCAGGAAACTGACCTAATTCCATAGTTAGTTTTTCCCAACCAGTATGGGTACGGACTGTTTACCGGCTACCCAATCTGCCCAATCTACAAAAGAAGTCCCGGATCGATTACCACCTACCCGGTGAAATCCTCACTGGAGAACAACCAACCGCAATACCAGTAGTCTGAAAGGAGTTCAGGTATGGCTCTAGCCTAGTGTGCGGGTCACTCTCTCGCTACAGACAAACCAACCAATGGGGGTGACTCTCTCCAAAACAAGAGATTTTATAATGAAGTGTATTTTAAGGTCCAATTTTCATTAGCAGCCCCAATTTTATTGTTTTCACTTTTTTAGTTATTTTTCAAATGAAAACAATGCATAACGAATTTTATGATTTCCTTGGGTTATTTTGAGTCCAAAAACGGGGGGAGGAAGTTGAAAAAACTGATGCGCGATCAAACACTATGATGCATGCAGAGATAGAAATGTGTACTTGTCTCCAGGACTCTACATGCAGGGTGATCCGTGCATAAATTTAAAGATAGAAAATAAACTAACTATATGATGCACGATGAAATTCGCCTTAGATGAGCAATTTCTAATGATTGTGAAGAACAAATAGCTAACTAATCAGAGAGAGGCCTGAGTCTAGTCTCGGAAGTCAATCGGTGTCCGCCATAATGGATCCTGCACGCACTGTATATGACCTCTAGCATCACGTGGTCTCTCTAACAATCAAGTTAACTTTTTCTTATTAGTTATTATCTAGGTCCAATTACGATCTATAGGAATAGGCAAGAAATTAGGTGTTGGTCCTTAGCTAGTTACGTCATAGTCACCAAAAAAATGAAGTCTAGGGGCCAAAACTTCAAGAATCAAATAGAAAATAAGGTGATGAAATTAAAAACTGTGAAAAAATCCGATGAGGTTCCCCAAGTGCACCGGCACTTGGTGAAACAGACCCCGAAATGTTTGAGTGTCCAGGAGTGAGTCCAAGTCCACAATTATAATAATAATAATAATAATCGGCTGAAAATAAACTATCTATCTAATAAAACTAAGTCCTCCTGCTCTTCTGCTCCTCCTCTAGTGTTGTCTCCTCCAACAGAGAGCCGAAGCATCCCTTAGATGGTTCCTCGCACGGAAAGAGAAACAGTTTTATCAGATAGATACCAAAATAAGCAAAAATAGAGAAATGACTACTAAGCCATGCTCCCCGGCAACGGCACCATTCTTATGATCTACCTGTCAATTAAGGTTAAGTATCAAGATAAATCAATGGTCGTTATGACCCCAATCAGTTGGCAAACTCAACAAGAAGAAGAAAACCACTCAATAAAATAAAACAATCAAGCATAGAGAATGTAAGTGGTTTCGCTATTTATTTTACTTGGAATAGCAACCAGGGTCGATCACAAGGAGAACAGAAATGTGCGTAGTAGTCAAAATTCAGAAAATGAAACAACATATTTGTGGTGGTTTTAATTTTGCAAATTTTTATAATTTTAATAAAGAAGCCAAAATAACAAATAAGGAAACAAGGCAACACACAAATCTTTTGTATTTTTCTTTATAGGTAAAAATACTCAGAAAATTAATATAAAAATATTTTTGGGTTTCTGAACTTTTAAAATGTTTTAGTGGTTTTCTAGGGTTTTGCAACCAGGACCAAATTGTAAATTAAAATTACTTAAAATGCCCTGAAGTCGGTGGGGAGCAATTTTATGATAAACTAGAGATAAAATGCAACAAACATGAACTGAAATGATAACTTTTTTGATTTTTTTCCAAAAATTTTTTATGATTTTTATAAGTTTTAGGTCATTTGTAATTTTTAGGGTTTTTTAAAAGGAATTTCCAAACAAAAATGCTACTAAAGATCAAACATAACAAAAACACACAAGCAGGAATTTTTGTGGAATTTTTAAGAAAATTTTTAAATTTTTTATGGGTTTCCAAAAATAGGTAGGACACTTTTTATGGGTTTTAGATTTTTCAAAGATAATAAATGCAATGAAATTAATCCTAAAAAAATATCATAAATACTACATGTCAACAGGAGTAAACAATAATTTTTAGGGAATTTTTGGAATTAATTTGATATTTATTAATTTAATTAAGAGACAGACAGCTCACAAGGACCTACTTGTAATTAAAATAAAGCTCCAGGCCTAACAATAACATAGGATGAAAAGTCTAGGGCCTAAATCGCAAAAAGTCCAAGCAATCACATGTGGAACACGTAAATCAGGCTCACAAGGTTATAACTGTAATTCTCAAAACATATAATTCATTCATTAACCAGTAGAGAATTTAGGACACAATTTGCAAATAACCCAATAAAGCACGTGTAGTCGCACGTGACTCTAACTCAGCTGGACCAAAAGGCAAATATCGAAAAATGTAAGGGTTTGACTGCAAAATATCTAAAATAAATAAACTAAGACAAATATTTACATGACTAAGCAAACAAATGTATAAGAAAGAGGGGCCTATGTGATATTTACCCCTTATTAAGATGCCATCCAACGGTCGAGGGCATTCCACTTAAGATGGACGGTCTTATTAAGATGACATCCAACGGTCGAGGGCATTCCACTTAAGATGGACAGTCAGGATCTATGGGTACCCCTCCGGCGATGGACGGCTCTGGCTTAATCCTCTATGGATCCAACGGTTGAGGCTCCTCGAGACTGGACGGTGACGATTAGATATGGGGAGGAGTCCCGATCCAACGCTAGTATAATATCTGGACGAACTGGGAAGGAACTCGCCTCCGGTGGGTTTCAATCAGCAATTAAGCGCTAGTCCGACGTCCTAGCAAGCTGCTCAAATGGGGGAAATGTCACCGATGATTGTCGCAGTTGCTGGAGTGCTTAGTTGGGTCCAGGACCAAGGAGAAGGTCCTGGAGAGGCAAGGGGTCTTGGAGCTGTTATTCTGGGCTCTTTGGCTTTCAAATGAGGTCCTTAGGTGCTCCAATCCTGTAGGAGAACGGATGTGCTCGAAGATGATGCTCCGATGAGGAGTTAGAGCACCAAAGTTATCAAAAATAGAGGAGGAGATGGATGGGTCAGGTCTTTGGTGGGGTGGAAGAGTAACCTGGTGCTCGACTCCAACCTGGTGGATGGAATCAAGGGGAAGATTACGGAGCGTAGTGTAGAAATGGAGGAAGGTCATGTGAGGGCATGCGATTGTCGGAGCGAGGCGGTGACAAGGGATTGATATGGTCATCGGAGTGAGGATGAGATGCGAGTGAATGATCGATTCGAGCGGGAAATGAAGATAAATGGAGTACCTAGGGGTGAAGGGAGCCGCCTGGGGTTGCAGACGGAGTCCATAGTGGTGATGGCCTCGATGGGGAGGTGCGTCCAGAGATTGAAGCTCCTCACGATGGAGCTGAGATGAAACTCGTCGGACCTGGGGGTACTACGCGCCAATCGCCACACTCATCCTCTCCCTCTTGTGTTATCACTCTGAAAAGGAAAAGATGGGTGCAATGGAAGTGGTGGAGTAGACGAAGGTGGTGGGGGAGGGTGCAAAGGTTTTACAGGGGTTCTAGGTCCAAAAAGATAGGGATGAAGCTCGTGAACCGAGGTGTGGATCAAAAGGGTGAAGAATGGCCGTTGATTAGGGATATGCGCTCCTCAGTTGGGGATTTTAATCAAAGGTGAAGTTGAGAGGATCGGGTCAGGAAAAGGGGCGAATATCGGAGCAAACCCGAATCAGGAGAAAAAGAGAAGGCGGGGACTAGTTGATCGAGGTCAACATTGCGGAGATGGACCAATCAGATGCGTCGGAGGAAAAGGACAAGAGGCGCTAGAAGATAAAATAGGGAGTTAAATAAAGATAATTGAATTGAAAATAATAAATGAATTTAAATTAAAAAGTATATAAAATAAAGATTATTTATTATTTTTCAGAGTATTAATATGTGATTTTTAGTTATTTTTATGAAAAATAAATTAGTGTATATACAATACATGGTATTATATACAGGTATAATATACCTATGTATTATGTACAAATATTTTTATTATCTTATTGTTATAGAAATACCCTTATTTTATATTTTATTTATTTAGAACAATATTCTATAAGTGTAAAATAATTTTTATTTTACTTTTATAGATTATTTAATAGGATATAATAAATAGTGGAGGTAATAGGTACACATGTGTTTTGTTCAATGAATGGAGGATTTTATTTTTATTTCATTTTTATGATTTTTATTTTATTTTATATTTGTTTTTAAGAATATATACAAAGTTTTAAAATAATATATTAACTTTATTTTGTCAAAAATAGGTATGTACAAATATTATACACAAATATAGACACTATATATAATACAAAGTGAGCCCTATCTCCCTCTACTTATTTTGTTTTGCGATCAGGTCAAGGCTTGACCTTATCTTGGGGTTTGGATCACTCCGTATTTATTCTAAATAC
Source organism: Ottelia alismoides (assembly GCA_037367405.1). Classification (NCBI taxonomy): domain Eukaryota; kingdom Viridiplantae; phylum Streptophyta; class Magnoliopsida; order Alismatales; family Hydrocharitaceae; genus Ottelia; species Ottelia alismoides. The sequence goes on from JAZKJV010002821.1 coordinate 611,543, forward strand.
TTCATTCTTTCTCTTTTCCTTTATTCTTTTATTGTTGTACAAAGATGCATGCTAAATATGCAACATTAACACAGGATGTAATTTGCTAAGTTATTGTATTTACAAGAATTTACATGATGCTTTTCCAAGAAAAGGAGCCAGAATAAAAGAATAAAGAGTGAGAATCAGGGATTCATCACATACATAAAATGGTAAGAATGCACTTACATACAAAAGAACACATTCATTTTTATTTTTGAGTAAATTACATAATAGATTCTCAAATATGGATCGGGTATCAAATAAGGTCTGATAAAATGAAATGTATTGTATAGGTCCCCAAATATAGGGTAGGTATCAAATAAGGTCCCCAAAAATGAAATGCATCATAATAGGTCCCCAAATATGAGGTTGGTATCAAATAAAGTCCCAAGTATTTCCATTCTTATTGATATCTACCCCATATTCATGACCTTATTTGATACCAGCCCGTTATCAACCCCATATCTGGGGACTTACTATGACACGTTTTATTTTTGAGACCTTATTTGATGCCTACCCCTTATTTGGGGACCTATTGTGATACATTTCATTATCTGAGATCTTATTTGACACATGCCCTGTATTTGAGGATCTATTGTGTAATTTACTCTTATTTATTTTTATACAAAGCATTGCTTTTCCTCTTATTCTAATTCGCGAGAGCATTGTGCTTCTCCTCTTCCTCCTTGTGGACAACAGAAATGGGAAAAGCACCATATGTGTCAATCACTATTAATTTCAATTTTGATCGATTAAGCAACTACAACTTTTCTTAAGTGAGATATCATATTAGTGCTCTAAACTCCCTCCCAAAGTATGAATATAGTTCAATGAAGGATGCTCCAATAACAAGACTTTTTTATTAATAGGTCATTTGTTCGAGTTGATGATTTAAACAATTAAAATATACACCCTAGTACATGTTTCCTCGACATTGAATGCATGCTTGATGAGCGGGAGATTCCATAACATTTTTGATTGGTTGTCTTTGATGGTATGAAGAGGTTAGCTAGTAGTTCTATTCAATATCAGTTGGTTTAGATAGATGAACATCCACTGAGACCAAAACTGGGGAAAAAAGTAGTAAGGAAGGACTGACATTAGATTGACTTCATTATTTCTCCAATAATTTAATAAAATTACGTAGAAAAGTATACAAGTAGGTTAAAATTGTACCTTGCATAATTGATCAATGAAGCTATACATTATATCTGCATATTTCAGCATTCCAAATTTTTAGTCCGAAGCATGTGAACTCTAAATGGATAAAACTCATATTTAAAGCCAAAGAATATAAATTTCCTAAATCCTTAAAGTATTTAGAAGTTAAGAAATGCCGCTTATAAAAAAAGTCAATTTTAAGACTGATTGTACAACTTATATAGGACAAATATGGACATTTTTTACTTGATTTCAATTTTATCATTTTGCTAATATTTTCTATGATCTCATAAAAAATATATATGATATGGTATATTTTACAAAAACTGTAAGCTAAGTATTGTAAAAATTAATTTTCAAAACTGGTTGGACACTTACATAATTATTTCAGATCTAAATCCCATTTTGGATACACATACAAATTTCCATGTGACATTCTTCCTTTTCGTTTAAAATAAGGAAGAATTATGGATATGATATAAATCTATAACATCTATTAAGCAGGGGGTCGCCACCGACCTCATTACTTTTTGTCCCCCACATTCCATCTTTACCCTCATATCTAAGTTTAGCATTCCATTTTTACCCTCAAACAATCCCTCTACTCCCCGTCCCGATCTTCCTGCCAGCAAGCACCCCAAGACCAACGTCGTGCCAGCAAGGCAGGTAGCGCTACATGATCTCTGTTCCCGCTGCAACAACCTTCTCCGCAAGAACCACCACCGACCCAAATCCCTGTAGACATTCTCCGTCCTTGAAACGGTTGCACCCCGCCTTCTCCCAACACATCCACATCCGGGGAGGAATACCATGTGCACGGTCCCCAGTTCCACTCCAGCGTCCTGAGGACGTGCGCGTTCCCACTAGATGGAATTGATTCCGCCTTCAGAGACTCTCCACTGAGATATGCCTTTCTTAAGATATGCCTTTATTAGTTTGTGGAGGACCTTCAAGAATGATAACCAACAACTCAATGCCCCAAAAGCCTCTTACGAGGAGATGGGAGAGGCTTTTGACTCTCATGGCACAGAATCCAGATAGGGCTCTCACAGTTTGCTCTCTGCCACTTCAAGATCGAATCTGCAGGGACGCAGGCGGAAGGCTCGTGAAGTAGTTCCCTTTTTCGAAGAATTTAAACTCAGATCCGTCCACCCCTAGGAAGCCGAACAAAACGACTACGAAAGATGTCAACGATGATTTTTCGTTTAATAGTTCATCCGAGAATTCAAGCTTGGGGGAGTTAATTGATGGCTGGGATACTTGCAATATCGGAAGCTACAGAGCGTTGGTGTGAGAGTCCCGCATTTAGTGTAGGGGAGTAGACCTCATCGAGGCAGATAGGATCATGGCTGAAATAATCAGTCATTGAAGTCCAGCACTATCGAGCTCTTCCAGTCTCTTCGCTCCCGACACATTCCGGATCCTCTCATGGGAGGATCTGTGAAGTATGCTCGCGTATGACCACTATCCACGATGTCGACGGGTTGCTTGAGATCCGGACCCGGTGGTACAATCAGACGGGTCTTCCTTGGTTGCAAATGGACTACTCCTCGACGTCTAACCTGTCAAAATGATCGAGATTCTGAAAATAACTCATCGAGATTTATGTGGACAAATGCTAATATGTTAAGGAACAGTCTTGACTTCATTCGTATGAACAACTACTCGACCACTTACGCGAAGGATTGCCTGAACTCCCCTTGCGAGTCAGGCAACAATGCAGCATGTCATCCAAAGGCTTTGTTTACTCGACATGATTGCGAGACAGGGACTAATAGGACAAACATTATGTACATATATTGCTTTAATTTCCGTTAAACTGTTTATCAATATTATAAGTTTCTTGAATGCTGAAATACTTTTTTGATGGTCACCAACTGAAGTACAATGAAAAACGTCTTTGTTGTTCCTAATGGCATAATAAGTACTACAAGAAAATTAAAGAGGAAATACACCAACATACCGTTATATGTAACAAACAATTGTGAAGGATTGGATATCTTTATATTTCAAATATAATTCACGTTTCTCATCTGAATCATCTTTCAGGATGTGGAGGATATAAAAAAACTAGACAACAAAAGCTGATCATCATGCATTAGATACAAGTTATTTGAGTTACATAAGTTGATTCGATGCAACAGTTCTCAATGTTGTGTGAATCGTTGATGTGCTGCAGGGACATTGTTGTTGACGTACATGGGTACTTCATATGGTCACTACTAGACAACTTTGAATGAGGATATGAATTTACCGTAAAATTTGGGATCTACTATGTGGATTTCAGTAACCTGGGGAGGAAACCCAAAATGTCTGAATTGTGGTACCCATAAATCATTAAAGGAGAGGAAACAAAACTATCGAATTGGCCAAAGGTTTATCATATGTGTATGGAGTTTTTTTACATGAAATTACCAAGTCCTTGAAGATGTGAGTTTGAAATCAATTAAAGCATCATTGTTATATTCAATACCTGGAAATTTTAAGCACCGTTTGATTAATTGTAACGCTCTTTTTTTCTATTTTGAATTTTGTAAGCGATGTTTTCTGCAAGATGGAGATATATATGAGAAATATGCTATGGCACAGCTTGAAGGTATGCTGATGAGATATCGATGCCGCTATAGATGTTGTTGATGAAGTTGCTACTAATATGGGCTTCGATTAGTGGCGGACCCAGAATTTTATCATAGGTGGAGCACCATGGATGCAAACCATCACATACAGATATGGCTGTGAGCCTTACAATATGTCACTATCTACTCTTAAATATGAATAGCGATACAGTTACAGATTAGCGGATATTAAAATTATATTATCATATCTTTAAAAATCAGAAGAAGTCATGGAATAATAAGAGAAGGTTGCAAGAGTTGAGAGGTAATTGGACTTTATTGTATGGGGTCTTCATGTAAAATCCCATTCCTTTCATGTTCAAAGTTTGTAAGTAAAACGAATTTTCTACAGTGTAACTCCTAAAATTTATCCAATTAAGCAATAACTCTTACATTTTGTTTGTGATTGCATAACGAACAATATATCATGACTTTATTTGATACATGTAGCCATGTTGGTTTTACCATAGTGGTGTGCTGCTTTAGACGATTACACATGTCGTTCTGTATTTTACAATGGTTTCGGTGTAATTATAAATATTATAAGAGCTGTTGTGTGAATTTCCTTTCCAATTATATCATGGATTCATAGATCTTTTATAATTGCTTCTGATCCGGCCACTATAATCTATTGTCCAATTATATCCTCAGGAGAAACGTAAATACATCTAATCTTAATTCATGATAAAAAACATTGACAATGTGATACGAAGATATGTTCAAAATTTCAAAACTGAGAGTATCTGCACTTGGGGTTGGGATGTGCAAATGAGAGTAGAGAGTGCGTCCCAGAAGGAGGAGCGTAATAGTTGCGGATTTTTAAATAGGGATTTTTACCTGACAGACCTTATAAACTTTGTCAATCACCTCCACGACCTTTGAAACAACATAATTCCCCCTCGACCCCGTAAATTTGCCAACTCTTACCTCATTAACCCTCCGGGGTAATATGTTTTAAGCACATGGGGGTTCTTGGGGTAATTACAGGGTCGATGAGGTAATTGCGTTATGCAAAAGGTCGTAGATGCATTTTAAAACGTTTATAGGGTCTGTTGGGTAAAAATCCCTTTTAAATAAGTCGAAGGGGCAGGAGCTGCCATCACGATGAGTCCGTGAAGGAGTCGAGGGCGTGACATGTCTGACTACTAAGTTGGGAAGGAGGAACAGCAGGTACACGAGGAAATTGAGGCTGTGACGCGTTCGAGAGGGAGGTGAGGAAGGGGCCACAACGAGCTCGAGAGGGAGTCGCGGCTCTCGGGCGCAATGGAGAGATGCATTTGAGATGTATGATGGGCATTTGTCACTGCGTATGCAACACAACAGCATTGGATCTCGAAGTATCCATGAGTGCGTTGTGTTCAAGGAATCGAGAGAGAAGCGGGGTCACAACAATGGCCCACGAGCCATCGTGCTGGGGCAAATGATATGGAAAGGAGGAAGGCGACTTGCTTTGCAGTCTCCTCGGAGGGATAATGGAGTACAAGGGGTAGGGCACAGAGTCACAATGAAGTTCAGAATCCGGATGATGTAAGTTCCATAGGGGAGCGAGGCACACACGGATATGGAAATATTTTGAAACGAAGAATTAGAGGAAGTTAATGGAACTCCAAAATTTTAGGATGGGCACGTGCCTCACATCTCAACAACATAGCTCCACACGATATGTGTGTCATCGCAATCTATGGCTGAATCCCCCCACCGAATATCCTTCCTCTCCGACGACCACATCCTCGAGAGTAACTTTGGTAAGGTCCCAAGAACACTACCCGCATACAGTGATGCTAATATCTTTTAAAAAAATCTTCCATTCTCGTGCGGAGCACGGGCTCCCTACTAGTTCACTTTAAAGAAGACTCTGCACAGGCCCTAATTTTTCCTCCACGTACGTTGGCCACAGATGTCACATGGCAGCTTATGGTTTTTTTTAATTATAAGCTCGATAAATTTGGGGGCTTAGGTAGCCTATTTTATAACGAAAAAGATAGGTACATGAAGCTCAAAAAGAAGGATTAGTCCTTCTTACCAAAGGTGGCCAACATGGCCAAGGATTAAACTAAGAGTGGTTAGCATGGCATTGAACAAAGATTAAATTAGACTAAGAATGGCCACATGGCGTGAAATCTATGAAAAGAACTATTCAATAAAGTGAAAAAAAATCTTGTTGTAAGAGGTGGAGGATCGAGTCGTTAATCCACCTTTCTTTCGGACTTGGAAGAAAGCCTCTAAGTCGAGCTCTCCTTGCTCCAGATATGATTGGCTTGGAGATCTTCTTGGGAGTTTTCTTTTGAATTCAGCTTAGCTCATTTTTGTCAATCTTCAGATATAACTGCAACTTTTTTAGGATCCCCAAAAGGTCTAATGGAACTTCTTTTCTTTACAATTCAATCATCCCTAATCCATAATTCTAGGGTCTTCTTTTCTTTCTTGAATTTTAGTGCCAGAAAATATTCAATGTATGTCTTGCGAATCTTTGAGAGTTATCATATGATGGATAATTATCGAACACTTCCAATTCATTCACCACCTTTTTAGCATGGAAAATCCATATATCTAGTTTTTGGTAATTTTTGGCTTCTCCTTGAACAGACCATCATAGATGTTTTCTCTATTCGCATTGAAATCCATATTCAAGCCTTCTAACAAGATGTTTGTCTTCAATGCTTGGTTTCTTTTTTAAGAGAAACCTCAAATGATTTTAATCATGCTGCTACTCTTTCTTTCTTATTCTGGCTTCAATCAGCAATTTTGACTCCTTCTCCAAGACATCAGAAGCCTTATGAGGTATCTCCTCCAATGAATCTGTTATCCCTTCAATGATTCAGAAGCCACCTTGTTTAGTATATCATCAGTAAAACTTTTCAGAGTTCTTGTCTACTGCTCTGACAAATCTTCACAAAGATCTTCAATAATATAATCAGAATTCAGGCCTTGCTTTCTTTTCTACAAATCATCGTACTCCTTCCCTTGACTAAAAAAATGAGCTTTTGATTTTTTTCAAAGTTTTGCAACTTGTGGTGATTTCCTACAGAAACTAAAATAAGTATCCCAATGTGATTCCTCAAAACATGTAGTTCGTGCTTCAAAGTTTCCATTAGCCATGAGTTTTTCTTGTAGCTTTGTTTCCACTTTCAGATCTTGTTGTTACTTCTCACTTTTATCGTGCTAATGTTGCTCTTTTGTTGGACCGGCTTGATCATGATTACTTATTGCCCAGTGCTTTTTAACTTTACACTTTTGGCAATTTTTTGTATACAATCTTATATTTAAAAGTCTGAGAGCCATTCTTGATCCATACAAAATCAAGTCTAGCTACTAATATATCAATCTCTGCACACGTTCTCACATAAATCGGCCTGAGAAATTCCTTAACCTCCTTGTTCACACAAATATATTTCCCAACCACTTTCGTAATAGGTTTAATTATCCTTGGATTTTGGAGATGCACATTGAGACAAGCCAACCCACCCATAATGCAACATGAGTTGTTCTTAGGGATGGTCTAAAGAAAGGAGACCATCTCAGGATAGACACCAAATCCTGATTAAATTTAAAATCAACAGAAGCATAAGTTGCAATAAAATCTTGCTCACATGTAAATCGGATCAAAAAATGTCTGACATCTAGTTCACCCAGATAAAATTCTCCTTGCAACTCAAGTATATTTTTTTAGGAAATTTCTAGAAGAAATTCTTCCCTTGAGTTCTAAAATTTTGCCACCAAACAAGAGGTGAATGGCTTTTGTAATTGCACAACTTCCTCCTATATTATTTCAATTGTATATTCTACACTTTACAGCTTTGCCTCCCTAATAGGAATAGATTCCCCAAAAGATGGAGGGGAATTAATTGCACACATAAAGGAAGCAAAGGAGGGTTGAGGCATAGATTTCCCGAATTTCACTACCTTAGCAAATTTCTTTAATTCCTTTTTTGCCAAATTTTATGGCCTCCAAATACGGATAATCTTCATTCAAATCCGCACCGGTTTTCTTGAAAATATCCGTTCCTCCACCATACCCAAAAAGAACCTCCTTGTTCTCTAAAAAAGAATAACCAATTATCTCCTTCCAAAGATAGGAGGTCAAGTTTCAAACCACCATAAAACTTCCAAAAATAGACCAACAAGTTCAAGAATTCGACAAAATAAATTAAAACAATCTGTTCTTCATGTTCCTGATATTTTCCTTCATTTTTCAGCAAGAAAGAAAAGATCTCATGCAAGAGCCAAGAACTTTGATCAACACAAAAAAACTTTGAACCAACACAATGATGCGGCAAACCAATAAATGGGAGCATGAATCCCACGCCAGCAACAAGAGCACACCGAAGATTGGATAAAAACATAATAACCCAAATCAAATCCAAAGAAAATCCAAAGTAACAAAAATGGTATATGCTAACACACTGTAATGCACTTTAGAAACAATAAAAAAATAATTGTAGGTGAAATCCAAGAACTCCTCCTTGTTGCCATTTTTCTCCAAATCTTCTCTCTCCTAGGGGGTTAGGGAGACCTTGGGTTTAGGGTTTAGCTTATGGTTGGCCCCCTAGGTGTGGTTTAAAGACAATAGGCATTAGCTTTGCATTCTCCAATTCCCATTAGTTTGGTTTTACATAGTCATTTTGGAAATGAATTTGAACCATCAAATGATATCCGATTGCCATGAAGCTTGGACGACAGCTTAAGGACTACTGATCTACAAAAATCATTGCCTCATATTTTAAATCTAACATTTTGATCTTCCAACATGAATTAAAGAACATAAAAATAACTAACCAAGTGCAATTTTCTTCTTCATCATCACCATTGGATCAAATCCTACTTGATTCACTCCAATTTTAGGTGTGGATTATAAACATATAGATAACATTATCAACCCTTAAACTTTGAATTGGACACCCAAAATCTCCAAGCCTAAATCTGATATCCATCTCGTTGTAAGAATGCGTTCCAAGTCATTTTTGACCCGATCAACACAAATCAATTCAGTTACATCATTTGAGATTCAAAATGCCTCGATCTAATCCTTATCTATTTTTCCTCCATCCAAAATATATTCACTTGAGATATGTCTAAACATATAAAGTCGACCTAAAGATCCACCAATCCAATAATAAACAATCAAGAAAATAATTATATCCATGCAAAATGAAATCCAAATTGCATCAAATAAAAGTTGTAAAATAGTTTGCCAATCAAGTGGAGACAATATATATCAAGACATGGCTAAAAACTATGAAAAATTTAGAGGATCAAAAGGAGGGATAATGAGCCTTCACCTTGATTTGAGTAAACCAATGAATCCACCAACCCTCGGGCTTCTTTCCATATCTTAGATCTTCAGTTTAGATGTACAGAGATGGGGATTATTTGGACATGAGAGAGAATGATGAATTTAAAAAGGAATCAAAGGTTAATGCATCTATTTATATACAAATCTTAGTGGACCTAATCTCTATTCGAAATTAATCCCACCATATTGTCATGTAAATTGCTAGAAGCATGTGAAGTTTATGGCTAACTGATGAATCTCCATTTCATCACCTTTATTCTATCATTTTCGCCTTAAAACCCTACCTAATGCATGTAAATAGCATCAATTTGTATAAAATAACATTCAACATATATTGCATTTATTGTGTAAATAATATTGTTTTTAATGCCAAAATTATAGAATAAAGAGAAGAGATGAAAAGAATAAATATAAAAGATATTTTATGACCCTAAACCCCGAGCCCATGTCAAGAATTGAGTTGGTCGATAAGGAATAAAGTAGGGGGAGAAAAAGGCCAAAAATACAGTAAAACCTCATTTATTTATTCATCCAAAAAGGTATTTTTTACACCTATTTTATTCTTTATTATTTATGCATCAAATAAAGAAACTTTGTACATACAAGTTGTAGATAATAATGTAAATAAAAATACAAAATTAAGTTTGTACAAAAATAATACATAGTGTACCTTTTATAAACAAAATAAAAAACCAAAATCCCAACTTCACGGACTCATATCTTCCAAATAAAAACTCAAAATATTCAAAATCACCTCTAATTGTATATAACTTTTCATAAGATATTTAATGGAGGTGGTTTCATAACTTTCGAGTGAAGATGTGAAGGTTAGGTTTTGGACCCTCAATGTACAATATACCCGAATAAAATAGTCAATTTATTCATTCTTCATTATCTCTATAATTTTATATTTTATAATTTTGTAAATATTATTTATAACACCTGTGCACATTAAAACCAAAATAAAATCACAAAAAAATACAAAATAAAATAAGTTTATATATTTGTATAGGCAAAATACCTATAGTAATACATGTATATAAATAAAAGGAGATCTCATTCTTTATTCTTTTATATTTTCATACTCTTGTAAATATTATTCTATTCTATTAAAAATATAAAGCCAAAATAAAACCCAGTAAAATACATTAAAAATAAAATAATGTATATAAATCATAGATGAAAGACCTATAATTTTGGCATTAAAAACAATATTATTTACACAATAAATGCAATATATGTTGAATGTTATTTTATACAAATTGATGCTATTTACATGCATTAGCTAGGGTTTTAAGGCGAAAATGATAGAATAAAGGTGATGAAATGGAGATTCATCAGTTAGCCATAAACTTCACATGCTTCTAGCAATTTACATGACAATATGGTGGGATTAATTTCGAATAGAGATTAGGTCCACTAAGATTTGTATATAAATAGATGCATTAACCTTTGATTCCTTTTTAAATTCATCATTCTCTCTCATGTCCAAATAATCCCCATCTCTGTACATCTAAACTGAAGATCTAAGATATGGAAAGAAGCCTGAGGGTTGGTGGATTCATTGGTTTACTCAAATCAAGGTGAAGGCTCATTATCCCTCCTTTTGATCCTCTAAAATTTTCATAGTTTTTAGCCATGTCTTGATATATATTGTCTCCACTTGATTGGCAAACTATTTTACAACTTTTATTTGATGCAATTTGGATTTCATTTTGCATGGATATAATTATTTTCTTGATTGTTTATTATTGGATTGGTGGATCTTTAGGTCGACTTTATATGTTTAGACATATCTCAAGTGAATATATTTTGGATGGAGGAAAAATAGATAAGGATTAGATCGAGGCATTTTGAATCTCAAATGATGTAACTGAATTGATTTGTGTTGATCGGGTCAAAAATGACTTGGAACGCATTCTTACAACGAGATGGATATCAGATTTAGGCTTGGTGATTTTGGGTGTCCAATTCAAAGTTTAAGGGTTGATAATGTTATATCTATATGTTTATAATCCACACCTAAAATTGGAGTGAATCAAGTAGGATTTGATCCAATGGTGATGATGAAGAAGAAAATTGCACTTGGTTAGTTATTTTTATGTTCTTTAATTCATGTTGGAAGATCAAAATGTTAGATTTAAAATATGAGGCAATGATTTTTGTAGATCATGTAGTCCTTAAGCTGTCGTCCAAGCTTCATGGCAATCGGATATCATTTGATGGTTCAAATTCATTTCCAAAATGACTATGTAAAACCAAACTAATGGGAATTGGAGAATGCAAAGCTAATGACTATTGTCTTTAAACCACACCTAGGGGGCCAACCATAAGCTAAACCCTAAACCCAAGGTCTCCCTAACCCCCTAGGAGAGAGAAGATTTGGAGAAAAATGGCAACAAGGAGGAGTTCTTGGATTTCACCTACAATTATTTTTTTATTGTTTCTAAAGTGCATTACAGTGTGTTAGCATATACCATTTTTGTTACTTTGGATTTTCTTTGGATTTGATTTGGGTTATTATGTTTTTATCCAATCTTCGGTGTGCTCTTGTTGCTGGCGTGGGATTCATGCTCCCATTTATTGGTTTGCTGCATCATTGTGTTGGTTCAAAGTTTTTTTGTGTTGATCAAAGTTCTTGGCTCTTGCATGAGATCTTTTCTTTCTTGCTGAAAAATGAAGGAAAATATCAGGAACATGAAGAACAGATTGTTTTAATTTATTTTGTCGAATTCTTGAACTTGTTGGTCTATTTTTGGAAGTTTTATGGTGGTTTGAAACTTGACCTCCTATCTTTGGAAGGAGATAATTGGTTATTCTTTTTTAGAGAACAGGGAGGTTCTTTTTGGGTATGGTGGAGGAACGGATATTTTCAAGAAAACCGGTGCGGATTTGAGTTGGTCGATAAGAAATAAAGTAGGGGGAGAAAAAGGCCAAAAATACAGTAAAACCTCATTTATTTATTCATCCAAAAAGGTATTTTTTACACCTATTTTATTCTTTATTATTTATGCATCAAATAAAGAAACTTTGTACATACAAGTTGTAGATAATAATGTAAATAAAAATACAAAATTAAGTTTGTACAAAAATAATACATAGTGTACCTTTTATAAACAAAATAAAAAACCAAAATCCCAACTTCACGGACTCATATCTTCCAAATAAAAACTCAAAATATTCAAAATCACCTCTAATTGTATATAACTTTTCATAAGATATTTAATGGAGGTGGTTTCATAACTTTCGAGTGAAGATGTGAAGGTTAGGTTTTGGACCCTCATTGTACAATATACCCGAATAAAATAGTCAATTTATTCATTCTTCATTATCTCTATAATTTTATATTTTATAATTTTGTAAATATTATTTATAACACCTGTGCACATTAAAACCAAAATAAAATCACAAAAAAATACAAAATAAAATAAGTTTATATATTTGTATAGGCAAAATACCTATAGTAATACATGTATATAAATAAAAGGAGATCTCATTCTTTATTCTTTTATATTTTCATACTCTTGTAAATATTATTCTATTCTATTAAAAATATAAAGCCAAAATAAAACCCTGTAAAATACATTAAAAATAAAATAGTGTATATAAATCATAGATGAAAGACCTATAAGTATACCAATATAATATATACCCTTATTTGATTTAGTATACAAATAATATCATAAAAATATAATAAAAATGTATTTATGTACCTAAACATAAGTCATAAATATATAAAATAAAATAATAAAATAATAAAATAAAATATACAAAATAAAAATAAAAGAGCTAAAATATAGATGAATATACCTATAAATATATCCCTAATAATCATCTAGTAATAAATAACACCAAAAGATAAATAAAAATCATAATAAAATACTAAATAAAATAATAAACATATTTTATTTGATGATTAAAATTTAATAAAACCAAATTCTATTTTAAATTATTTATTTTCTAATAAATCAGCATGTTTTGTCTTTTAGAACTGACGTGGACCAATGTCGTCCTTTCATTTATTGACTGCCAGTCAATTGCCCCTCTGGCGTGTCTGACCTCTAGCACCTGTCGTTTCCCTATTTTTCTTACATTTTTCCCGCTTGATCTATCAATCACCTTGATCCATTCATGGGATTTCATCATTGATCTACCATCATCCACGCCAACCCGCTAGATCTGTTGTACATAGCTCGATCTTCTTCCAATAATCCGATTAATAAGGGTGCCAAGCCTTGTCTATAAATAATCCCTTGCTACCTCCATCTCAAATTTGATTACCATTTCGAGTCTAGGAGCCCTGGACTTTGGTCTAGCAGATCCCCTCATGACAGGAGGAGCCTTCTTGTGGCCAGGCGGAGCTCCAGGAGGATGAAGGTTCACCCACGGCCACCTCGTCGGCGGCCCTGCTCCCTGGCCGACCCCAAGATATAAGAGTTGTGTCCTTACTTTTCTTTAGCTTAGAATTAGTTGTAGGTTTGATTTCGAGCATTTTATTTCATGTCTTCCTTAGTTGATTAGGTTAAATTCCTCTGCTGGATCTCTCGAGCACCGGCCACCGTCCGTTCACTGTACTCGACCATTATTCGATCCGCCAACCACCTCACTCCCTTCCCTGGTCATTTCTTCATGCCTCACGCACCTTCTCCCCTTCAGATCAAGCTCGGATCTGGAAAACAAGGTTCAACTCTGTCGCCCTCTGCTCGAACCTCTCCGTCGTGCTTCACTCCGCCCATCCCTGCTAAATAACCCCCCAGGACCCCCTATTCGTTCTTACGAATCTTTCTTGCAGTCCTGGAACCCAAAGGACCCGGACTGTTTCTGCATAGGAACGGGATACCCCTAGGACCGTCAACTTCTCCGACCTTGCTAGAGAGCTCTGGTGGACCCCAACCCTTGTGATTAGTACCCTCAGACGCGGATCAGCATCAAGCACATATAGAGCATCTCGATGTCACCGTAGAAGCCTCGAAGTTTTAGGAATCGAGCGAACAAGGAAGAACATGCTCGTGTTCTTCCCTGCTCTTGGACACATGCCCTGAGCCATCAGATGGAGGCACCCCTCCAGATCACTCAGTAGCCGATCGATCGCCCACGCCTCAACCGTCAGATCGCCTCCAACGATTTAATCCACACCACCGATCGTCGAACTATCATCGCTCGCCCAACGAACGCCTTGTGTCAAGTGAAAGAGCTCAGTCGTCCGATGGCGCGCCTCTTTAGAGGTAATTTGCACTTTAGCCATGTATTTTTGTATATTTATTATTTAATTCTGTAAATAAATTATAACGATTAAAATAAACCGATAACTTTGCATGTAGGCCCCTATGTTTATTGTAATTGCATCAAGGTCCATTCCACATTACCTCACGTGTCGTCCCACATGAGGTGGCGAAATTGCATGTATGCCCCTGACTGTTTTTGTAATTATTAAATAGTCTCATAAATTTAAATAAACATTATATATTTATGGGAAATTTTCCTGCAAGCCCCTGACATTTATTTTTATAGCAAAAATGCCACTACCAGGACATGTACTTTTGTACATTTGATCTATTTATTTAAAATAGCTGATGTGCGCCTTAAAATTCGCAAAAATAGGGTTAGATGCTTCCCATCATGTACTTTCATGCTATGGATTTATTATGCATTTTTAGGCTTTTTAACCATTTATTAAACATCAAAAGGAGCTTCTTTTTGTTTTGTCTATAGTATAAAATACCAAAATATTATAAAAATGTGTCTAAAAATTCCAAAAAATATATATAATGTATTATATTTTAATTACCGACCAAAAATCACTAAAAATGGAAAAAAGAAATGGCTTAAAAATTGAAAATCCCAAAAACCATCATAAAAAACATTAAAATCATTAACAAAGCCAAAAATATATTTTTCTGTTTTATAATTTTCTTTATATAAATATTTATATATTAAAATTGATTTGCATAATTTTGGCCTATTTACTATTTTTAAAATTCAAATCAATTTCGGGTATTTATTAAATCCCTGACTTGGGATATTTTTGACTTTAAAAATACACAAAAATTAGAAAAAAATTCCAAAAAAAATTAAAAAACACTAGAAAAATTTATAAAATCCAAAAACAATTTGTATTTTGTATTTTATTTATATTTACTAGTATTCATAAATATAATTATTCTATAGTGATATATAGCTTTATATATCCTATAAATATATATTTAAAAGAAAAAAGGAATATAAAATTCTGAAAAAAATAAAAATAAAATATAAAAACTATAAAATTAAAAACAAAATAAAAAATAAAAATCAAAAATATTAAAAATCAAAAACCCACGAAAAGATATATATGCATAATAAATGACTTGGTTGTGTATAAATAACCATAGGCTACCTGTTTTGCTCTCTGTGGTTCGACCTCTACTTGCTTACTCGTTTTGCATCTTGTAGTAGAGAATAATAAATTTTAACTCCACATCTTTTTGTTATGCATGGCTTTATCTATATTGTGGGTTAATTGTTGATTAATTGAGGTTAATCGAGTGGTCAACACACCGACTGCGATTTTGCCTTGTGAAACCGTATGACCCTCTATTTTCTCCCAGTTATCAGATGGCGCCGTTGCCAAGGAGCAATGAGTGTAGCCTGGTTTTGTTGTTTATTTTGTATAGTCATTTATTCTTGTTTATTGATTTATCGTTGTAAATATTAATTGATGCATTTTCACTCAATTAATTTTTTGTCTATAGCTCAATTTGATTTAATTTGATTACTTGTGCTAATACAAATCTCTTTGTAACTTTGTTGCGACAGCCTGCTATGCAAGGAAAGTTTCTTAGGAGACCGACGCAGCCAAGCTTGGTAGAGGCTGGTCTTCACTATGTGACTAATTGGAGAGGCTACAAAGTAACAAGGAGAGGAAATTAGCATAGAATTAGATTAAGTTTTAATTATGTATTTATTGGTGAGAGAGAGACAATTTAAATATGTAATAATTGAAGACTTTGGACTCTACTCTCCACAACAAGGTCCAGTGCATGGGTGTCGGTTCACCTGAGGGCCTCGTCGCATTTTTCTGTATTTTCTCACCTTCTTTTATTTTGTTTTCCAATATTTTGAGTTTTCATCCTTATTTTATTGTGTTTGTGTGCATGGAGCCCCTAGACATAGGTTGCTTGACTCGATAATTAGGTCCAAACCCTAATAAGAATGCATGTTCCTATAGTCTTTTACGTTTGGATCTAGTCAAATTAATAATGTTAGTAATTTGGACTTAAGACCGCGTGCCGAGAGAGGTTGTATACAGCACTTGCAAGACCCATTGTGGCGGGCACCGAACGGCATCGAAGGCGAACCTTGGTCTCATTCCTGAATAACTAACAATTGATTCTTCACTATTAATAGCAGCTATTGTTTAGGGCGATTTTGTCTATTGCACACCGCCATGTAGAATAGGGTTAAAAATTCTCTTTTGCATACTGCATGGAGAGAGCTGGGAAGCACTGTAAATCCTCTAACTCAGCATGCATTATTAGATTCAATGGTTAGATTTACATCATTGAATCAACTTGCACAGGTTTTTCTCTATCTCCCTCTGATTTTGAGCACCTAGAACTTAAATTAAAATCTACAAAAATGATAGGCACTTGTATGAAAACAAATCCAAAAAAGTGAAAATTAAAAAAAAAGAATAAGGGGACTACTAAATAAACTTTGACCTTACTTAAAATCCGTAATGGACTTTCATTCTCTTGGGTTCATAAAGCCCTCATTGTTTTCAGGTACATTAGGAGGGGATCAAAACCCCTCTCATGAGCGAGGCACGACCTGCTAAGGATTAGAGCCCAAAACCCAGTTTGTAACTGCCTTGTCTTTCGCCTGGATTTCTGAAGTAATGGCGCTTCTATCGTACGTGACCGAGTAGGGTCTTGTCAATGATGGTGTTCATGCCTTGTGTGGAGCATCGACATAGTCTGAAGTATTGAACATAGGCCACGCCTTCACGGGGGTGTATGTCTCATCGGTTTGCGTCCAAGTAGGTTCTTGCACGCTCACATGTGATTCTGTTGCGAGCGAGAACCGAAGTAGAGGTTTCGCCTATAGGCTTCCTCTCTCTATTTTTTTTGGATGAGTAGGGATCGAGGAAGGGTTACAAGGACCTCTAAAAGTGCAGACTACATTTTACAAAGGAGGAGGACAAGTACGGGATACTTTTTTGGTAGTACTATAGGGTTAGCGTGCTAAGGACTTCTTACAAGTTATGCCTGAAATAACACTCTAAAACTGAAAAGATAATAAATAGCCGAATCTTCACGACTTCACATGGAATGAGTTGGTGAAACCAATTTTTTATTGTGTTTTTATGGATCTAGATTAAGGTTCAAAAATAAAGTCTCGCGCAAATCTGCAAATTTTGTCATATGTGTCTTCTTTTTGACCCATGCTCAGTTCGAGCTTTTCTACTATTTTACATTCCGTTTTATTCCACGTTGACCACTGTATCTTTCCTCCTACATCAATCTCCCTCTTGTTTCACGATGTCAATCTATGGATGGTTCAGTCAGGACCCCTTCGATGCCTACATCGATTCCATGGACTCGACCTCGTTAATAATTCAAGGCGATTCCCGAGAACCCGATCCGGACCTTGCGGACCGATCTCCAAACTCCTTGTTTTCTACCCTTCCTTTTGACCATCCAATAAACTAGGACCACTCTTGTCCCACCTTCGTCGTTGTGAATGAGAGTCGATTACAGTCCATAGCTTTTTCATTCACAACACTCTGGGATTGACCCTAATTCCATATCCATCTTGGTAGATGTGACTCAATTACAAGCGGTCTGATTGGGAATTTTTCACATTGCAGATAGAAGCCAGCCCCAATCCTGGATTCGAACACAGGATTCATCTCTTCAGACTCAGACCCTAAAATGGCTCCTCAAGGAAAGGGCGAGAGTCAGCAGCCACCTTCCCAGTCGGAGTAGGGACAGATGCCTGACCAGAATCAGGTGAACGCTCAATTGTTAGCATCTATCCAGGCCATTCAACAGTAGCTGACAAAGCATGCCTTAGCACATACTGCATTCCAAGACATGTTGAATGATGTTATGAATAGGCAAGAAAAATGAGGAAGAGGAGATAGACCAGCAAGAGGAGGTGGTGGACCACTTGAGGACCCCTATGCAGAAGAGCCGGAACAAGGGAGGCTGAAACCCACGCTGAAAGAGACATATAACCCTGGAGACAGCCAGATGACCGAGTGGATCCTCATTCCACTAGTGCATGCTCACTTTGAGCTGAAGCCTCAGTTCCTTGCTCTTCTCCCATCTTTCCACGGGAACACTAACGAGGAGCCTTCCATTCACCTGCAGTATTTTTCATGTATCTTCCATACTACCCACTACCCCAATGTTCCGTTATACATAGTGAAGATGATGGCATTCCCCTTCAGTCTATAGGATAAGACCCTGTATTGGGTCAGTCAGGTGGGAAAGGTTGTGATGGCATGGGAGGAACTGAAGTTTGCCTTCTTGCACAAATTTTATCCTCTCGGTCGGCTCAACTAGATGCGATCCAGGATCAGCAACTTCTCCCAGGGTGCCCACGAGACCATTCATGAAGCCTAGGAGAGATTCATCGATCTGCATGAGAAGTGCCCTCATCATGAAATTCTAAGGACCAGCTTAGTCCAACACTTCTTCGAAGGGCTGAACGTAGAAAGCCAAAGGCTCGTCGACGCATCTTGTGGGGGATCGCATTTCAACAAGAATGAAGATGTAGTCTGGTATATTTTTGAGGAAATGGCCGAAGGAGAGGCAGCCCTCTATTCATCCAAAGCATGCTAGAAGAAACCTCTGATCCTCTAGAAGCAAGTCCATATGGCAGTGTCTCGTGATGCGGAGAGAGATCAGAGCTCCAATCTCAGCATCATCGGGGTCATCTCTCAAAGTTTGATATTATTGAGAAGCGATCACAGGATCTCAAGAAACTTGTTGTAATCGAAAAGAGGATGCAACACTTAGATAAGCTGGACCAGATCACCAAGCAGTTGGAGCTGCTGGTGGGCACCATCAGTTCTGTCTAGTCGGTGAAACCCATCTACAGAGGCTCCAACTGAGAAGAAGGATGAGCGATCACCACCACAACAACCTCAGCCGAGCCAGTAGCCACCGGCAGCCAAACACGTGTACTACGTGCTGGCACCCGATCAGGGCCCGCCGCAGCAACAGATGGTTGCCTACCAGCCAGACTTCATTTTATCATCCGATCCAGCCTTCCCACCACCACCCTTGATTCAAGAAGTCAACGGTGTTTGGAGCCAATGATGCACAGCTGACACGTCCTATCGATATCCACAGGGCCAGCAACATGCCAACAGGACCTATTGATGAAAAGCAAAATTGACCACTCGGATAAGGGGTGCTAAACGGTCGTTGCGACCCAAGCGATCAAGATGGCTCGATCAAGAAAAATAGACCACCAAGATAGATAAAATCAATCAAACACGAAATAGCGGTCTTGCTATTAGTTTAACCTGGTATAGCGACCAGGGTCGAACACAAGGAGCACGGGTTGGCCTCTCGGCCTATGAAGTAGTCAAAAAGAGATAAAAGAAAATAAAAGAAATATTTTTGGTGGTTTTTGAATATTTTATATTTTTTTTGGATTTTTAGTGAATTAAGAAAATAATAAAAGCTAAGGAACTACACACTTCAACAAATTAATAAACCACTAAAATTCAACCAAAAATTCTAACAAAATAATTTTTATGTGTTTTATAATTTTTAGTGTTTTTGGTGAATTTTTGAGATTTTTCTGATGTTTAATATATTTTCTAAAAATCAAAAAGTGACTAAAACAGTAGGTACTGTCTAGCCGAGCTAAAAGGGCCTAGATAAAATATCCAAAGGCCCCAAATTAGCTGGGAGTAATTTTCTTGTAAGAGAATAAAAACAAGGAAAAATTAGGCACCTAATTTATTAATTTTTGGGTTTTGGTTTATTATTAGAATTTTATAAGATTTTGAGTGTTTTTAATTTTTAGTGGTTTTCAGTAATGAAAAATAGCCAAATTGGCTAGAAAATCAAACAAAACAAAATAGACAGTAGATAATTTTTTTGAATTTTTAGATGAATTTTAATATTTTTTTGTGATTTTTAAACTTAGACTGTAATGAAATAGAGGTTTTTGAATTTTTAAAAATATCTAATGAAATCAAAAATGTCCTCGAAAATTTTACACTATGGCAGGAGCCATGTGTCCAATTTTCGTTGGATTTGGAGGTATTTTGCTATTTTATCCAAAAATAAAGAGGGGGCACATTTAACAGGGGCCAAAGTGCAAATACCCGAAAGTCTGGGGGTCTGGTGCAATTAACCCAGCAAAACACGTGCTACGCGTGTGCCTTGGGCACTCAGGGACCCAAATGTAAGAAAAATAAGTTCCAAGGGCTTTCTGGTAACAGGTACCAAAAGTCCAGGGGACCTATTCGCAAAATAGCCAAAAATATCCGCACATGCTCAAATGTATCACGCACAGGGGTATAAATGCAATTAATCAAAAACTTTCATTCATTAAGGAACAACCAGAACTACAAGGGCATGTATTGCAAATACACCAGAAACTCACGTGTCGATGCACGTGTCAGACCATATATAGGGGCATAAATGCAAACTAAACAGAGTACGGGTTCCTCTATGCAAATATCCCAAAAACTAAACAACTACGCTAACTAATTACAGGACTAAATGCGAAATTAAATAAACAGAAGGGCCTAAGGGTAGTTTACCCTTTATTAATGGAGCGGCTGGATGGAGGCCACGTGGAGCATCTGACGGTTGGGAACAACGGGCGCTCTGGGCTCCTCGAGCGAATCCGACGGCGGGGGTTCCTCCACGTGGATGATCGAACAGTGTTGGGTGTAGGTGGCTAACCCTCGTGCATGGACGGTCCAGATCTCTCCTCCTCAGATCAAACGGTGGCTGCTGCTCCTGAACGGACGGCCCGGATGCGAACTGGAGCTGGAGGTCTGATCGGGCGGTCGGGGAAGGTATCGGAAGAACCGTTGGCCGGCGAAGTTCGTCGGCCTAGTGCGTGCGCTGTAGACCTCCCGTGCTGCTCCTGAAGGTCGGAGAAGCTCCGCAATGACATCCCGCAGCTGCTGGTGAACTCCGATGATCCAGCCGAGCCCAGGAGGGCTCCGGCGAGACCGGCGGAGGAAGCCTTCTGGTCCGAATAGCCCAACACCTCAGACGGGCTGGGAAGCTCCTGCAAAGTAGACCAAAAGACTCAGGGGTCGAGGGCAAACTGCCTCGACCCAGTTAGGCGGGTGACGGTGGTCTGTGGGGCGATATGGGCGAGCTCCGGCGAGGGGGGTAGATGGAGGAGCTCGAATCCCAGCTCATGTGCGAGCTGGGTTGGATGGGTATGCAGAGAAGATGCGCGGGAGGACGGCGATGGCTATGGTGAAGCCCGATGATCGATTGGGGGTCGGACGTGGACGGAATCGACGATGGACGGCGGAGTGGCGATTTAG
The DNA here is from genome assembly GCA_037367405.1 of Ottelia alismoides. NCBI lineage: Eukaryota > Viridiplantae > Streptophyta > Magnoliopsida > Alismatales > Hydrocharitaceae > Ottelia > Ottelia alismoides. The sequence continues at coordinate 633,150 of JAZKJV010002821.1, forward strand.
GGGAAATGGGAAATCAACGAAAAGGAAAGGCCTACGAGATTACCTGGGTGGCTGATGAGACTGGGGATGAGCTGGCGCAGCTCTTGGTCGTCGCCTCGAGGAGCGTCTCCCTCCGAGGCTCGATGCTCCTACAGGTGGCAGAGCAAGGCGGCGAGGCTTTGCCGGATCAATGGTTTCACTCCCTCTCCTCGCTTCGACACCACGGGGGACAAGCTGCTCACTCTCGCCTACGCAATGGAGCTCACGGGAGGTGGAATCGAATGGCCAAAGATAGGCAATGAAGGTGGCGGAGCTGGCGTTATATACGCTGGAGGGTCCGAAAAGGAGCGTGCGGGTAGGGCAATCTGGAGCGCGGATCCCAAGGCAAATACTCCGGCGAGGGTGATGGATATCTCAAGATTAATTCGGACCCGGGGTTTGAGCAAGGCATGATTGGGTTTAGCGGAGAAAAATCCGAGAAGATGGATACCCGCTAAGGACCCGTGGGAAGTGTCCTGGGGGGGGTAGTTGACCGGGCGGTCAACAATCCCAGGACCAGTAGGAAGCGACACGTGGCTGGATTTTGAAGGTGAAAATTAAGGTAGCAAATGGCTGAATTTGCAAAAAGTTAAAACATAAAATATTTTTATTTTTATTTTTTTCTATTTTTTAGTGATTTTTAATTAATTTTTCGAAATAAAAATAAGGTATATACATAGTAGGTTCATATATAGGTATATATACAATGTATAGGTTTTAATTTTTGATTTTTAATTGTTATTTTTATACAATTTTATCCCCATTTTAATATTTTATTTATTTATTTTATAAAATGAGGAATAAAAATACATTTTTATTTCATTTTTATTATTTTATTTACATAGGTGAAATAAATACATATATACATTTATGTACATGGTATATTTACAATATATTTTGTGTTTCTAATTTTGTTATTTTTATTTTGTTTTTGTTTTTTATTATTTTTATTTTATTTATTTACACTATGTAAATATAGGATATTTACAAGAAATTTTGGAAATTAATTTTATTTATTTATAATGTTAAATAAATATAGGTATAGTGGTTTATATACAAGGTGATAGTGATGTTTTTGTTCTTTTTGATTTTCTTTCATTTTTATCTTGTTTTTATACTTATAAATATGTACAAGTATTTACAAACCCATTTGCATCCTATTTTTGTGAGGAAAATATTCTTATTTTATTTACATAAATATGAACACACACATGAGCCCCTATCTCCCTCTACTTTGGCTTTTATGCGGTCAGGCCCATGCTGAGCCCTCCCTTGGGTTAGGTTGCTCAATATTTATTCTAAATATTTCCCTCTTTTTCTTTTTAATCTTTATTCTTTTATTTTTGCACAAAAACATGCTAATTATAGGTTTTTACACAATACATGCTTTTGGTAATTATTTCTATTTACACATATCTACATGCATTTGCAAAGGTTTTTGTAGCTAAAATATAAGAATAAAGAGTGATGAATGAGTATTCATCACCCCCCTATACTTAACTTTGCTAGTCCCTTAGCAAACACTTATTTGAAAAAGAAGTGAAAAGGAAATAAAGAAAAAGAAAAAGAGAATGTACATGGATCAAGGCTGATTATTAAACTTGCCTTCATTAAATTAAGGTATGGAGCTCGATCAGATCTTTGGATTATTAATGTGTCGGAACCTTATTTGGACTTAAGTCTAAAACTCAACAGCCTCTAAGTTCCACTATTCTATAACCAAGACTCCTCAATGCTCCAGGTCAGAACAAGTCATCAATCACAAACCCTGAAGACCATGAATCTTTTCTTGTCCTGTGAATGTGAGGTTTAAGCTCTCCACCTCAGAAATGGCAACTTGACAACCCTCCCCAACAAGGTAACTTTATGACCTCAATCTGGCCACTCTTTCCTCGAGGAGCGGGGTATTCCCTTCTAAGTTCAAGTTCAACCGGCTCAAGAAGAGGAGGAAGAAGAGAATGGGTCAAGGCCAGTGTAGCCAAGTAGCCTTGGGAGCTTGACCAGTGTAGCCAAGTCTGCCTGCTGCAAGCTACATCAGGTGGATCATGAAACCAAGCTTTGCTTATTGCACTTTATATACATACTCCGGTGGGATTATCATTTTCTCTCAGACCCACCACTTTTTTGGAGTTATTTTTCTTTTTGTACATTTTTTTTCAAGTGCATCTATACAACATAAACATGTGCAGCATATATATACAAGGAGTTTTTCCTCTTGAGCCAGTAGACTATCCCTCTTTTGAAGCTTTATTGCAACCCACAACTCCCGTCGTTAGACCTCATGGCAACCAGACCAAGTTGAGATGCACTTCCTTCACTAAAAGAAGAAGAGAGGTTCTGCCTAGAAGTACTACCCTCATATGCTACCCCAAGTCAAGGAAGACTGCCTCCTCACCACCTCATCCATAGAGAGCTCGGTGCATAGTGCTGGTGTCCAAGTAAAGCCATAATCTATATGAGTCATGTGTTGTTGTTAAGTGCTCTACTTAGGATCATTGAGATGACATGTGATCATAGCCTAGTGGACTCAAAGAATTAAGTCACCATGGACCTGAAAAGCCTTAAACCTAAGCCCTATAAGGTTCCTCTTAGAAGTTAGGTGGATTAAGATCTTAATCAAGCTCCATTTCTCAATTTGATTCCAGGCTAGTTTAAATGTCAACTATCATCCAGAAAAACTATATACATATATACAAAAGATGCTATTTACACAAAGTTTAGAAGCATGCAAAATTTTTGAAAAATGTTTTGAAATCATGAATGAATGATGCATGAAGTGCAAGTTTTGCAAAAAGATATTTACACAAATTTACACAAGATTTTTGCAAACTTTTGATTTTCAAAACATTTTGGAAAAATTTTGTACTATATACATAATTTTGATAAGAAAATATTTACACAAACTTTACACACACAATTTTTGAAATCATTTTTACAAAAATAATTTGTACACTAGCTATTTATGTGCAAATAAAAGAAGTTTATGTACATGAAAAATTTTTAATTTTTGTGATTTTTGGCCATTTTATTTATTAACACACTCACACAAAGTACGAGTTATGGCTAAAGTATATATGATATATATACACCCCCCCTATACTTAGCTCGAACGATGTCCTCAGAGTCAAGAGCGATGAAGAAGACATAACTGGTGCTAGGTATAGGGAAGTGAAAATGAAGGTTATATACAAAGATGAATAAATGAAATAGAAAATAGAAAAGGTCTCGGGTCTTCCCCCTATACTTAGGATCAAGAAATCCTAAGTATAGCAGGCTGTATACTAAGGGAAAACCGAGAGGAGACTGTACAGCGTCTACCCCCCCTATACTTAGGGTGAAATATCCCTAAGTATAGGCAGCAAAACAGGGGTAGAAAGAAACAAAAGGAATACCCGAAGATCCTACATCCCCCCTATACTTAGGGTAAAGTGCACCCTAAGTATAGCATAATCAATAGATGAAGAAAGGGATGTGGGACTAAAGAATGTAGTGATATAGACATCTGGATCTATACAAGGCGGAGGATTAGTGAAACTCAGGCGTGAGATGCATTAGATTTGAGTCAAAGACCACATCTCACGCAAAATGAATAGGGGCAAGATCAACGACCCGCGGCTCATGATCTAGAAATGGCTTGAGCCGCTGGCCGTTCACTCGAAAGGTACTCTCAGAAGACAACTCGGATATATCAATGCTACCGTTGTCGTGTACCTTTCTGACCAAGTAGGGTCCCTTCCATTTGCTCTGTAGCTTCCCTGGAAATAAACGTAGCCTCGCATCAAATAGCCATACTCTCTGTCCAATCTCAAAATGCTTGTGGCTGATGTGAGAATCATGCCACTCCTTCACTCTCTCCTTATACTGTAGGTTGTTTGAGAAAGTTGTATCTCTAAGCTCCTCCAAGGCTGCTAACTCTGCCCTCCTCTGGTCTCCTACACCATCTGGATCCATGAGAATATCTGTAACTGCCCATAGTGACCTGTGCCTCAACTCAACAGGTAAATGGCACGGCTTGCCATATACGAGGCGAAAGGGAGATGTACCCAATGGTGTCTTGAAAGACGTCCTATATGCCCACAAGACCGAGTCCAAGAGCTGTGACCAATCCTTTCGGTCAGGGCGGAAGACTTTTTGCAGTATAGTCTTGATCTCCCTATTCGACACCTCTGCTAGACCATTCGTCTGCGGATGGTAAGGTGTAGCAACATGATGGTCTATGCCGAACTCGCTAGCAAGGGCCTTCACCTGGTCGTTGATGAAATGAGACCCCCCATCAGAAATCAGAACTCGTGGAACCCCGAACTGCGTGATGATGTGCTTCCTCAGAAATCTGCAAACTGTCCTCGCATCAGCGGCTCAGGCGGGGATAGCCTCAACCCAATGACTAACATAATCCACGGCCAACAGAATGTGCTCAAATCCCTGACTCTTAGGGAATGGACCCATGAAATCGATGCCCCATGCGTCAAAAACCTCACAGAAGTGAATGGGCTGCATCGGCATCATATCACGTTGTCCACAAGTGCCCATCCTCTGACAGTCAGTACACCTCTTCACGAACTCATCAGAGTCCTTGAAGAGGGTAGGCCACCACAAGCCGGATTGGAGCACCTTCTGTGCCGTTCTCCTCCCAGAATGATGTCCTCCTGCCTCAAGCTTGTGGCAGTAAGTGAGGACGCTATGGTGTTCCTCCCGAGGAATACACCGACGCCAGACGCTATCCCCTCCTTCGTGGTACAGGATGGGATCCTCCCAGTGGTAGGACTTGGCCTTCGCAAGGAAGGTCTCAAGCCTCTGCCTGGGCCAATCTTGTGGGACTTTCCCAACAACAAGAAAGTTCACAATATCGGCATACCATGGGAGTGAGGCGATAGCAAGGATCACCTCATCTGGGAAGGTATCTCGAATGGGATCAATCTGCTCAGACTCCTCAGGCTGCTCTAAACGGGAGAGATGATCCGCCACCACATTCTTGACTCCAGGCTTATCCTTGATCTCAATGTCGAACTCCTGGAGTAGAAGGATCCATCTAGTCAATCTGGCCATGGCATCCTTCTTTGCCATGAGGTACCTGATGGCGGTGTGATCTGTGTACATGGTCACTCTAGATCCAATGATATAAGATCGAAACTTATCTAGGGCGAACACTACGGCTAGCATCTCCTTCTCTGTGACCGTGTAATTCCGCTACGCGGAATCCAATATGCGGCTAGCGTAGTGGATAGCAAACGGGACTCCATCCCTCCTCTGTCCCAGCACTGCCCCTACGGCAAAATCGGAGGCATCCGTCATGATCTCGAATGGGAGAGGCCAATCAGGCGGCTGGAGGACAGGAGCCTCAATCACACACTGCTGGAGAGTCGCAAAGGACGAAAGACACTTGTCATCAACAAGGAACTCGGTGTCTTTCGTCAAGAGGTCAGTCAACGGCCGGGCAATCCTGCTGAAATCCTGAATAAATCTCCTATAAAATCCAACGTGCCCCAGGAATGACCGTAACTGCCTCAAATTGGACGGTGATGCGAGTTTTCTAATGACATCCACCTTGGCCGGATCAACCTCCATGCCCTTGTTGGAGATGATATGGCCAAGCACCGTCCCTTGAGTCACCATGAAGTGACTCTTCTCCCAAGATAGAACCAAATGGAACTCAATACATCGCTGGAGTACTCGGTCTAGGCAGTCAAGACAGGAGTCGAATCCGTCTCCGTAGACCGAGAAATTGTCCATGAAGACCTCCAAACACTCCCCTACCATGTCCGAAAAGATCGACAACATGCACCTCTGAAAAGTCGTAGGGGCGTTGCATAGCCCAAATGGCATGCGTCGAAAGGCATATGTACCGAAGGGACAGTTAAAGGTGGTCTTCTCCTGATCCTCAGGAGCGATGGCCACCTAGTTGTAGCCCGAGTACCCATCCAGGAAGCAATAATGGCTCTTCCCTGCCAGTCTCTCAATGATCTGGTCAATAAAATGCAGGGGGAAATGGTCCTTCTTGGTGGCCTGGTTGAGTCTCCTGTAGTCAACGCAGACCCTCCAAGAGGTGGGTACTCGTGTAGCAATCTCCTCTCCCGACTCACTGATCACAGTCGTGATGCCCGTCTTCTTGGGCACCACATGCAAGGGGCTGACCCACTTGGAGTCGGAAATGGGATAAATAAAATCTGCACTCCACCATTTTGATATTTCCTTCAGCACAACCTCTCTCAGGTTGGGGTTCAGTCGCCGCTGGAACTCACGCGACGGCTTCGCCCCCTCCTCGAGATAGATATGGTGGGAGCACACTGATGGACTAATCCCATGGAGATCTACTACGCTCCATCCGATTGCCTTGCGGTTCTTTTCAAGAACCCCCATCAAACGGGATTCTTTCTCTCCAGTCAGATCGGCGGAGATGATGACTGGGTACATCTCAGGTTCGCCCGCAAGGAACCGATACTTCAGCGAAGTAGGGAGCGACTTCAGCTCTGGACAGCTGGGTGCTGGAAAATCTGGCCTTGGAAGAAGATGTGTGAATGCTGCTAAATCTGTCAAATCTGCCTGGGAGAAAGAATACGAACTCTCGCAAACTGGATCTGGAGGAGGCTGCTCAACTGTATTGTCTCTGACTGCTCTGCCTCTACCTCCTCCTCAGTTGTAGGCTCAGGTGAACTCAGGTTTGGCATCTGGTCATCGCAATCTGCCCAATCAGACTCTGAATCCAAGGGATCTACCTCAAATAAGGTGGCATCAGTACCACCGTCACACAAGGTGGCCTCAGTACCACCATCACTAGAAATCGTGTCACGGTCAAGAACCGGCTCTGCTGCCTCTGTAGTATCCTGGACCAGGGTTGTGCTCTCCAAGCTCTCCTCTGCTGTCATCTCTGCATCAGTGGTGTCTGGAAACGAGATGATGGCCTGTGTTGAAGGGTCTGCCCATGCTGGCTCATCATCTGTGATCACAAAATCACAGTCCTGGTGGATGTCTACCCGGCATCTGTCAGCTGCTCTGTGTCTGTGCTGGCTTCTGAGTATGCTCTCTCTGGCTCTATAGTCCTCGACCGTCTCTATTTGTACACTTTCGCCCTCGACGTGAAAGTATACCTTCCCGCTATCATGATCAGTCACCGCCTTGGCTGTGGCCAAGAACGGACGACCAAGGATGATGGGGGTATCTGCCACTGAATCAAGGATCTCCATGTCCAACACCACGAAGTCCACGAGGAATTTCAGGCCCTGAATAGTGACGATAACATCTCGCAACAACCCCTTCAGCCTCTTGATAGATCGATCAGCAAACTGAAGGACTGTCCTGCTCTGTCGAAGAGTGCCCAACTTGAAGTGGTCGAGAAGGGCTGCCGGAAGGAGGTTGATAGACGATCCGCTATCCAATAGAGTCCGGTCGAACCGCTGCTCACTAATCTGACATCTGACATACGGGGCTCCTGAATCTGGCCTCTTGGCCGGCAGACGGTTCTGGATCGCGAAACACGTGGCTTTCGTCAGCACATGTATCTCTGAATGATGGTTCCTCCTCCTCCTCCTGACTGTGGTCCTATCTCTCAAAGATCGCTGAAGAAGGGGGGTGTGCTGCAAAGCCTCCTGAAGGGTCAGCTGTATGTGAAATCTGTCGATCATGCTCTGGATGAACTCCTCCTGCTCTCTCTTTTTTGGGTCTTTTTCTCTTTTCTTCCCCTTCCCCATCTGAAGGGATCTAGGGAAGGGGATCACAGGGTCCTTCTCAGATGAAGGACTAGGAATAGGTCTAGACGGCTCGACGGCCGGATCCGCACATACATCAATCACCACAATGGGACCAGAAGAAACTAAACCTTTTCCTTTATTCACAACAGTGTTCTGAGATACATCAATAGAAGGAAAAACAACATCTCTATCAAAACGAACACCGGTGGCCTGAGTACCACCTCGAGCTGGCTCTGCTAGACGTCTCGCGGCCTCAGTACCGCGTGCTGGCTCGGCTACTCTGGTGGCTTCAGTACCACCTCCTCGAACTGGTGAAGCGGCGGCCTCAGTACCGCCGGTGGAATCAGCATCTTTGGTGGCATCAGTACCACCATCATCATCGTGTGCGGCCTCAGTACCGCTCTCCTCCTCCTCATCTGGCGCCCTGGGTGGATCCTCGAGTCGTCGCTCAGATGAGGCGCCGCCTGCTGGTGCTCTACCGCTCCTAAGTGTAACAAAATCAGCATCAAACAGATCTGAAGACATATCATCAAATGGATCACTAGGAGTGGCATGCTCAGTGGAAACTACCTGCTCAGATTTCCTCTTCAGGCTGTTCGGATTCGGCTCTATCTGTGCAAGGATGGCGTCCTTCCCTCTCATCAGGTCCCGCATCTCCTGGCGGAACTCGTCCATCTCCCGTCTAAAGGTAGCCTGCTGGTCCGTGAGGAGGCGGGCTATGTCGTCCACGGTGGGGCTCTCATGGGAGCCTGACGGGTAGCCTCTCTGGTAATGAGGCTGCTGGAACTGGTGCTGCTGCTGCTGAGAGGGGTATGAGGAAGGATGCTGCTGCTGGTGTGGCTGGTGAGCCTGCTGCTCACGTCTCCAAGACTGTCCCTGCTGCTGATAGGGACGAGGAACGAAGGACGACTGCTGGTGTGGCTGGTAGGCTGGGGGCTGCTGCTGCTGGTGATCCCTCTGCTGGCTATACTGGCCTCCCTGGCCAGATGGCTGCTGCTGGGGCAAGGTACCTCCATTCCCCCACATGAATCCGAGATGGTCTCGTCGGATCCCAGGCTGAGGACGGTCATACCAAATCCCATTGACATCCATCAACGGCTCTGCGTCGTACTGGGCTGGCGGGAGTACGGCCAGAGGCTGATCCGGCTGGTATACCACCATCTGCAAGTCTGGAGATAGTGGGGACTGGTAAGAGGGCTGCTGCTGCTGGTACGGCTCCGCCTGTACAAGGTGAACCTGTCTAGGCTGCTGAAAGGAGCTGGAGCGCTGGGACGAGCTGCTGCTGCCGCCGGTATCGCCTCGCGACTGAAGACGGGGCTGGGAAGCCGTTTGTGCCTCCTGGAGACACATGAGCTGGGTCTTCATGTCGCTTAGAGTCTGTGCCATCTGCTCCATCTGCGTGATGCCCTGGCACTGCTTCTTCTCGATCAGCTCCATGCGGTCCAACTTCTCGCTGATGATACCCATATCAGCAGCGGACGACTCTGCCTGTGCTGCTGCAACTGCGGATGAACTGGATGGACCGGCATCGACCCGTGCTATCCTCTGGTACTGCACGGGTCCTGGCTGCTGCTGGGGTCTGCCCTGTGTATACAACCGGGTCTGGGACATCACCATATAGTTCGCGGCCATCTCCTCGTAGATGGCCCAGACCTGGTCGTGATCCTTGGCGAAATAGGACCCACCACAAGAAGCGTTCACCAAGCCCTTGAGCTCTGGTGTCATCCCGCTGAAGAAGCTCTACACAAGGATCGGCTTCGAGATATCATGGTGCGGGCATCGGTCTGTGAGCTCACGGAACCTCTCCCATGCCTCATGGAATTGCTCGTTGGGGAGCATGGAGAAGTTGCTAATCAGGGCCCTCGCTGCATTGGTCCACCCGAGTGGATAGTACTTGTTCAAGTACTCGGTGCGGAGCTGCTCCCAGGTGTAAACGAACTTCCCCAAATGCTTCAGCCAGGTGGCTACTCTGTCTGCTAGGGAGAAGGGGAAGGCGATCATCCGGATCGTAAACTGGTCCACCAGACGGTCGTGGACAGTACTGCAAATCATCAGAAACTCCTGGAGGTGGAGATGGGGCTCCTCAGTAGCGAGCCCGTGGAAGCGAGGGAGTAGCTGCAAGGTATTCGGGGGGAACTTGAAGTCCCCCACGATGGCTGGAAGTACTACCCAGTGGTGCGTCAGCGTCGATCCGGGGTTGTGCAACTTCCGCATCGGTCGTGGTGCTCCTCCTACCGCGGCTGCTGCGGCTGCGGCTGCTGCTGCGGCTGCTGCATCAGCATCCTCTGGGATCCTCGGTCCCTCTCTCCTCTGCTCGCGCTCTGCTCTCTCTGCTCGCATCTGCTCCATCTCTCTCCTCATGTCGAGCATGAATGCTCCCTAATCCCTCAACTGCTGTTGGACGGTCTCTAACGAGGCGATCAGGGGGGAGTTGATCGCTCCCTGATCCAATACGAAGTGCACAGGCTGACGGGAGCGATCCTCAGAACTGCCGGCCATGGCGTCTGCAAAATCAAACAAGCCAAACTCAGGTGCTGTCAAATCTGTGAGTCTCTCCTATGGCTCATATCTCTCAGAACCGAAAGAAAGGGGGTCGAGGGGGAACAGGGCGGAATCGTACTCGGGCTCGGAGAACTGGTCTCGGCTCTCGCGGGCCAACCTAGATGACTGAGTAGACGTGCCCGAAAGCGGTGCAGCCAGAGGCTGCCTAAGAGCGTCTACCCATCATCGTGATCTGGTCGAGTAGTGCGGATGGGATCTGGAAAAACTATGATCAGAATGCAAACCCCTATGTTCACCAACGCAACGCGAGCTGAAGACCGTGAAGGCTCGGTCTAATTATCTTGTCCAATTTTATTAGGTGAACAATCAATCTATCAGAGCGCTTACGTGACCTGTTGGGATACCCGATGCTACTCCAACCGACTGGCCCGCACGGAAGAGTCGGTAGTCAGCTGGAAATAGCACCGGAGGGCTCTACCTAGGGTGCGGGTCACTCTCTCGCGCAAGAAAACCAAACAATGAGGGGGTTGCTCTCCCCAAGATAAATTTTTATGTGAGGTGTCTTTTAGGGTCAATAGTCTTAGCAGTCCCAATTTTATGGTTTTTCTTTTTATTTTTTTTCAATAAAAACAAAGGCCTAACGAATTTTTCGGTTCTCCTGGTTATTTAATCCAAAACAAGGGGGAGAAGACGAAAAAGCCGATGCACGATAAATCAATGATGCATGCAAAGTCAGAAAGGCGTACCTGTCTCCAGCACTCTACATGCAATATGATCCACGCATAAATGTAAAGACAGAAATAAAACTACCTAAATGATGCAGCGATAAAAACCGAGTCCTAGATGAGCAAGTCTACTCGCAGAACCGTCTAACCGATCACCGACCTCCAAGCCAAAGGGTCCGGTCTTGGCGCACCCCTCCTCTGCCCGACAAATCGAGGGTAGGAGAAAGCGCTTTACGGGGCAGGCTGCGGCACGTAGGCTACGAAGGAGATGAATCAGTTATTTTTATTAATTGATTATTAGTAGGTCCAATTAAGCGCACTATAGGAACAGGCAAATAATTAAGTGTGGGGACCCTACTAATTACGGCACAAGCAAGTATAAAATCCTAAATCTAGGGGCTCGATAAAAACTGCGTAAACACCGGAAAAGGCAGTAAAAAGAAAAGAAAACAAAAATGCGAAAAAGCCGTGAAAAACACCTAAGGGTCCTCTGAGCACACCGGTGCTCGGCGAAACAGACTCGCTAAGTTAATCAAGTCCAAAGTCTCTGAGTACCTGTATTATTACAATAATAATAGAATAAAAAGAAAAATAAAAACTTCTCCCACTCAATTCTCTCTTGCTCTCTCATGCGGCTCCGTACAGAAGGGAGTCGCCTCCAAGTCCTACGGTTGTGTCGGCTCCTCAAAAGTCGTCTCCGCGGTCCTCGGGCCCTCGCAAGAAACAGAGACAGGTGGTCAGACCAAAATAATCAAATAATAATAATAGGAAAAATAAGTGGAACTGATGTGAAGGTATATATGCAAAAATGCAAAATAAAATAAACACTCAAAAATAAAACAAAACAAAAACAAAAGAAAAGAAAATAAAACAAAATAAAACAAAAATATAATATAAACAAAAGCTGCGAAAAAGCCGTGAGCTCTGAAAGAGCCGCGAAAAGCCGCGAAAACAAAAATGAAAATAAAATAAAAACTACTAAGTCGTGCTCCCCGACAATGGTGCCATTCTGATGAACGCAAAATTGACCACTCGGATAAGGGTTGCTAAACGGTCGTTGCGACCCAAGCGATCAAGATGGCTCGATCAAGAAAAATAGACCACCAAGATAGATAAAATCAATCAAACACGAAATAGCGGTCTTGCTATTAGTTTAACCTGGTATAGCGACCAGGGTCGAACACAAGGAGCACGGGTTGGCCTCTCGGCCTATGAAGTAGTCAAAAAGAGATAAAAGAAAATAAAAGAAATATTTTTGGTGGTTTTTGAATATTTTATTTTTTTTTTTGGATTTTTAGTGAATTAAGAAAATAATAAAAGCTAAGGAACTACACACTTCAACAAATTATTAAACACACTAAAACTCAACCAAAAATTCTAACAAAAAGATTTTTATGTGTTTTATAATTTTTAGTGTTTTTGGTGAATTTTTGAGATTTTTCTGATGTTTATTAAATTTTCTAAAAATCAAAAAGTGACTAAAACAGTAGGTACTGTCCAGCCGAGCTAAAAGGGCCTAGATAAAATATCTAAAGGCCCCAAATTAGCTGGGAGGTAATTTTCCTGTAAAGAGAATAAAACAAGGAAAAATTAGGCACCTAGTTTATTATTTTTGGGTTTTTGGTTTATTTATTAGAATTGTTATAAGATTTTTAGGAAAAATTAGGCACCTAGTTTTCAATTTTTAGTGGTTTTCAGTAATGAAAAATAGTCAAAATTGGCTAGAAAATCAAACACAACAAAATAGACAGTAGACATTTTTTTGTAATTTTTAGATGAATTTTAATATTTTTTTTGTGATTTTTAAACTTAGATAGTAACGAAAATAGAGGTTTTTGAATTTTTAAAAATATCAAATGAAAACAAAAATGTCCTCAAAAATCCACGAAAATTTTACACTATGGCAGGAGCCATGTGTCCAATTTTCGTTGGATTTGGAGGTATTTTGCTATTTTATCCAAAAATAAAGAGGGGGCATAGTGCACAGGGGCCAAAGTGCAAATACCCGAAAGTCTGGGGGGTCTGGTGCAATTAACTCAGCGAAACACGTGCTACGCGCGTGCCTGGGGCACTCAGGGACCCAAATGTAAGAAAAATAAGTTCCAAGGGCTTTCTGATAACAGGTACCAAAAGTCCAGGGACCTATTCGCAAAATACCCAAAAATATCCGCACATGCTCAAATGTATCCATCACAGGGGTATAAATGCAATTAATCAAAAACTTTCATTCATTAAGGAACAACCAGAACTACAAGGGCATGTATTGCAAATACACCAGAAACTCATGTGTCGATGCACGTGTCAGACCATACACAAGGGCATAAATGCAAACTAAACAGAGTACGGGGTCCTCTATGCAAATATCCCAAAAACTAAACAACTACGCTAACTAATTACAGGACTAAATGCGAGATTAATAAACAGAAGGGCCTAAGGGTAGTTTACCCTTTATTAATGGAGCGGCTGGATGGAGGCCACGTGGAGCATCTGACGGTTGGGAACAACGGGCGCTCCACAGCTGGGCTCCTCGAGCGAATCCGACGGCGGGGGTTCCTCCACGTGGATGATCGAACGGTGTTGGGCGCAGGTGGCTAACCCTCGTGAATCGGACTGTCCGGATCTCTCCTCCTCAGATCAAACGGTGGCTGCTGCTCCTGAACGGACGGCCCGGTTGCGAACTGGAGCTGGAGGTCTGATCGGACGGTCGGGGAAGGTATCGGAAGAACCGTTGGCCGGCGAAGTTCGTCGGCCTAGTGCGTGCGCTGTAGACCTCCCCTGCTGCTCGTGAAGGTCGGAGAAGCTCCGCAATGACGTCCCGCAGCTGTTGGTGAACTCCGATGATCCAGCCGAGCCCAGGAGGGCTCCGGCGAGACCGACGGAGGAAGCCTTCTGGTCCGAATGGCCCAACACCTCAGACGGGCTGGGAAGCTCCTGCAAAGTAGACCAAAAGACTCACGGGTCGAGGGCAAACTGCCTCGACCCAGTTAGGCGGGTGACGGTGGTCTGTGGGGCGATATGGGCGAGCTCCGGCGAGGGGGGTAGACGGAGGAGCTTGAATCCCAGCTCCTGTGCGAGCTGGGTTGGATGGGTATGTGGAGAAGATGCGCGGGAGGACGGCGATGGCTATGGTGAAGCCCGATGATCGATTGGGGGTCGGACGTGGACGGAATCGACGATGGACGGCGGAGCGGCGATTTGGGGGAAATGGGAAATCAACGAAAAAAAAGGCCTACGAGATTACATGGGTGGCTGATGAGACTGGGGATGAGCTGGCGCAGCTTTGGGTCGTTGCCTCAAGGAGCGTCTCCCTCCGAGGCTCGATGCTCCTGCAGGTGGCGGAGCAAGGCGGCGAGGCTTCGCCGGATCAATGGTTTCACTCCCTCTCCTTGCTTCGACACCACGGGGGACAAGCTGTCACTCTCGCCTACGCAATGGAGCTCACGGGAGGTGGAATCGAATGGCCAAAGATAGGCAATGAAGGTGGCGGAGCTGGCGTTATATACGCTGGAGGGTCCGAAAAGGAGCGCGCGGGTAGGGCAATCTGGAGCGTGGATCCCAAGGCAAATACTCCGACGAGGGTGATGGATATCTCAAGATTAATTCGGACCCGGGGTTTGAGCAAGGCATGATCGGGTTTAGCGGAGAAAAATTCGAGAAGATGGATTCCCGCTAAGGACCCGTGGGAAGTGGTCCTGGGGGGGTAGTTGACCGGGCGGTCAACAATCCCAGGACCAGTAGGAAGCGGCCACGTGGCTGGATTTTGAAGGTGAAAATTAAGGTAGCAAATGGCCGAATTTGCAAAAAAGTTAAAACATAAAATATTTTTATTTTATTTGTTTCTATTTTTTAGTGATTTTTAATTAATTTTTCGAAATAAAAATAAGGTATATACATAGTAGGTTCATATATAGGTATATATACAATGTATAGGTTTTTAATTTTTGATTTTTAATTGTTATTTTTATACAATTTTATTCCCATTTTATATTTTTTTGTTATAAAATGAGGAATAAAAAGACATTTTTATTTCACTTTTATTATTTATTTACATAGGTGAAATAAATACATATATACATTTATGTACATGGTATATTTACAATATATTTTTGTGTTTTAATTTTGTTATTTTTATTTTGTTTTTGTTTTTATTGTTTTTATTTTATTTATTTACACTATGTAATATAGGATATTTACAAGAATTTTGGAAATTAATTTTATTTATTTATAATGTTAAATAAATATAGGTATAGTGGTCTATATACAAGGTGATAGTGATGTTTTTGTTCTTTTTGATTTTCTTTCATATATATCTTGTTTTATACTTATAAATATGTACAAGTATTTACAAACCCATTTGCATCTATTTTTGTGAGGAAAATATTTTTATTTTATTTACATAAATATGTACACACATGAGCCCCTATCTCCCTCTACTTTGGCTTTTATGCGGTCAGGCCCATGCTAAGCCCCCCCTTGGGTTAGGTTGCTCAATATTTATTCTAAATATTTCCCTCTTTTTCTTTTTAATCTTTATTCTTTTATTTTTGCGCAAAAACATGCTAATTATAGGTTTTTACACAATGCATGCTTTTGGTAATTATTTCTATTTACACATATCTACATGCATTTGCAAAGGTTTTTGTAGCTAAAATATAAGAATAAAGAGTGATGAATGAGTATTCATCACCTATCACCAACCACAGGGTGGTCGTTTTTGGCAGTCCTCGCAACCCCCGCCTCAGTATCACCAGCCTCCGCAGTACAACAACCAATGGAGGCAGCACCAACATTACCAGTAGTCGCAGTACCGCCAGCCACAGCCATACCATCAGTATGCGGCTGCACCACCTCCGCAATATCAGTACTACTCGCCTCCCTCTTACCATCAGTACCAGCTTCCTCCACCTCCTCAACACCACCAGCAATCGCAGCCTCAGTCCCCACACACTCAGCAACTTTGTGGTCTGCACGCTGAAACTCTCGAGGTGAATCCTGTGAACCCCACCCTTGATTGCTTGGCGCAACTCGTCAAAGGCCTAACAGACATGATGAAGAAGCTAGACGACCTGACCACCATGAAAACTACCATTCCGATGCAGGTCGAAGCCAATCCCAACAACTTCAAAAGGAAAAATCTGGAGCAGTAGGACCTTGCCTCCGTCTGCCATAAGCCACGGGAGAAAAAGAGCTTCAGATGAATTTTCATCTTTTGCATCAACTATGCCAGTCACAGGGACAGGTGAGGAATAAGAAGAAGGAGGAGCCATTCTAGTTGCCATTCACCTCCATCTTCACCAGCAAAAAGAACAAAAAATCAGAAAAAGCAAAAAGACCAAAAAGATGATCGTCGTCGAAGTGAAGATGTGCTAGCCACAAAGGATCCCGCAGCAGCAGCCAATCCAACGCCAATCGACGGAGTCGAGACTACGTCTTTTGCTTGTCCACCTACATCTAAGCTGCCAGCATGTACTCCTTTTTGTGCACTGGATGTACAGAATATTGTGGACAAGGATTTTGTTGTAAATAAGAGCTCTATTTCTAATTTCAGTACTATAAATATTCCTTTTCCTAAAGAAATGGAAAATTCTAAAAAAATGCAAAAATAAAAGTGCAATATCTGATCCTAGAGTTGTGGATATCATAAATAATTTCACTGTTGAGTTTCCTTTAATGAAGGCCATGGAATACATGCCCGCTGTGAAGAAAGGGTTGAAAGAGGCATGTACGAACAAGCATCGACCATCACAAAACAACAGACGCTGATAGGTTGAGAAGATGTTCTCACCGTGGACACGGTTGTAGCCATCAACTATCTCCTACAGAAGAAGCAAGACAAAGGAGCGACATTGATTAGTTGCATGATTTTCGATCAAGTCTTCGAGCGAACCCTGCTTGATAGTAGTTCTTTTATCAACCTCCTACCCTCATCATTATTGCAAGAATTTGGGCTAGATCCTCTCAAGAAAACATGAATGACCCTTTAGTTCACTGATCGATCCATCAAGCGACTGACGAGTCCGTATATGCTGCTTTTAATAATGTGTTTTTATCGTGTTGTGCGTTGTAGGCGGCAATCGGAAACGGTCAAGAAAATACCACAAATAATTGAATCAATTTTTAATTTCGTGGTTTTATGTTTATTTTACTTGGGCAAGTCCCAAGGTCGATCACAAGGAGGCAAAGGAACAACCTAGAATTAAGTCTATCAAAGTTCGTGTTCGGTTTTCGAGGCGGTCTTTTTTTGGAATTTTTAATGAACTAAAGGATGCACAATGCAACTTTGGCCTTATTTTAGGGACTAAAATGTAAATTACGTTCGAATGATGTCCAAAAAATACGAAACTTGGCCACAATGTAAACTATAATGAAATTGATGCACTGCAATTTTTTTGGAATTTTTGGATGCAATATAAATTTTTTATGGATTTTTAAATGCAAACCAAATGATTTTTAATATTTAATTTTAATAAATATCAAACCTACTTATTTTCGAGAATCAAAATTATCCTAGATCTATCACTAGGTGACGGATCTCAGAAAAATCCTAAACCTCGAAAATGTGGGGTTTAATACCTACTAAAAATTAAATACTAAAATGTGCAAAATAATTTTTACAAGACAAAATATGCATGCAAATGCAAATCTTTTTGGGCACAATGTTAATAATAATTAACTCTACGAGATGTGATTTTTCGAGAATTTTTAAAGCCACGGTTAATCAACTATCAATTTTTGAGCAAGAGATGGGTAAAATATGCAAATTTTCACCAAATAAATATTTATTAATTAACCGTCCGTCACAAAAATACTAACAACATGTCAAAGCGTAGAGAATTAATTAATCAACATCATGCTATTTTTTTGATAATAAAATAATGTAGAGAAAAGGTTCAATACTGAGGGGAAACACAGGGGTACTGATGCAAATAAATAAAATATAAAATGCACTGGGGGGACTTTATTGTAATTACCAATAACTCCGGTGAGATTCTGCAAAATTCCCAGAGGGGCACGTGCGTGGCACGTGCCCTCTGGGGGCGGGGGCTGATCTGCGAATAAGGCGGAACCCGGGGGCTTGTGCGCAAATAACCCTGCGGTCACGTGCGGGGCACGTGACCCGGGGGCTGACGGGTGGCTGACGTCGTCCCCCCACGCACGTGCGCCTCACGTGTGGGGGTCTCGAGCCTCGAGCCCGGCGGTGAGGCGGGGGATGGTGGCGTAGCCTCTCGGCGATGCCTCAGGCGGGGGAGCTGGCGCTGGCGGCGTAGGGCGAGGCGGCGTAGGGGCCGCTCCAGGCAGAGGGAGAGCGGAGCGGCTCCTGTAGCCGTTGTCGGAGCCGGAGGTCGTGGGCGACGCCTGATGGAGCGTTGGCGGAGGAGAAGCCGGCGATGGGTGGTCAAGGGCCGACACACGGCCGAGGCGGAGGTAGCCCGCTGCTGTGGCGAGGTCGGTGGCGGGCCGGCGATGACGCGACGATGGTTGAGGGCGGAATCGTAGGCGATGGCTATGGTTGGTGAAGAAGTCGGTCGTGTAGGTCGGAGCAGAGCAAGTGCGGCGGAGTCGGTGAAGCGTCGTTGGGCTCGACGAACGGAGTCGGAGCAGGAGCAGCTAGTGCGGTGCTGCGGCGAGCCCCTTGGTGGCTCGGATCTCGTCGAGGAGGGTGGTGCTCGGGCTGTCACCACCGAGCCCCCCCCTTCACTGTGCAGTCGACGGATGGGTTGTAGGAGGTCCGGCGGAGGGTTTTAAATAGGAGAGAGGTTTTCGGCCGGAGATGGAAGTAATTGGGGATTTGGGTTTGGTCGGGGATTTGATTGGAGGCGGCGAGATCTGGGAGATGCGATTGGCGCCGGCGATCGGAGCGAGATTCGCGGCGAAAATCGCGGGGGCGGCGCGGCTGATTTGGGAAAGGGTAAGGGCGGAGGAAGGAGACGCACAGCGGCCGTCCGATCGGCCGAGATCGGACGGCCGTGGTTGAACCACGTGGCGGTTAAAGGCGGGGGGCGGAGGCACGTGCGGAGCACGTGCCTGGGAGGCACGTGCGACGCACGTGCGGTTTTTTTTTATTTTATTTTTTATTTTATTTTTTTATTATTTTTTTATTATTAAAATGAATAATAAAAAGGCTAAAAATGGCTGACACGTGGCGGCCTCTGGGGCTGCCACGTGTCAGCACCAGAAAATTCGAAATTAAAAACCTTTGTAAAATCGATAAAAAATAGTAAACGACCTCGGATCAAAAAAGTTTCTTCACGAAAGTTGCTCGTCTCGATGAGATCTACAACTTTCATGAAGACATCAAAGCCAAAATAGATCATTTGCACAAAGTGAATTTTTGGGGTATCCTATGTACATAGAATACCTTGATTTTTAGGTTTTATAATTTTTATGCCATTTTTAAACATGATAAAAATCCGGAAAAATTACGGTAAAATCAGAGATAAATAAAGACACCTTAATCTAATTTTTTTGGATTTTTATTAATTAAGAAAATATATACATAAAATAAAGGTCAGAAAACCGCGAAACATACAATGTACAAAAGAGGCCCAAAACCCAACTTTCACATACGAGCTCCGATTCACTTGAACTTGGTCTTGTTTTGAAGGTAATTGAATGTACATTAGTTCAAAAGTGAGTAGGATTAAATCGGACACTGGATGGAGAAGATATGTGGCTTTTAGTCCGAAAATCCTGAAATTAGGGTTTGGGTTTTTGGTCCACTTATTTGGGTTAGTTATTTTTTTGTATTTTTCCTTTATTCTTATTAGTGATAGTGGAAGTGGTTTTGAGTTATTCGGAGTTAGCATGAATGAGTTAAAAATCCAGGAAGTTAGGCTTATTTACAGGTCATTTTGGCTTGGATTTTTGGCTTCTTATTTTATGCAGATTTTTGTGCTAAAATGCAATTCTTATGGAAACATGCATGAATGCTAATTATGCAAAATAGATGCAAGAATGCTGTTGATTTTAAGGGATTTGAGCTTAATAAATGAGATTTAGAGTGATGAATATGAGATTCATCATCCCCCTATACTTAAACCATGCTCGTCCCTGAGCATAAAAAGAAATGCCATGAGGTGAAATGAGATTGGGTTCCATACCAAGACCATGAGATGAAGGTGAAAGTAAGTCTAAACTCAACCTTTGGATTATTTGTGTGTCGGAACTTCTGTGAGACTTAGAATTTTAAAATCAACAGCCCTCAAGTTCTACACATCATTGCTACAGTTTCGGCTCAGAAGTCATCTTAGATCAATCATCTTCCCAAAGTATACTCTTTGAACATTGAATAACCGACTCTTGTGTGTGAAGTATTTTAGCTCTTCCCACCCAGAATGCCGGACTACTGCATATGCTTCTTCTCCAATAACTCGTCCTCGGGGAGTCAGGTATTTCCTTCTAAGGTTTGTCGTGATGTGTTCACAATCGAATTGGGGGGAGAAGATAGAAGAATGAGAAAAGAACTGGAGGGTGGCCAGTGTAGTCACCTCTCCTTGTGAAGATGGCCAGTGTAGCCGAGTCTCCACCAAGATCTGCAGGTTTCTGGAAGCTTGGACCTTTTTGGTCAGATTTTTATTTGGTAGTTGCTTCTTTGTATTTGGAATTTTTGGTGGTTCTGCTTGGATCTTGTTGTGCCCCTACGGATATAGAATCTTTTGTTTCCGTACATTTTTTGGGGTCTTAGAAAAAATTGTGCCCAGCCGTCCATCCCTTTTCCGAAGCTTTATTTCAACCCGTACACCGGTCTTTAGATTTCCACGCTACCAGAAAAGAAACTCACACAGTCTTCCAACATATCTTTGAGTTGAGCTAAGTGCATAGTGCGAGAGTACAAATTAATTCCTTATTCCAGAGTTGTACCCAGAATGAAGAGACCAGGTTAGACACTAAGAGTCAAACGTTGTACATTGTCATGTGGAACTCAAAGAATTAAGTCAAAGACCTGAAGACTCTAAAATCCTATTTCTCGGTGAAGTTCCTCTGAAAATTAGGTGGATTAAAGTTAAGTCCAGACCACTCTCGGTTTCGGCTCATAACTCGGTTCAGAACCCAAAGACTTTTCACATATGCAAATGCGATGCTTGATGAAATGCGAGTGTGTGAAATGCAGACACATTTTTTTTGTTTTTGATTTTTTTTTTAATGCAAAAATGAATAAGAAGCCATTTTTCAAAAATTTTGGGCAAGGTCGGTGTTAGTGAAAAAAAAAACTTTTTTTTTGTTTTTTAAGAAAAACCCACCCCGTAAATACATATAGACTTACGCGAAAGTACGAGGTATGGCTAAAATATATACATAGTATATACAGACCCCCCTATACTTAGCGAGTGCTGTGTCCTCAGAGCACAAGAAGAGTAAAGAAGACATAGCTCGGGCTAAGCGTAAGAGAGTGAAAAAGAAAAAGATTTACAAAATCGCCCCCCTATACTTAGACTGTGAATAGTCTAAGTATAGAAGAAGGGCGGAAAAGAAAAGAAAAAGAAAAAGAAGCGGTCAGGGTATGTGAATGAGGAGAGTATATACAGGTGGGTGTCGGTTCCCCCTATACTTAGGCTTTGGTCAGCCTAAGTATAGAAGAAGGATGGATATGGAGTGATCTAGAGATCGGAATGAGAAATGGTATATACATATGGCATCGGTCCCCCCTATACTTAGGCATTGGCCTAAGTAGAGGAAGAAGCTGTACAAGGAGACCGATGTGGTCGGGAGGGAGGGTGGGTAGCCGATGATTAAGGCGGTTTACGGCTGATCTTCTTGTGAGCCTGCGGTGGGAGATCGTAATGATGAGTCGGAGATGAGGCATATGATTCCCAACTATTATCAGTGTCATCCTCAGAAATATCATGATGGATAGTAGATGAAATATTTGAGTCAGATGAAAAGTAACCATCATCAGAGTTATCCTCAGAGGAATAGTATTTGAAAGTAGACACACTCCATATGTTCATGTCTTTTTGTTTCTTCAATTGTTTCCTCAAAATTCGTTCCTTTTTAAGATCAATCAGTTTGTCCTCCGATGAATATTCAGATGCTCCAGTCTCAGTCAGCTCATAAGAAATAATTCCAGTGTACTTGTGGAAGGTAGGAGCATCAGCTTTGGATGAGTAATAATTAGGAACGGGAGTTGTCCAACGAGAATCAAATTTTGGATCCTTGCGAAGATATGACTTTAGAGATGCCGAACAAACTTCACTCATGTAGACTACCTTTTCCGGACCTGATGAGGGATCATCAACTGATTCCTCTTCCGAAAGATCAAAGGTGACTTTCTTTTTCTTGTTTCGTGAAGATGTCGGTTCACTTGAGTACCCAGATGAATAGCCATTAAAATTCTTCTCCTTGGTCGGTGTTCGGGCTACGTGTTCGTTCTTTGTTTCCTGAATGTTGGTGCACTCTTGATTTGGGAGGATTTGGTTAAGATAATCAGAGTAGGTTGCTCCAGGGTGCGACCATGCAAATGTCTCAGGATCGTAGTAGAAAGCTGCGGGAATTGAGATATCGGGGAGAGTCTCTAAACCAATAGTCTCATTAACAAACGCAATCTCAGGTGTAGCAGTGGGGTAGGGCTCTTCTACCATTTCATGGTTGCGGTTGTTGGGGACTTCTTGGGTTACCTCAGAAAATCGTGGTTCCTCAAAGACTGTATCAGATCGTAATGATTCCAATGCCGTAAAATTTATCTCCCGAGTCTCACAATCGATACTCGCCTTGGCCAATGCCAAGAATGGTTTTCCGAGAATGATTGGAGACTGGGTGAATTCTCCTTGATGCTCAATGTCAATGATCATGAATTCTACCTTGAGCGGAGCACCTTGGAATTTCATGATGACAGAAATGGTTCCTCTCGGCCTTTTTATCGATCGGTCTGCCAATTGAACAATCTCTCGTATCTTCCGA
Source organism: Ottelia alismoides (assembly GCA_037367405.1). Lineage (NCBI taxonomy): Eukaryota > Viridiplantae > Streptophyta > Magnoliopsida > Alismatales > Hydrocharitaceae > Ottelia > Ottelia alismoides. Next base: position 655,978 of record JAZKJV010002821.1, read on the forward strand.
ATTGGCCCGAGTTTGAGGTCCTGAAATACAGAGGTCGGGAGGATATTGATCGGTGAATCGTCATCAATACGAGCATGTGTGAAAATTGTGTCTTTGATTTCGCAGTCAAATCTAGGTAACCGCTTCACTATGCGGCTCTTGGTTTTTCTCCTCAACACCAAGGAGGAGGCCATTGACAAGATATGTCTTTCAGTTTTTGTTCTAATCCTTCCTGACTTTTTGATGATTAATCTGTCCATTAGAAATTTCTTGAGGTCAGGGAAGTGTTCAATGGCCTTTATAATGGGAAGTTCAAAAATCAAGTATTTTTCCAGTGCTTCCCGTAAAGCAGGATCCAAATTCCTCAGATCTTCTTCAGATTCAATTTTTATGAGATTTTCTGGATTTTCCAATTTTTTTGTATTTTCTGTGTGGTGTGGTGATGTGGTGTCTTCCTTAAATGAGAAGGGGCCTTGATGTTCAGAGTATGGATCAGAGGCATAGTCATTCCTAGGGGAATAATGAGCAGAAGTTTTGATATTAGAGTCATCCCTAGGTTTTTGAATATCCTCCAAATTTTCATCATGGAATCCAATCATTTCCTCATTTAGTTTTACATCCGATCCACCATAGAATGAGATTACTCGATCGGCAAATTTTTGAAATTTGTCCTCCATCAATTCGAATCTTGTTTTTATCCTTGAAACATTATCCTCACAATTTTGTTCATGATCAATCATGGGAGCACTCGGATTTTGTTCAATAATTCCGTCTTCCATTTTTCTGTATATGCGGAGAGGAGAATTTCTTGGGATATCCATTATATGATCATTTCTTGAAAATTTCTCCTCAAAATTTTTGGAAGGAGGCTGCTCATTTGGTACAGGCATGTGTGTTTGGTCTGAGTATAGTTCAGTCCTTTGATCATGATTGGTCAGATCTTGATATTGTGTAGTCAGCATACAGGGTTTATATGTGTCTAGGAGTTCAGTCCAGTCCTCTGTATGAGTGTCATGTCTGTTATGGACAATCCAACGATGATTATCATTAAGCGCATGTCTTTCCATCTGGGTTTGGGTTCTCTGCTGGTCTTGGGAGTTAAAGAGATTTTGATCTTGAAATGTTTCATTGGCAAGAGAGTGAGAATAAGACGGTTCAGTCCAAGATGGTGTGGTTGGATGATTTGAGAAAGGATTTAATGAGGTCGAAGTCATCTGCGGTTGAAAGCTTCCCGCAAATGTTGGAGGATTAAACGAAGAGGAAGTAGTGGATTTGGGCCAAACCGACATAGATTTGTTTTCATAGTGGTGTTCGGTCATTTTTGAAGGAGTTGAGAGAAATGATGGGTTGGATCTGAAATTCGGAAAAATTTCCATGATGAGATTAAAATCAAAAGATGGGAGAGATGATTGTATGGGACAGAAAATTTATCAAAAGTGCGGCTATTGATCTTCGATATCGGTTCACGCACACCAATACAAACACAAATGAAACCCCGGGTTCACCAACTCACACAGTGAAGCCGCAAGATTTCGGCTATTATCTTTTCAATTTTAGTTGGTGATAAATTCAATCTTGCAAACCGTTTAGACGAGCTGTTTAGGTTTTGAGCTGGGCTCTATCCTAGTGTGTGTTTCTCTCCTCGCTGCAAGATAAATCAAACAATTTCGGGGTTGCTCTCCCGCAAAAATTCTTGATTTTATAGTTTATTTGAGATCAGATATATTTAGCAGTCCCGATTTTAATGAGGTGATCACTGAGAAATTAGATGAGCACAAATACACGTCTACCGTCCAGTCCCAATTTCCTTTAAAGTTATGTTATAAAACAAGAGGGAGGAATTCGAGAAAAGCCGATGCACGCGGAAAACTATGATGAATGCTCAGTTAGAAGACTTACAGTGAATCCTCGCAATCTCCATGTGGGATGCTAGACAGAATTTAAAAATTATTCTAAATGAAATGCAAGCCGATGGAAAAACCGCACCTAAGCAGAAAGTCCTATTAGCGGGAAGAATTGATTTAAATTTGGCTAAGTTTGAACGATCTATGTGCGTCTCAATTTAAAGTGCAGTGTGGCTTAAGATCCTACGAGCACAAGCAAAAATATAAATGCTCTGAGAGCCGTAAGTGCAGGTCTATCCTAATCGCCACTCAAGTCGGGCCCCACCCTTGCCGGAGAGTGAAACAGGCCTCGACACACCACAGAATAAAGTTTAGAGGTCTTTTACACACGCGAGAGTCCAAACGGACACCGCTGTAAAATTGCAGAAATTAAAAGTGCAGAAATTAAAATCCTAGACTCTACTCTCTCTCACGACTCGACTCGATCTTAAATTAATTGCAGTTTTTGGTGAAGTTGCGTCGGTTATTGAAAACCGCTCCACGTACAAGGTACCACGCAAAAAAAATAAGAGAGAAAATGTAAGAGAGTGACTCAAAATAATATGAAAAATAAATGCTGAAAATAAATTGCAGAAAAAAAAATGGAATTTACAATGAGAAATTCGGGGGTCAGACTACCCGAATGTGAAAAACCGAACAAAAATTTTTAGACAAAAATCTAAGCCGTTTGCCTACCTGGCAACGGCGCCATCTGGGAGGCACGTGCGACGCACGTGCGGTTTTTTTTTATTTTATTTTTTTTATTATTTTTTTTTATTATTTTTTTATTATTAAAACGAATAATAAAAAGGCTAAAAATGGCTGACACGTGGCGGCCTCTGGGGCGGCCACGTGTCAGCACCAGAAAATTCGAAATTAAAAACCTTTGTAAAATCGATAAAAAATAGTAAACGACCTCGGATCAAAAAAGTTTCTTCACGAAAGTTGCTCGTCTCGATGAGATCTACAACTTTCATGAAGACATCAAAGCCAAAATAGATCATTTGCACAAAGTGAATTTTTGGGGTATCCTATGTACATAGAATACCTTGATTTTTAGGTTTTATAATTTTTATGCCATTTTTAAACATGATAAAAATCCGGAAAAATTACGGTAAAATCAGAGATAAATAAAGACACCTTAATCTAATTTTTTTGGATTTTTATTAATTAAGAAAATATATACATAAAATAAAGGTCAGAAAACCGCGAAACATACAATGTACAAAAGAGGCCCAAAACCCAACTTTCACATACGAGCTCCGATTCGCTTGAACTTGGTCTTGTTTTGAAGGTAATTGAATGTACATTAGTTCAAAAGTGAGTAGGATTAAATCGGACACTGGATGGAGAAGATATGTGGCTTTTAGTCCGAAAATCCTGAAATTAGGGTTTGGGTTTTTGGTCCACTTATTTGGGTTAGTTATTTTTTTGTATTTTTCCTTTATTCTTATTAGTGATAGTGGAAGTGTTTTTGAGTTATTCGGAGTTAGCATGAATGAGTTAAAAATCCAGGAAGTTAGGCTTATTTACAGGTCATTTTGGCTTGGATTTTTGGCTTCTTATTTTATGCAGATTTTTGTGCTAAAATGCAATTCTTATGGAAACATGCATGAATGCTAATTATGCAAAATAGATGCAAGAATGCTGTTGATTTTAAGGGATTTGAGCTTAATAAATGAGATTTAGAGTGATGAATATGAGATTCATCAGCGACCTCGAAGTCTTTTGGAAGACGTTGTGGTGAAGGTGCGGGACATGCAGTTTCCAGTTGATTTTATAGTCCTTGACATGGACTCACCCACACCCTTACTCCAGACTCCTATCATCATGGGCCGACCATTCCTGCGTACTTCAGAAGGCGTGGTTAATTATGGGTCTGGCAATATTACCTTCAGCTTGGGGAACAACAAAATCACCATAACATGATCAGTGATCCTAAAGTCGTAACTGATAAGGGTCATGCAGCACCGTCTGAAGCAAGCTATGAATTCATTGAAGAGATCAAAGATACACCACTCTCTTTAAACTATCCATGGACACAAGAAATCCTCTCTCTAAAGGAGGACCTGGAAAGCACAGTCGATGCAAGCTCCGATGACATTTGGGAGACATGATCCAATTTGTTGATGCATCTTTTTTATTCTAATGATTCACTCCAACCTGAACACAATGATTTTATTACGAATCTGTTCGGCACGTCGTCAAAATCTCAACAGAACACTGAGGTCAGCAACCCTGCAAAAGTTCAAACGGAACATCCTCCAACCAGTACTGTTTCATAAGTGACCGAGAAGCTAGCTTGATCAGAACTGGAACTCAAGCCACTTCTAGCATGCCCGAAGTATGCTTTTCTTACGGGTGCAGAAAACATGTATCTGGTCATCATCAGCAATAGGTTGACCCCGGAACAAGAGTCTCGACTCCTCTAGATTCTAGAGAAAACCGCAAGGCACTTGGTTGGCATGTTTTAGATTTTCTCGGGATAAATCCTGTGTTGTGTTCACACCACATTTACCTGAAAGAAGATGCCAAGCGATCCTGCAAGTTTCAAAGAAGATTGAATCCAAATCTGAGGGATGTTGTCATGAAAGAAATCACGAAATGGTGTAATGCATGCTTCATTTATCCCATCTCCAATTCAAAATGGGTAAGTCCCTTGCACGTAGTTCCAAATAAATTAGGGCTTAATATTGTTAGAAATAACATAGGAGAGGAGATATCTAATCGAGTATCAACATCATGGCATGTATGTATTGATTATCGTCATCTTAATGCGTCAACAAAGAAGGAAAACTTCCCCTTGTTGTTCATTGATCAAGTATTGGAAAGACTGATTGGCAAGGAGTTCTTCAACTTTCTGGATGGGCATTCCAGGTACAACGTACAACCAAGTGGAAATTGCCCCTAAAGACCAAGAGAAGACGACCTTTACTTGTTTGTTCGGTGCCTATGCTTTCAGGAGAATGCCCTTTTGATTGTGCGACGCACCAGCGGCATTCCAAAGATGCATGCTTGCAATTTTCACTGAGATCGTAGGCAATTTTATTAAGGTGTTTATGGACGATTTCTTCTCCTACGGTGACAGCTTTGATTCTTATCTTGAGCGCCTGGACAAAGTACTTCAGAAATGTCATGAAGTCAATCTTATATTATCATGGGAAAAGAGCCACTTCATGTTCACAGAAGGGATTGTACTGGGTCACGTCGTTTCCAAACGTGACATAGAAGTCGACCCAACAAAGGTAGATGTAATTGCCAATCTTGAGCCACCTCAGATAGTTAAGAATGTGAGGTCATTCCTAGGGCATGTGGGATTCTACAGAAGATTCATCCATGATTTCAGCCGCATTGCCCGGTCTCTTACAGAGTTACTATGCAAGGAGACTGAGTTTAATGTTGATCAATAGGTTCTCCTTTCACTCAATCAGTTGAAGGAGCTAATCACCCAAGCTACAGTCCTACAGCTACCGGATTGGTCTCTTCCTTTTGAGATCATGACGGATGCATCAGATGTTGTAGTTAAGGCTGTGCTAGGACAGAGGGAAGACAAGGTGTCCTATGTCATTCATTATGCCATCAAAACATTAGATGAAGCTCAAAGAAATTACACTATGACAGAGAAAGAATTGCAGATTGTGGTATTCGCCCTTGAGAAGTTCAGATCCTATTTACTCTGATCGAAAGTCACGATTTACACTGACCACTCTGCTATCAGATACCTACAGTAGAAGAAGGATATCAAGCCCAGACTAATCATATGGATCCTTCTCCTCCAGGAATTCGATTTGGAAATCAAAGACAAGCCTGAAGTTCAGAATGTGGTAGCAGACCACCTCTCCATAATAGAGCCACAAGATCCTCTACTGAGCAGTGCACCCATCACAGACACCTTTCCTGACGTGTCAAGTTTGGTCATGGATTTGCTCCCTTGGTGTGACGATATTGTTAACTACCTCGTATCCGGTGTAGTTCCACAAGATTGGATGAAAATCAAGAAGGACAAGTTCTTATCTACTATTCAATTCTACCAATGGGAAGATCCACTTCTATTCAGTGAAGGAGAATATTGCATTTGGCCTCAGGAGGAGCACCATAGTGTCCTCGAGCATTGTCACTCGCTCGAATCTGGTGGGCACCACTCTAGAGAGAGAACGGCATCGAAAGTACTGTAGTGTGGCCTCTGGTGTCCCACACTATTCAAGGACGCAACAACATTTGTCAAGAGATGCATTGACTGTCAGCGACTGAAAGGAACCCTTACAGCTAAAGATCTCATGCCCCTGAAGATCATCTAGATAGCAGTCGTATTCGATGCATGGGGCATCGATTTTATGGGGCCTTTCCCCAACAGTCAGGGATTCAAACACATCCTTCTTGTTGTTGATTATGTGAGTCGCTTGGTTGAAGCTATCCATGCTCAAGCCACAAACAGCCGTAAAGTATGCTATTTTCTGAAAGAAAACATCATTTCGCGGTTCGGGATTCTGAATATACTTATATCAGACAGGGGTATTCACTTCATTAATAGAGAGGTCAAGAAGCTAACGAAGGAGTACGACATCGAGCACTGAGTCTCATCTCCTAACCATCCTCAGAAAAATAGTATGGCAAAATTATCCAACAGAGAAATCAAGACGATACTTCAGAAACTTGTCGAGCCAGACAGGAAAAATTGGTCTCAGCTTTTGGACTCATTCCTTTGGGCATATCTAACTGCTTACAAGTCTCCATTGGGCATGTCGCCCTATCACCTTTATATGGAAAGCCATGCCACCTGCCAGTGGAGCTAATTCATACATCACTATGGGCAGTTAATATCTGTAATTTGAACCCACAATAAGGTGGTCAGAAGAGGAAAGAAGATCTGGATAGGCTACTAGAATTTTGAGACTATGCATATGATAACACATTGATGTACAAGGAGAAGGTGAAACGTTGGCATGATCGGCACATCAGACGAAAGACCTTCGAAGCTGGACATAAAGTATGGTTATTCAACGCAAAGTTGAAGATCTTTCCGATCAAATTACAAAGCAAATTGACAGGGTCGTTTCAATTTCGAGAAGTGTGTAACAATGGCAGCATTGCAATATCAGAATTGTCTCCTGACGCACAACCGTTTGTTGTCAACGGTCAACTATTGAAGCATGTTGACACAAAAATCCCAAATTGACTAAGATGGAAAATAAGCACTGTATTGTCCCTAATCAATCTAAACGATCAATCAAGAAGACTAAAACCACTCAATCAAATCAAACAATCAAGCACAAAGTGTAAGAGGTTTCACTATTTATTTTTACATGGTATAGCAAACAGGGTCGAACATAAGGAGTGCGGAAATATACGTAGTAGTCAAATCTCAGAAATGGAAAGCATCTTTTGGTGGTTTTTAGTTTGCAATTTCTTGTATTTTTAATAAAGAACTAAAATCATCAAACAAGAAAATAAAGCAACACACAAGTCTTTTTGGATTTTTCTTTATTGCTAAAAATGCTCGAAAATTAACACGAAAATATTTTTGGGTTTTTAATGTTTTAATTTTTTTTGGTAATTTTGGAGTTTTACAAATGTTTTTATAATTTTATAAAAATCAAATAGTGAATAAAACTACAAACAGTGCACAGCTAGGACTAAATTGCAAATTAAAATTACTTAAAATGCCCTAAAGTCATGGGAACAATTTTATGACAAAATAGAAGCAAAGACCTACAAACAGGAACTGAAATGAGATTTTTTTATTTTTCTTGAATTTTATGTGATTTTTAAAATTTTTTAGGTCTTTTGAAATTTTTAGGGTTTTTAAGATAATTTTCAAACAAAAATGCTACTGTAGATGAAACTCATAAAAACAACAGGAAGTTTTGTAGAATTTTTAAGGCAATTTTCGAATTTTTATGGGTTTTCAAAAATAGACAGAACACTTTTTAGAGGTTTTTCATTTTTCAAAAATAATAAATAATGTCGAATTGAATCCACAAAAATTACCATAAATACTACATGTCAACAGGAATGAACAGTTATTTAGGGAATTTTTGGGATTAATTTGCTATTTATTAAATTAGGCAAGAGACAGGCAGTTCACAGGGACCTACATGCAATTAGAATAAACTTACAAGCCAGAAAGTAAAACCAACATAAAGTACAAGGCCAATGTTGCAAATAGTCCAAGCACACATGAGCAGAACACATGATCCAGGCTCACAGGGGCATAAATGCAAATATCAAAAACTTCCATTCATTTTATAACATCGTAAAAGTTCAGGTAAGATTATGCAAATAACCCAAAGGTCACGTGTATGTCCACATGTTATACTCAAAGAGGGACTAACATGCAAATATCCGAAAATACGAGGTCCAAACTGTAAAATGTCTAAACTACAACTTTTATTTATGGGACTAATTAGCAAAGCATAAAAGTGTGAGGGTAAAAGAAAAATCTACCCCTGTAGAGACACGTGGCACACGTGGGAGGGGCCGCTAACCTGCGGCTCTAATCATTCCTTGTAGCAGATTTGACGTCTCTGATCTGGTCGGCTACGTGTGTGTCAGATTGCTCCAGAGAGTCTGATTCAATGGTGGAAAGGCTGCTGCTATGGATGGACGTGATGAAATTGGGCAGCAACGAGGGCATCCAACGACAGGTGGAGGATTTGGAAGAACAAACCCTGGGGCAAACTTCAATCGGCCAATGGAGGCGATCCACTGCTCCGATCAAGTCGCCCAAGGGTCCCGGAGTGTCCAAGGGTGCTTCGCTTCCAGTGGATGGCTCCGATGGAGGAGATGACGGTCGGGTGGGGCTGGTGGTGGAGATCCTCCTGGAGCTACTCCGCCTGAGAAACGAGGGCTCCAGAATGATCTCAGGTACGCTTGTGTACCTGCAAAAGGAAGAGAGGGCTCAAAGTATGATCCAATCCAGGTTATTGCTGCAAAGGATAAGGGAAGTGGCGGTGAATGGTGACCTACCTCTGACAAAGGAGTGAGAAGGAAGTCTAAGCCTAATCCTGACTCGATGGTCGAGTCTCAGGGTGGTTGGGTTGCGTGGGAAGGTGTGGAGTGAGATATAGTGTAAATCGGAGCGGACAGATATAGGGAACGAGGCTTTGACCAATTGGTGGGAGCAGGTGGACGTCGACGGAGGTGGAATGACAAGATGAAGTGAAACGAGATATGCAGTGTATATAGGTGATACCTGAAGCTACTGACGTGCTCTGCAAGGTCAGATGGAGGTGGAGAATCGAGTCTTGGCCTCAATCAGGCTGCGGCGGGTCGGGAGGCTTCACGTGGCGGAGAGGTCTGGCCAAGTCGAGCTACGAGCCTCCAGGCGACTCCCTAAGGATCCTATGTCAGTATTCTGATGGCTATCACTTCACCCAAGATGGTTAGGGAAGAAATGAGGCACAAGGGATGAGCTGCGACGCAGGAGGCAGAAGAAAAGGTTTTAGAGGTAGCTCGAGGGTCCAGAAAGATCGGCATGGCGCATGAAACCCTAAGGAGATTCGGATCATCCAAGGGACCTGCGAGAATCTCGGATATACGAGGAATCTCATGTCTGGATCTCGAGGAAAAAGGAGCTCGTAATCAGGTGGGAAAAATCAGAGAAGAAGCTCCAGCGAAGAGGCTTCGACCCGACCCGAGCTAGGAGGGGGCATTGACTGGATTCAACAAACCCTCTTGGACTAATCAGAAAATTTGACTGTACAAAATACTTGAAAATTCAATAAAAATAGCAAATGCATTTAAAATAAAAAGTGTATGAAAAAATGTCTATTATTCAAGGTTTTTTCTGTGATTTTTAATTATTTTTATGAAAAATAATTTAATGTATATACACTATATAGTGTTATGTACAAGTATAATATACCTATGTATTATGTACAAGTATTTTTATTATTTTATTTTTACAAAACTACCCTTATTTTATATTTTTATTTATTTTCAACATAATTTTAGGAGTGCAAAAGAATTTTTTTTATTTTTACAAATTATTTAAATATATATAATAAATAGGAATGTTATATATACAAGTGTATTTTATACAATGCATGGATGATTTTATTTTTTTTTTATTTTTATTCAATTTTTCTGATTTTTATTTTATTTTTATGTTATTTCTAGAAATATATACAAGGGAGTAAAAATAATAATTTAATTTTATTTTGTCAAAATAATTACATAAAAATTTTATACAAGTACAAGAAATATTTACACTACATAGTGAGCCATATCTCTCTCTACCTATTTTATTTTGCGATCAGGTCAAGGTTGACCTTCTCTTGGGGTTCAGGTCGCTTTGTATTTATTCTAAATGCCTCATTCCTTTTTCTTTTCCTTTATTCTTTTATTTTTACACAAAAACATGCTAATTATGCAATATTAACAAGAACATGCAATTTGCTAAATTATTATATTTACATGAATCTACATGATGCTTTTCCAAGAAAAAGAGCTAAAATAAAAGAATAAAGAGTGAGAATCATGGACTCATCACCCCCTATACCTTACCTTTGCTAGTCCCTTATCAAAAACTTATTTGAAAAAGAAGTGAAAAGAAAGAGAAAAGGAAAGGAAAGGGGATAAAGGTTGATTATTAAACTCATCTTCATTAAATTGAAGTATGGAGCTCAGTCAGACCTTTGGATTATTAGTTTGTCGGAACCATATTGGGAAATAGGTTTAAGACTCAACAGCCTCTAAGTTCCACCATTCTATGATCAAAACTCCTCAATAAACCAGATCAGAACAAGTCTATATACACAAACTCTAATGAATATGCATCTTTACTTGTATGGTGTAAGTGATATGTAGATCCTCACCTCACAAATGACAAAGAAACAACTTCCCATAACAAGGTAACTCTAATTCCCTAGTCCAGCAGCTCTTTTCTCAAGGAGCGGGGTAGTCCCTTCTAAGTTCAAGTTCAACCAGCTCAAGAAGAGGGGAAAGAAGAGGCTGACCGTGACCAGTGTAGTCGCATATCCCTGGGAGCCTAACCAGTGTAGCTAAGTCTCCCGCTGCAAGCTTCATGAGATGAGAAGATGGAATACATAAGCTTTGCTTTATTCACTTTATACATCCGGCAGACATTTTATTTTCAATCAGGCCTGTCCACTTTTTTGGAGTTTTTCTTGATTTTTGCATTTTTTATGTGAATATGTGCAACATATGTACATGGTGCAGCATATACATAAGGACATTTCTTCTTGAGCCAGTAGACTATCCCTCTTTTGAAGCATTATTGCAACCCACAACTCCTTTCTTTAGACCTCAATGCTACTAGACCAAGTTGAGATGCACATCCCTCCCTAAAGGAAGACGAGAGGTTCTGCCTAGAAGTACTACCCTCGTATGCTACTCCAAGCCAAAGAATTCTGCCTCCTCGTCACCTCATCCATGTTGAGCTACGTGTAAGGTGTAGGTTCAAGTCAAACCAATGTTTATAAGAGTCATGTGTGTACTGTTATGTGTTCTACTTAGGCTCATCAAGATGACATGTGAACATACCCCAGTGAACTCAAAGAATTAAGTCACTAATGGACCTGAAAAGTTTTAATCCCAAATCCTATTAAGGTTCCTCTGAGAGTTAGGTAGATTAAGGACTTAACAAAGCTCCATTTTCTAGTTTAATTCCAGACTAGTTTGAATGTCAGTTATGATTCAGAAGAATAAACAGATATGTTTAAAACTCTTTTTGATGCAATTTTTAAAATATGCAAAATTTTTAAAAAATGTTTTAATGCAAGGAAGAAGGGAAAGCTCTCGCAAAATATTTACAAACACTTACAAGTAGATGCGAACTTTTATTTTTCAAAGATTTACAAAAATTTTGTACTATATACATAATCTTGATACAAAAATATTTACAAACATTTTACAATAAAAATATTTTTACAAACACTTTACAAAAATTGTTTTTACAAATAGCTACTTACAAACATGTATATGTAAGAAAGAGTTTTATATGCAATAAACATTTTAAAATTTTTGTGATTAATAATTTTGTTGTTTTTAGCTATTTTACACACTTACACAAAGTACGAGTTATGGCTAAAGTATATATACAATATATACGACACCCCCCCTATACTTAGCTCGAACGATGTCCTCGGAGTAATCAGAGAGCGATGACGAAGATATAACTCATGCTGAGTATCGACAAGTGAAAAAAAAGTCTATACTGCAACGATGAATAAAAGAGTGTAATGAATAGAGGTCGGTGATCCCCCTATACTTAGGATCAAGTAATCCTAAGTATAGCAGTCTGTACACAAAGGGAAAACCGAAGGATAGAATGTACAGGGTCTACCTCCCCTATACTTAGGGTGAAATATTCCTAAATATAGACAGCAAAACTGAGGTAAAAAGAAATCAAATGATAATCACAAATTTGACACCCCTTATACCTAGGGTAAAGCACACCCTAAGTATAACATAATTAGAAAATGAAGATGGGGTGCTAGACAAAAGAATGAATGATATGGACAAATGGATCTATACAACTACGGAGGAGAAGTGATAATCAGGCATGAGATGCAAATGATGTGAGTCAAAGATCACATCTCATGCAAAATGAATAAGGGCAACGTCAACGATCAGCGGGTCATAATCTAGATTAGGCTTCAGGCACTGACCGTTAACTCGAAAGGTGGAATCAGATGACATCTCGGATATATCAATGCCACCATGGTCGTACACCTTTCCGACCAAGTATGGTCCCTTCCACTTGCTCTACAACTTCCTTGGGAATAATCTCAACCTAGCATCAAATAGCCATACTCTCTGGTTCGGCTCAAACTGCTTATGGCTAATATGAGAATCATGCCATATCTTGACTCTCTCTCCTTATATTATAGGCTACTCGAAAAGGCAATGTCTCTAAGCTCCTCCAGGGTTGCCAACTCTGCTTTCCTTTGATCTCTTATACTCTTTGGATCCAATAATAACTTAGTGAGACTGCCCATGCTTGATTTCCACAGGTAAGTGGCATGGCTTGCCAGAAATGAGACGAAAGGGAGACGTACCCAAAGGTGTCTTGAAGGAAGTCCGATATGCCCACAAGACCAAGTTCAAAAGTTGTGACCAATCCTTTCAGTCTGGGCGGACGACCTTCTGCAAAGTAGTCTTGATCTCCCAGTTCGATACTTTAGCAAGACCATTGCTTTGAGGGTGATATGGAGTGGCTACTCGATGGTCTATGCTGAACTCGTTAGCAAGGGCCTTTACCATATCGTTGTTAAAGTGAGTCCCCTCATCTGATATCAACCTCTAGGAATCCCGAATCATGAAATGATATTTTTCCTCAAAAATCAGCAAACAATCTTAGCATCTGAGGTTCGGTCGGGGATGGCCTCAACCCAACAACTCACATAATCCATACCAAGCAGAATGTACTCAAATCCCTGACTCTTAGGGAATGGACCCCTGAAATCGAAGCCCCATGCGTCAAAAACCTCACATAAGTGAATGGGCTACATCGGCATCATGTCACGTTGTTCACAAGTGCCCATCATCTGATAGTCAGTACACCTCTTCACAAATTCATCAGAATCCTTGAAGAGGGTAGGTCACTATAGGCCGGATTGGAGCACTTTCTTTGTTGTCCTCCTCCCAAAATGATGCCCTCCTGCCTCAAGCTTGTGGCAGTATGTGAGAATGCTATGGTGCTTCTCCTAAGCAATGTAACGATGCCAGACGTTATCTCCTCATTCATGATAAAGGATGGGATCCTCCCAATGGTACGACTTGGCCTTCACTAAGAAAGTCTCAAGTCGCTGCCTGGACCAACCTTGTGGAACTTTTTTGGCGACAAGATAGTTCACAATGTCAACGTACCATGGGAGCGAGGCAATAGCAAGGATCAACTCATCTGGGAAGGTCTTTGTAATAGGTGCCATCTTCTCTGATTCCTCAAGGTTCTCTAATCGGGAGAGGTGATCCGCCACCACATTCTTGACTCTAGGCTTATCCTTAATCTCAATGTCAAACTCCTAGAGTAGAAGGATCCATCTGGTAAATCTGGCTTTGGCATCCGTCTTTGCCATTAGGTACCGGATGGCGATGTGATCATTAAAAATCATCACTCGGGATCCAAGAATGTATGATCTGAATTGTCCAATGCAAAGACTACTACTAGCATCCCCTTCTCTATAATAGTATAGTTCCATTGAGCAGCATCCAAATTCCGGCTAGCATAGTGAATAGCATAAGGTAATCCATCCCTCCTTTGTCCTAGCGCAACCCCTATGACAAAATCAGAATCATTTGTCATGATCTCGAAGGGAGATACAAATCGGGTGGCTGAAGGACAGGAGCCTCAACAATTAATCCTTTGAGAGTCTCGAATGATGCTAGACACTTATCATCTAGAATGAACTCGGTGTCTTTTGTCATCAGATCAGTAAACGGTCGAGCAATACGACTGAAATCCTGATTGAATCGTCCGTAGAAACCGACATGCCCCAGAAAAGACCGCAACTACCACAAATTGGACAGTTGATTGAGTTTCCTGATGATATCCACCTTGGCCGGATCGACCTCCATGCCCCTGTTGGAGATGATATGGCCAAGCACTATCCCCTGAGTCATCATGAAGATGCTCTTCTCCCAAGATAAGACAATATGGACCTCGATACAACGCTAAAGTACGTAGTCTAGGTAGTCAAGACAAGCATCAAACCTGTCATCGTAGACCGAGAAATCATCCATGAAGACCTCTAAGCAATCACCCACCATGTACGAAAAGATGGACAACATGCACCTTTGGAATGTAGCTGGGGCATTACATAAACTAAAGGACATCCGTCTGAAAGCATATGTCCCAAACAGACAGGTGAATTTCGTTTTGTCTTGGTCTTCGGGTGCTATGGCCACATGTTTATAGCCAGAGTACCCGTCAAGAAAATAGTAGTGACTCTTCCCATCTAGCCTCTCAATAATCTCATCAATAATTGGCATCGGGAAATGATCCTTCTTGGTGGCCTGATTAGATCGTCTGTAGTCCACACAGACCCTCCAAGAAGTGGGTACCCGGGTAGCGATCTCCTCTACAGACTCACTCAAAACTGTAGTAATGCCTATCTTCTTGGGCACCACATGTGGTGGACTAACCCACTTGGAGTCAGAGTTGGGGTAGATAAAATCGGGGCTCCACCATTTTGATATCTCTTTCATAACCACATCTCGAAGTTTTGGGTTCAACCGTCGTTGGAACTCACACGATGGCTTATCTCTCTTCGAGATAAATATGGTGGGAGCATAAGGCTAGACTTATCCCCTGGAGATCAGCTACGCTCCATCCAATCACCTTGCATTTTCTTTCAAGAACCTCCATCAAACGAGATTCTTGCTCTCCAGTCAAATCTGTTGCGATAATGATCGGGTAAATCTCTAGCTCACCCGTAAAGAATCTTTACTTCATCGACTGTGGCAAGGTCTTCAACTCTAGACAACTAAGAGATAGCAAATCTGTCTTCTGAAAGGTCTGAGTGAAGGCAATCAAATCTTCATGGGAGAAATCTTACTGTGCATGAATACATGACGAAGACGGCCCTGCTGATATCTCCATATACTATGCTAGCTCAATCTCCACCATAGTTGTCGGCTCTATGGGAATCAGACATGGCAAATAATCATCAAACTCATCCCTATCAATGTCTGAATCTGAGGAATCTGAATCGGAAGAGCAAGAAACAAACTCTGCCTCGCTATCTTGCCCGCGATCGTCAGCCTCAAATGTGCCCTCTGCCACGAGTGTATTATATGAACTCTCATATGCTGGAATCGGTGAATTTGCAGCATCTTAAGGTGTGACAAGAGCTCGGATACTGGATCGGACAAAACTGCTTCATCGTCTGTAATCACAAAGTCGCACTCTTGGTGGACATCTCGCTCTACACCTATCATCTGCTCTGCAACGCTAGACTGCTCGGAGCAGGTTGAATCTCTCACTCTGGTCTCTTTGATCGTCTCTATTTGTACACTCTCACCCTCGATGCGAAAGTATACCTTCCCGCTATCATGATGGGACATCGCCTTGGTTGTGTCTTAGAATGGGTGTCCATGTATGATGGGAGTATCTATCACAGACTCAGGGATCTTCATGTCCAGTACAACAAAGTCCATGGGGAATTTCAGACCCTGAATTGTGACGACAACATCCTTCAACAACCCCATCGTCCTTTTGACAGATCTATCAGCAAACTGAAGGACTGTCCTACTCTGTCGAAGAGGGTCAATCTCGAATTGATCGAGTAAGGATGCAGGAAGAAGGTTGATAGAAGAGTCACCATCTAATAGAGTCCAATCGAACCGTTTCTCATGAATATGGCATTTGACATATGGAGCTCCTGCATCAGGCCTCTTGGCTGGCAATCGGTTCTAGATGGTGAAGCACGTGGCACGAGTGAGCACATGGATCTCTACATTGTGATTCTGTCTCTTCCTGCGGATGGTGGTCTTCTCTCTCAAATACTTTTGGAAGAGAGGGATGTGCTCTAGTGCCTCCTGTAGAGTTAGCTGAATATGAAATCTGTCGATCATTTGTTGGATGAACTCGAACTAATGTCTTTTTTTGGAATTTTATGTTTTATTCCCCTTCGCTAAGCGGAGTGCTTGAGGGAAGGGGATGGATGGGCCCTCCTCATATAGAGGGCTAGGAATAGGCTCCTGTGTGGGTGAAGGGGTGAAATCCATATCAATATCATCATGCAACACATATGGACTCGAAGAAGGTGCAAGAACCTTTCCTTTATTCATATTTTTGGTCTTTTCTATCTGTTTTTTGGGTTTTCTGGAACTGTCCTGAGATACAACAGAAGGAAACGCAACTGAAGTAGAAATGGTGGTAGCAGTACCACCCACAGTGTCTGTCTTCGCAGCATCAGCACCGCGCTCTGGCTCAGCATCTAGAAGATTGGTGGCATCAGCACCACCGGTTGTGTCTAGAGTCACGACGGCCTTAGTGCCGTCAATTGGATCATCATCCTTGGTGGCTTCAGTGCCACCAACAACATCATGATTGGCATCAGCACCGCTATCCTCCTCGTCTGGCACTCCTGAGTCTCCATGTGGTCGTCGCTCCGACGAGGCATCGCCGGCTGGCATCCTACTACTCCTAAGTTTCATAAAATCAACATCAAATATGTAGGATGAAATATCACCGAAAGAATCACTAGGAGGAGTAGTCTTTGTGAACTATACCTGCTCAGACTTCCTCTTGAGGTTGTTCGGGTTTGATTTGAGATGGTATGACGGCCTTGCCCTTGATTATTTCTCTCATCTCCTGCCGAAACTCATCTATTTCCTGCCAGAAGGATGCCTGCTGATCTGAAAGTAGGTGGGCGAGATCATCAAGGGTTGGGTTCTCATAGACCGGTCCATGAGAACAGGATGGGTTGCCTCACTGGACATGAGGCTGACTCTGTTGATACTGGTGAGGGGGAAGCTGAGAATACTGCTGAGGCTGCTGCTGCTGCCTCCACTGCTATCCTTGTTGGTAGGGACGAGGAACCTACTAGTAAGACTGGGATGGCAGGGAGTAACGGGGCTGCTGCTGTTATTGGTTGGTCTGGCCGCCCTGAGCTGAAGGTTGTTGCTAGGAAGGGGTGCCTTCGGTAGAGCACCTGAATCCAAGATGATCGCGATAGATCCCGAGCTGCTGCTGGTGCCGGTCGTACCAAATCCCAATGACTTACACCAATGGTTTCTGCTCGTAAGGGGAAGGGGGAAGAACTGCCAGGGGATGATCTAGCTGATACACCACCATCTGAGTGTCCTAAGAGGGTGGTGGCTGAGAATAGTGCTGTTGCGACTGGACCGGTTCTGCCTGAATGTGGTGGACCTAGCGGTAGGTAGAAAGCTAGGTGGAGCTGCTACTGCTAGTATTAGCCCGTGACTTGAGACGGGGCTGTGGAGCCATCTGTGCCTCCTGGAGACACATTATCTGGGTCTTCAGGTCACTAAGCATCTGTGTCAACTGATCTATCTGAGTGAGGCCCAAGCATTGCTTCTTCTCTATAATCTCGATGCGGTCCAGCTTCTCGTTGATAATCCCCATGTCAATTACGGATGAGTCTGCATGTGTTGCTGCTACTGATAAAGTAGAAGGACCTGCATCAACCTATGCTACCCTCTGATAAGACACAGCCTATGGGAGGGGCTTCCCCTGTGTGTAGACCCGAGTCTGGGACATTACCATGTAGTTCTCTGCCATCTCTTCATAGATGGATCAGACTTGGTCCTCATCCTTGGCGAAATAGGACTCCCCACATGAGGCATTCACAAGCCCCTACAGCTCTGGTGTCAGCCCACAAAAGAAGCTATGTTCTAGGTTGGGCTTGGAAATTTCATGATGTGGACACCGGTCGATGAGCTCTCTAAATCAATCCCAAGTCTCGTGGAACTGCTCATTCAGGATCATGGTGAAATTATTGATCATATCTCTAGATATGTTGGTCTGGTCGAGTGGATAGTACTTCTTCAAGTACTCGGTCTGGAGCTGCTCCCAACTAGTGACATATCTCCCCAAATGTTTCAGCCAATAGGTTGCTCTATCACCCAATGAGAAAGAGAAGGCGGACATCTTGATCATATCCTCGTCCACGAGTCTATCATGGACAGTATTGTAGATCATCTCGAACTCTTGGAGATGGAGGTGCGGCTCCTAGGTGGCTAAACAATGAAACTTGGGCAGAAGCTGAATGGTCTGGGGCAAAGCTCAAAATCGCCCACCAAGGTTGTGCAACTGCCTCATCATGCGTGGTCGCCTCAGCTCTAGCTGATCGTCCGTAAGTTCGTCTCCTCCTCCAGCTGCGGGTATCTGTCCACTGACTGGTCTCTGTGGCTCCCGCAAGCTCTCATCGCACCTCTTCCATGAATGCTCCCTGGTCACGAATTTGTCTCTACATGGTCTCCAGGGATGCTAGAAGTGTGTTGTTGATGGCGCCCTGATCAAGTACGTACGTAGAACCCTGGGGCTGCTCATCTATGTATCGCTCGTTTCTAGTCATCTCTCGGGTCTCTGCAAAGGCAAAAGACCCCAACTCAAGTGCCATCAAATGTACATAAATCTGTGTTGGCCTCTACTCTGGCACCTTAGGACTGGTAGAAGAAGGGTGGTCAAGGGGGATTAGGGTGGTAGCGAACTCAGGTTCAGAGAGTTGGTCAGGGCTCTCTGAAAATTTCCTAGATGAATGGAAAGGAGTGCTCGAGAGCGGTGCTATCAAAGGTAGCCTAAGCGACCTCCTTCCCATCATCGTGATGTGGGGATTTATGAAGATGAGATCTGGAATGCAAACAGGGTCAAAAATCAAACCCGCAATTCACTTACTCAATACTGGAGCTGATGACCATGAAAGCTTGATCGTTAATCTTGTTAAATTTTATTTAGGTGATCAATCAATCGATCAGAGTGATTAAGCGAGCAGTTGGGAACCCGATGCTCCCAGGAGACATGCCCAATCCCACAGTTAGTTTTTCCCAGCCAGTATGGGTGCAGACCATTTACCGGCTACCCGATCTGCCCAATCTGCTAAGGAAGTCCTAAACCGATTACCGACTACCCAGTGAAATCCTCACTGGAGAGCAACCAACCGCAAAACCAATAGTCTGAAAGGAGTTCAGGTATGGCTCTACCTAGTGTGCGGGTCACTCTCTCGTTGCAGATAAATAAACCAATGAGGGGGTGTGTAAAGCCTTGAACCTAGCATCTCTCGAATCCCATATAATAATATCAGGCTCGTCAAGAGGAAACCAACGGAATTTGTTTCATGTGAATCGGACTTCGTTTCGATTTGTTATGATTTTCAGAAGAAAGAGAAGTAAGAAGGTTTAAAATGTCATTAACCCATAATGAATGACATTAAGACTAATTAAGCATGATTAAAAAAACTAATGATGGATTGAAAACCACTAATGACCATTAGCGAACACTAATCAATAGTTAGCAAAAGATAAGCCTAAACCGCGAAAGTTAAATCGTGATTAGTGAAAGTTAATCATGATTAGCGATCTAGAATCCTCTAGAATATTCTAACTTAAGCCCTAAGTTTCGGTTAAGTTTTGGCCAAAATCATGGGCCGCTAACTGCGGTTAAAGTTTAAACCATGGTTTTCTAACCATGGTTAGTGGTTTTCTGGAGCCTATAAATAACCCCCCTACCCATTCATTCTCTACGACTTCTACAACCACCACCATCCTAATGGCTAGGGTCGAGAGGTCAGGAGGAGGAGTGGGAGGCGAGGAAGAAGTGCTAGCAAAGTGTTGTCGGGAGAACGAGGAGGAGGAAGGTACGATCCTCTCTTAGTTTGCTTTATATTTTCCTTTTGGTGATTTTATAAGGAGAAATTCTGCTGGAATTTTTATAGAATTATGTCCCAATATAAGGGAAAACTCTGCCGAATTTTTCTAGAAATATCACCCATATAAGGGGAAGCTCTGCCGAAATTTCAAGAAAAAATATGTTCTTTGTGTTCTTCGTGTTCTTCGTGTGGTCTTCACATTCTTCGTGTTCTTCGTTCGTTCTTCACATTCTTGGCACGTTCTTAGCATTTTGATATGAAAATAAAATTCGATCATTTCAGGAGCTATAAATCATCCTGTTGAAAAAGGACCACGATAAAGAACTGTATACAAGAGAGAGCTCGATAAGGTAACGAAATACTTCCTTTTGCTATTGGGTTTTCATACGAGATTATTGAAATTCCTAATTTTATGTTCTTCATTATAAATAACCCTAATTTGGCTATTTTTGAAAGTATGAAAAGTTACTTTGTGATTCCCACTAAAATAAGATTTAAGCATCAAATTGATGTAGTGGCTTGGAAAGATAGGGTTTGGGAGTTAAAAGAGCATAAATTGAGTATATAAATATATGAATTAATATATGTGTAAGTCTATACTCAGTATTTATGGTTACGCTAATCTAAGGCTTAACAAAGGAATTACATCATGGGAATTGATGTGTTTTGAGTTGGATCCTGAAAAGGATCGCGTGTCACATTAAGGATGACTGGGAGTAGAACTACAGGTCGAGCATGCAACCTGTAGGTTTGTTGGAAGGAACCCATATTGGTGGTTCCCTACTAGGTGGTACACAGTTGCCCTGTTATGATAAGTGCGCATGAAATGAATGATTTGCAACATGTGGTACTAATGAACCGAAATTTCACCCTCTAAATAATGCAGAATTAACAGCTTCGTTGCAGTCGGGTAAATGCAAGTTAGTCAAAAACCGCTTCGAAATAATGTATCAAATTAAAGGAAAAGCGATCGTATTTATATTTTTTACTTGGGCAAGCCCAAGGTCGAACTCAGGGACACGATCCTCTTAAGTGATTTATCTAAACTTTTATTACTTGAATTAAGCGATGAACTAATAAAACGTAGGTCAAGATGCAATGAGGACACAATGCATAAAGAAACATGTAACTCTGCAACTTTTGTTTGATTTTTTAACATGCAACAAGATGCAAACAAATGCAATGTGAATATACCCTAATTATACAAAATAGTTGAGCAATTAGATAGTAGTCAAAGTCAGATTCGAATCATTAAGCAAGTTTCATTAATGTAATTAGACAAGGCATGAAAAGCTAAACATAAGAGACACGTTGCTATTAAATAATTCATCAAAATTCACAGCGTCAAAATAAAAATCTAAGCATGCCATTAAGAAGATAATGAAACAAGCTTTGAAACGAGACCAAAATCGACTCAATCGAAGCTAGGATGCTCAAGATATTCACAAATGAAACCATGGGTATAAATGCAAGAAAAACATGAAAATAAATACCAAACAGTCCATAGAAGGACTAAAATATAATTTGCAAAAGTCGCGAGGCCTTCCCTCTATATTACCCACATGTACAGGGCTATATTTGCAATTAGGTCAACCCGGAGGGGGTCGGATGCAAAATACCCCAGGCGCACATGGGTGGCACGTGCTCTGAGGACCTGGATGCAAATTGAAGAAATCTGGAGGGCCTCCTTACAAATTAACCCAGCATACACGTGACTAGCACGTGGGCGCTAGGCTCGGTGGAAGAGCAAGCTTGGAGGAGGCTCGGCTAGCTTCGGATGTAGGCTTGGCTTCGGAGAAGGCTCAGCATTGGCTTGGGAGATCCGAACCTGGAGGGTCGGAGGAGAGGCTTGGAGAAGGCGACATGGACCTCTGTGGACCACCCGATTGTGAAGATCGGACGATCCCTGTACGAGTACGGGGAGGCGGCGTGGCTAGCTGTGGGCCACCTGATCTGGAAGATCTGACGGTGGTTGTATGACGTCGGGGATGAGATGTGGCTCCCTGATGGCCATCCGATCTCAGAGATCAGACGGAAACTGCTTCGTGGGTTCATCGTCTCTGCCGCCTCCTGCGGCGGTGATGAATCTCCATTTCATCACCTTTATTCTATCATTTTGGCCTCAAAAACCCCAGCAAATGCATGTAAATAGCATCAAATTGTACATAATAGCATTCATCATTCATTGTATTAATTGTACATTAAATAATGTGTTTAATGCCAAAATTATAGAATAAAGAGAAGAAAAGAAAAGGGAATAAAATATTGCAAATATTTTATGACCCAAACCCCGAGACCAAGGCCAGTATGGAATTGGTCGACAAGGAATAAAGTAGGGGGAGATAAGGGCCAGTGTACAATAAATACCTCATTTATTCATGCATGCAATTTTGACACCTATTTTGTACATAATTATTTATTCATTAAATAAAGAAACTTTGTTCATGAAAGTTGTAGATAATAATGTAAATAAAAATACAAAATTGAGTTTGTGTAAAAATAATACTCAGTGTACATTTTATACACAGAATAAAAAGCCAAAATCTCAACTTCACAGACCCATATCTTGCAAATAAAAACTCCAAATCACCCAAACTCACCTTTAATTGTATATAGCTTTCCAATAACTATTTAATAAAATTGGTTTCATAATTTTTGGAGCCCATCTGTAGAAGTTAGGTTTTTGGCCCTCCTTGTATCTAGGACTGATTAAAATATTCATTTTATGTAATATTTATTAAATAATGTACACAATACATGTACATATTAAAAGTAAAAGAAAACCAAAAAGAATTTATAAAATAAAATAAGTCTATAAAATTCATAGACAAAATACCTATGCTATCCATCTATCTATAAATAAAAGGACTTTATTCTTTTAATCTTTTATATTTTTATAATAATGTAAATATTATACATAACTCATTAAAAATGTAAATCCAAAATAAAAATCAAGAAAATACATTAAATAAATTAAGTATACAAAATACATAGGTAAAATACCAAGAAGTATACCTACATATACATATACCTATTTATATAAAAATGAAAATAAACTCATAAAAATTAAATAAAAATACCCCCATACTCACAAAAATAAATTATAAATTTATAAAATAAGCTAATAAAATAATAAAATAAAATAAACAAATAAAAATTAAAAGATATAAAATACATGTAAATACACACATATACACTTTATTAAAATAAAACCATAATAAAACACTTCGAAAAATTCAATAAAAAGCACAATTAAATACTACATAAAAAAATACACGTTTTTTATTCTTTAGGGAAATTCTAAATAAATCATTTACTAGGTTAAATAAATCAATTTCTAATCAAATTTCCTGTTTTGGCGTCTAGCGGCCGACGTGGACCAATGGGGCGCCGGCACTTGTTGACCGCCCGGTCAACTGTCCCATCTAGGACCTGGCGCCTCTGAACTGTCAACTCCCCGGATTTCTTCCATTTTTTACGGCCATCCCGTCCATCGATCGAGCTCGCTTCCTTCACAAGAATTGATCTCTGATCATCACTGATGCCCGCCGATAATTTGGATCAATTGGATACTCATTGGATCATGCAATAATCGCCGGTCAATAAGGCACCATGCCAATGTCTATAAATAAGAAGCTCCGCCCCCTTTCGTAAATTTGGCCAATTTTAGTCCAACCAAAAGCCTCAATTTCGTCCCTGGAAGATTCCTCGTGACAGGAGGGGTGTTCCAGCACTTCGAATCGGCCGGAGGAAGGAGGATTTTGTCGCGGTGGAGCTCCGGCATCCGCCCTGCTCCCTGGTGGCCCCCAGGTATAAGAGATGTCCTTTTATGCATTTTAGTTAGGTTTTATTGTTAGATTCTGATTCCCGTAGTTAGTTTAGTCCTTAGTTGATCAGATTAGCGTAAAATTAAAAATTCGAAGTTCGTCGGAGCTCCGCTCCGGCGACTTCTTCACTGTGAACCCGATCTTGTCTGACTGCCTCGTTCACCCCATCTCGTTCCTCATCATATTCTCCATCGACCCATCGCCTTTGACCAACCGAGGACCTCTGGTCTTCGCGAATCGGGGCTCCACCTCCGCCGTACGCCGGAGCCCCTCCGCCTCACTCCATCTCGCTGCAAAGCTTCAAAACCCGGGGTCGAGGAGGAAGCCCTCTCTCCCCCGGTTCTTCCTATGCAGGACCAGAGAAGAGAAGATCCCATCTGGGCTCGATCAACCCAGGAAGAGGTTCCTGGAGGTCCTGTTCTTCACCAACCTCATTCGACCGCCTCGGACCTCCAGGAGCCATGAGAGGACCATCAGACGACGCGGAAGCCTTCCAGCTACGTCTAGAGCACTTCAGATGCAAGTGAGGTGCCCGCAGGAGCCCAAGCTTCTCGATCGAAGCTCGCCGCAGGCGAGCTTCTTCCATGTTCTTCCGGACACATCCAACGCCGTCGGATCAGGAGGGGAGGCCCAGATTGAATGACAGTCGTTCGATGAAGACACGCTATGACCGTCCGATCAGCGAGGAGCACCTAATCCGAGCCCTTCATCGGCGAACCGGTATCCGCCGTCAGATGAGCGACGCGTGGATAAGTGGCGCGCCCATCGCCGTCCATCTCCGCGTCTTAGGGGGTAAATTTCAGACCTAGCCCCCCCCCCCCCCCCCCGCTTTTTATATTTATAGTTTAATACCAAAAATAAAAAGTTGCGTTGTAAATAAATTGTATAATTTGCAGTATGCCCCCTGGAGTTTTTATATTTGCAGTTTAGTCCCTTCGCGCCTCACGTGCAGCACCCACGTGAGGCGCGTGAAATTTGCACTTAAACCCCGTCGGGTTTTAGTATTTGTAAAATGGCCCTGAAAATAAAAATAAATGTTTATCTCTGTTGTAATTTTTGCATGGATTCCCTTGATGAATATTTTAATTGCAAAAATGCCCCTGCCAGACCATTTATTGTTGAATGCTTTGTCCATTTATTTTGTGCCTCTCTTTAATTTGAAAAATCTTTCAAAAATGGATATAAGCTCCTGTTAGTGTACCCTTGCATGCTATATTTTTAGTTTTTAATCTTTTTTGCATTTTTGCATTTATTAAAAACCAAAAACATGCCTTTTATTTACTGTCTAACTTATAAAATACCAAAAAAATATTAAAAGACTCGAAAAATTCCAAAAAATTTCCCTAATGTGTATTTTGACCTATTTTAGTGTCAGTCCGAAAATCCTTAAAAATCTCAAAAGGAAAACCTTAAAAATTCAAAAATACACAAAAACTTCAAAAAAATGTATAAAATCAAAGAAAATCAGAAAAATATAAACTCAGTCCCTATGTCTTCTATATTTTATTGTCTCTACTAGAAAAATAGTGAGGAAAATTTTGAGGCTGTTTGCTATTTTTATTTCCTATTTTTCTTACAGCCATACCATATTTCCCTGTTTTCTCTTCTTTTGCTATTTAAAAATATTAAAAATGTTTTGAAAAATGCCCTAAAATCACAAAAATAGTAGAAAATCTTGAAAATACCAAAAAGGCTTTATTTATGAATTTTTGACCATTTTTATATATTTTTATAAATATTATAACTCCCCTCTTTATATATATATATATATATTACCCTATAAAAAAAGAGAAAATGATAAAAAATGCATATCTATACACATATATATATTTATATATCTATTAATATATGATATTCTAAAAGTAAATATATATATATACATACATACAATTATTATATATACATGTATATAATGTATGTATGCTTTGTACCTACCCTCTAGGGATATATATTCCTTTATATATTCATAGTCTATAAATTATATATATATTATATAATTATATTATTAAAAAAATATAAAAGATAAAAACCCACAAAAATAGGCTTCACACATGGATGACTCTGTGAGAAATGCACATCATAGGCTTATGCATTTTTGTATTGCTCTCTGTGGTTCGACCTCTACATGCTTGTTCACTATACATTTTATGGTAGAGAATAAATATTAATTCATATTTTTGGACTTAATTTCTTCATTCTATTATTGTGGGTTAATTGCTGATTAACATGGGTATTCTGTGAGCGGTCGCCTCAGCGACAACATATTTATATCATTCATGGTGACCCTTGTAGGATTATTCGGTTATCAGATGGCGCCGTTGCCGGGGAGCAATGAGCATAGCCTAATTTATTTTGTCATTCTTGTGTACATATTTTTTTTGATTTATTATTTGTTTCATGAGCAGTATTTCTCTTGTAATTAATCACCATGCTTCATTGATCCATTTATTGTGATTATTTTATCTGCTCTATTTGATTGATTGAGCTATTCTAATGCAATCTTTTTGTGACTTTGATGTGAGGGCCCACCATGCGAGGATGGCTTCTTAGGAGGCCAAGGCAGCCGAGCTTGGAGGAGGATGGTCTTCTCTTCTCATGACCATCTGGAGAGAGTATCAAGGAAGCAAATAGATGTGGATTAGATAGGTGTAGAATATTTAGGATTATTTTTGTAATTTATGGTGAGAGAGAGATAATTTTGGCATGTAATTAAACAGGACTACTCTTCACAATGAGGTCCAGTGCCCGGGTGATTGTTCACCTGGGGGCCTCATCGCGGCTTTTCGAGTTTTCATCGCTTTCTTTTCTTTGTTTTCCGAAGTTTTGAGCTTTCCGCCTTTATTTTATTTTTGTTTTGTGTGCTTGGAGCCCCTAGATGTAGGTTGCTTGACTCGGTAGCTAGGTCCACACATTAATAAGAATGCATGTTCGTATAGTCTACTTCGTATGGATCTAGTCAAACTTAAACAAGCCGCTCATTTGTCTCTTAACCCTTGTGCCACAGCGAGCCCTGTAAAGCACTTTCTCCTACCCTCAAGTGTGTTGAGCAGAGGAGGGGTGAGCCAAGACCGGATCTTTCGGGCTAGAGATGAATGAGCGACTTATGGTTCTTCACGCTAATAGCAGCTAATGTTTAGGGCAATTTTGTACCTTGCATACCGACATGTAGATAGGTTTAAAAATTCTGTTTTGCATACCGTATGGAGAGAGCTGGGATACACTGTAAGTCTTCTAACTCAGCATGCATCATTCGGTTCAATGGTGAGATTTCCATCATGGAACCACTTGCACGGCTTTTCCGCTATCTCCCTCTGATTTTGAGCACCTAGGACTTAAATGAAAATCTACAAAAATGTTAGGCGCTGGTATGAAACAGACTCAAAAAAAGAGAAAACCCAAAAACTAAAACAAGGGGACTGCTAAATAAACTTTGACCTTAATTAAAATCTGTAATGGACTATCATTGTACCGGGTTCATAAAGCCCTCATTGTTTTCAGGTACCTTGGAGGGGGACCAAAACCCTACTCCCTTGAGCGAGTGCGACCCCCTAAGGATTAAAGCTCAAAATCCAGTCTGCAACTGCCTTGTGTATCGCCTGGATTTCCGAAGTAATGGCGCTTCTATCGTACGTAGGCGAGTAGGGCTTGGTCACCAATGATGACTCCCTATTGTGTGGAGCATCGACCCGGTCTGAAGTATTGAGCATAGGCCACGCCTTCACGGGGGTGTCTGTCTCATCGTCATGCGTCCGAGTAGGTTCTTGCACGCTCACGGGTGATTCCGTTGCGAGCGAGAACCGAAGTATTGGTTTCGCCTATCGGCTTCCTCTCTCTATTTCTTTGGCTGAGTAGGGATCCAGGAAGGGTTACAAGGACTCCAAAAAGTACAGACTACAAGTTACATAGGAGGAGGACAAGTACGGGATACTCTTCTGGCAGTACTCTCTCTCCTATAGGGTAGTGTACTAAGGACTTGTTATAAGATATGCCTGAAATCACAACTCTAAAAATGAAAAGATAATAAATAGCCGAGCTTTCACGGCTTCACATGGCGTGAGTTGGTGAACCCGATTTTGTATTGTGTTTGTATGGATCTAGATTAAGGTTCAAAGATCAAGTCCCGCGCCTTTGCGCACATTTTGTTGTTTCTCCCTTTGACCACCCCTCTCAACCGAGCCTCTCTACTGTTTTACACTCCTTTTATTCCTTGTTGACCATCGTATCTTTCATCCAACATCCGATCTTCTCTTGTACTTCGCGAAGTTGATCCATGGATGGTTTCCGTCGGGACCATGCTGACACCCACATCGATTCCATCGACTCAACTCCGCCAATAAGTTCGAGGCGATTCTCGAGAACCCGATCCGGACTTTGCGGATCGATCTCCAGACTCCTCGTTTTCTACCTTTCTCTTGGCCACCCAATAAACTGGGATCACTTTTGTCCCACTTCCACCGTTGTGAATGGAAGTCGATTACAGTCTACATCCTTTTCCATTCACAACATGCTGGGGTTGACCTGAATTCCAGCTTCATCACGGCAGCTGAACAGTAATTGCAAGCGGTCTGATCAGGACTATCTCATTATGCAGATAGAAGACAGTGCGAGCCCTGGAGACTACTCCGGAGTTCATCTCGTCCGACTCAGACCCTGAGATGGCTCCAGGAGGAAAGTGCAAGGGTCAGCAGCCACCCCAACCAGAGGGACAGGCGTCAGATCAGAATCAAGTCAATGCACAGCTACTGGCATCTATCCAGGCCATCCAGCAGGAGCTGACCGAGCAGGCCCTCACACAGACAGCTTTCCAGGACATGTTGAATGATATGATGAACCGAGACGATGGAGGAGGAGGCAGAGGCAGAGGAGGCAGGGGAGGAGGAGGTGGAGGTGGAGGTGGAGGTGGTTGATGAATACCCATTCATCACTCTTTATTCTTATATTTTAGCTACAAAAACCTTTGCAAATGCATGTAGATATATGTAAATACAAATAATTACCAAAAGCATGCATTGTGTAAAAACCTATAATTAGCATGTTTTTGTGCAAAAATAAAAGAATAAAGATTAAAAATAAAAAGAGGGAAATATTTAGAATAAATATTGAGCAACCTAACCCAAGGGAGGGCTCAGCATGGGCCTGACCGCATAAAAGCCAAAGTAGAGGGAGATAGGGGCTCGTGTGTGTAAATATTTATGTAAATATTATAAAAAAATTTTCCTCACCAAAAATATGCTTGTAGATACTTGAATATATTTATAAATATAAAATCAAAAAGAAAAAGTTAAAAATCAAAAAGATCAAAAATACACCTTTCATCATGTACATAAACCACATCTATGTATTTATTTAACCTTGTAAATAAATAAAACTATTTTCCAAACTTTTTGTAAATAGTCTTTGTTATATATTGAAAATAAATAAAATAAAAACAATTAAAATCAAAACCAAATAAAAATAGCAAAATTTAAAATACAAAAATACAGTGTACATATACCATGTATAAAAATGTATATATGTATTTATTTTACTCATGTATATAAATAATAAAAATAAAATAAAAACACACTTTTATTCCTTATTTTATAATATAAATAAATAAAATATAAAATAGGGATAAAATTATACAAAAATAAGAATTTAAAAATCAAAAATCAAAAACCCTATATTGTACAAATACCTATATATAGCTATATAGTGTAAGTACTTTATTTTTATTTTGAAAAATTAATTAAAAATCACAAAAAAATAGAAAATATTAAAACAAAAATATTTCATGTTTTGACTTTTTAATAATTCTGCCATTTACTATTTATAATTGATTTTTCAAATCTTTTCCACGTGGCAGCTTCTCATTGGCCCACGGAGATGTTGACCTCCGGTCAACTCCCTCCGTGGACCTCCTTCTCCAGCGGATCTCGCGCCCGACCCGACTTCTCCTCTTTTTCCGCGCTCGATCCGCTCGCCATCTCCGCAAACCCCGGGTCCTATCTCTTCTTCTTGCATCCGAGACCCTCGCCGGGGTATCCACATCGGGATCCGCGCTTCTCACAGCCCTACCCGACCAGCCCTAGCCGGACCTGCACCTACTTAAATACCCAGCTCCGCCACCCATTTTCTCCATCTTTGGCCATTCTCCTTCTTCTCCTGTGAGCTCCAGAGAGTGTGTGAGGTGACAGCTCGCGCCTGAGCCTGTTGGGTGGCGCAGATGATGATCTAGAATTTCCACCACCACCAAAGCCAACCCTCAAAGAAACATACAATCCGGGAGACAGCCAGATGACCGAGTGGATCCTCATTCCACCGGTACACGCTCACTTTGAGCTGAAGCCCCAATTCATTGCTCTTCTCCCTGCATTCCATGGAAACACCAGCGAGGAACCGTACATCCACCTGCAGCAATTTTCCCGCATTTGTCGCACTACTCACTATCCCAATGTCCCTCTGGACATTGTCAAGATGATGGCATTCCCATTCAGCTTACAGGACAAGGCCCTTTATTGGGTCAATCATCTGGGGAAGGTTGTGACGAACTGGGAGGAGTTGAAGTCCGCATTCCTGCACAAATATTACCCTCTAGGTCGGCTCAACCAGATGCGAGCCCGTATCAGTAATTTCTCCCAAGGACCCCATGAGTCGATACATGAAGCGTGGGAGAGATTCACTGACCTGCAGGAGAAGTGTCCCCATCATGATATCCCAAAGACCAGCTTGGCCCAGCATTTCTTTGGGGGACTGAACATAGAAATCCAAAGGCTCGTAGACGCAGCATGTGGGGGTTCACATTTCAATAAGGATGAAGACGTAGTCTGGCAGATATTTGAAGAAATGGCCGAAGGAGAGGCCGCCCTCTCTTCATCCAAGGCTTATCAGAAGCAGCCCCAGATCTTGCAAAAACAAGTGCACATGGCAGCGTCCAAGGAAGCAGAGAGAGATGAGAGCTCCAACCTCAGTATCATCGGGGGCCATCTCTCGAAAGTTGATATCATTGAAAAGCGATCACAAGATCTGGAGAAACTCGCTGTGATCGAGAAGAGGACCCAGAACCTGGACAAGCTTGATCAGATCAACAAGTACCTTGAACTGTTGGTGGGCACCATCAACTCTATTCAGTCGGAGACACCATCGGAGACTCCAGCTGAGAAGAAGGACGAGCAGCAACCGCAACATCAGCCTCAGCCGAGCCAGCAGCCACCGGCAGTCCAGCACGTGTATTATGTGCAGGCACCCGACCAGGGCCCGCTGCAGCAGCAGATGGTCGTGTACCAGCCAGAGTTCCTTTCCGGACCTGATCCAGTCTTCCCACCACCACCCCTGATTCAGGAAGTGAACGGGGTATGGGCTAATGATGCACAGCCGACCCGTCCTCAGGGACAACTCCGGGGTCAGCAATTTGCCAATCGGCAGTACCACCAACCTCAGGGTGGTCTTTTTGGACAATCCTCTCAGCCTCACCAACAGTACCAGCAGCCTCCCCGTTTGCACATCAATGGAGGCAGAATTTTTCTTTACCAGCAGCAGCCGCAGTACCGCCACCCACAGCCGTACCACCAGTACACGGCTGCCCCCTCTCAACAATACCAGCAGTATCCTCCTCCCTCATACCAACAACTTCAACTTCCTGCACCACCTCAGAACCACCAGCAACAACCTCCCCACCCATCCAACCATTAGTAGCATGGTCTGCACGCTGAACCATAAGAAGTACCCCCTGCAAACCCCACCATGAATTGTCTGGCCCAGCTTGTCAAAGGGCTAGCGGATATGACCAAGCGGCTTGACGACCTGACCGCCACCAGAACTTCCATTCCGGCGCAGGTCGAAGCCAACCCCAATAATTTCAAAAAGAAAGAGCAGGTAGAATGTGATGTCATGTCCATGTCTGGTAATGATATTACTGCTTATTCTAATGTTGTTACTCTCAGGAGCGGTAGGGCTTTGCCTCTGCCTGCTACCAGAAGTGGGGTGAATAAAGAAACAGGTGGATCGTCATCTTCCGCATCAGCTGTGCCAGCTCCAGGGGCGGGTGAGGAGGAAGAAGAAGGAGAAGCCAGCCCAGCCGTCGTGCCATGTCACCAGCAGCCTCAGCAGAAAATACAAAAAAATCAGCAAAAGCAAAAACAACAAAAAGAAGCTTGTAGCCAAAGCGAAGCCGCGCCAGCATTGGAGGAGCCGCCAGCAGCAGCCGATCCCTCGCCAACCGATGGAGCAGACGCTACTCTTTTTGATCGCCCTGCAGCACCAGCATGTCAAGACACATCTTGTACTCCTTTTTGTAGTTCGGATGTACAACATTCTATGGGCAATGATTTTGATGTAAATAAGAACTCTCATTTTTCTGCCAGTGATGTACATATTCCTTTTCCTCATGCAATACAAAAATCCAAAAAAATTGCAAAACGAAAAAAGGCATTGTCTGATCCAGGAGTTGTGGAAATTTTAGATAAATTGATTGTTGAGATTCCCTTGTTGAAGGCCGTGGAATACATGCCAGCTGTGAAGAAAGGACTGAAAGAGGCATGTACTAATAGGCGTCGCTCAGCGCAAGAAAACAGACGCCAGCAAGTTGAGAGACATGTCCTCACCTTGGCCACGGTAGCAGCTATCAGTTCCTATCACAGAAAAAGCAAGATACAGGAGCACCTCTGATCAGTTGTGAGATTTTTGACCAGGTCTTCGAGCGTACTCTCCTTGACAGTGGATCTTCCATCAACCTCCTGCCCTCGTCCATAATGCAAGAATTCGGGCTGGGCCCGCTCAAGCAGACATGTATGATCGTTCAGTTCGCTGACCGATCCGTCAAGCGGCCTTGAGGTCTTTTGGAAGATGTGGTAGTTAAAGTGCAGGAGATGAAATTCCCAGCTGACTTTGTAGTCCTTGATATGGACTCGCCTGCACCCCTGCTCCAGACCCCTATCATCCTTGGCAGACCATTCCTTCGTACTTCAGGTGCCGTGGTTGATTACGGGTCTGACAAGATTACTTTCAGCTCGAACACCCAGCAGATCACGATAAACATGAACAGAGAGCCGAATGCCACAACTGATGAGAGCCAGGCAGCATCCGAAGCAGACTGTGATTTTATTGCAGAGATCAGAGATTCATGCTAGTCATTGGACGATCCATGGACCCGAGAAATCCTCACTCTTGAGGAGGACTCGGAAAGCGCAGTCAGCATATGCTCCGATGATTCATGGGAGATAGATTCTCAGATGCAGGCGCATCTCTTCGAGCAGTCACTCCAGACCGAACACGATAAGCTTAGCGCAAACCCGTTCGGCACATCACCAGGATAACAACATGATGAGGATGGTAACAGCTTCAAGGAGGTACACCCCACCACCAGCATAGTCTCTGAAGTGATAGATAAAGCGGACAGGTCAAAACCAGAACTCAAGCCACTTCCGGCAGGCCTAAAGTATGCTTTCCTTGCGGGTGAAGAATAAATGTATCCGGTCATCATCAGCAGCAGGCTGAATCCGGATCAGGAATATCGTCTTCTCGAGGTTTTAGAAAAGAACCGCAAGGCACTTGGTTGGAGCGTATCAGATCTCTGAGGGATAAATCCAGCCATGTGCTCACACCACATCTATTTAGAAGAAGACGCCAAGCCGTCCCGCAAATTCCAAAGAAGGCTGAACCCTAACCTTCGGGACGTCGTCATGAAGGAGATAATGAAATGGTGTGACGCAGGCTTCATCTATCCCATCTCCGACTCAAAATGGGTAAGCTTATTGCATGTAGTTCCAAAAAAATACGGGCTTACCGTGGTTACAAATGACAAAGGAGAGGAAATTTCTACTCGGGTACCAACATCCTGGCGGGTGTGTGTTGACTACCGCCGTCTCAATGCAGCAACTAAGAAGGACCACTTCCCCTTGCCCTTCATTGATCAAGTTTTGGAAAGATTAGCAGGCAAGGAGTTCTTCTACTTTCTGGATGGGTACTCCGGGTACAACCATGTGGCAATCGCCCCTGAAGATCAAGAGAAGACTACCTTCACTTTCCCGTTCGGCACCTACACCTTCAAGAGAATGCCCTTTGGATTATGCAATGCACCTGCAACCTTCCAAAGATGCATGTTAGCAGTCTTCGCCGAGATGGTAGGCAGTTTTCTCGAGGTGTTCATGGATGACTTCTCTGTTTATGGTGATAGTTTCGATTCTTGTCTTGAGCACCTAGACAGAGTACTTCAGAAGTGCCGAGAAGTCAATCTAGTGCTTTCATGGGAAAAGAGCCACTTTATGGTCACAGAAGGTATTGTGCTGGGTCATGTCGTTTCCAAACGTGGCATGGAAGTCGACCCGGTGAAGGTGGATGTCATTTCAAATCTCCAGCCACCTCAGTCAGTGAAGAATGTGAGGTTATTTCTGGGGCATGTGGGATTTTACAGGCGATTCATCAAGGATTTCAGCTGCATCGCCCGAACTCTGACAGAACTTTTGTGAAAGGAGACTGAGTTCATTGTTGATCAGCCGGTTCTCCTTGCTTTCAATCAGTTGAAGGAGCTGATCACTCAGGCTCCAATCTTACAGCCGTCCGACTGGACTCTTCCCTTTGAAATAATGACCGATGCGTCGGACTTTGCAGTCGGGGCGGTTCATGGGCAAAGGAAAGACAAAGCGCCCTATGCCATTCACTATGCCAGCAGAACATTAGATGAAGCACAAAGAAATTATACTGTGACAGAGAAAGAATTGCTGGCTGTGGTTTTCGCCCTCGAGAAGTTCAGATCCTATTTGTTGGGATCGAAAGTCACAATTTTCACAGACCACTCTGCTATCCGGTACCTACAACAGAAGAAGGATGCCAAGCCACGACTGATTCGTTGGATCCTTCTCCTCCAGGAATTCGATTTGGAAATCAAGGACAAGCCTGGAGTTCAGAATGTGGTAGCAGACCATCTATCCAGAATAGAGCAGCATGAGTCTCCTCTGAACAATGCACCTATCACAGAAACCTTTCCTGACGAAGCCATCTTAGCAATAGATTCTCTTCCTTGGTATGCAGATATAGTCAACTACCTCGCCTCTAGGGTAACACCAGCGGATTGGATGAAAATTCAGAAGAACAAATTCATGTCGACCATCCGATTCTACTAATGGGAGGATCCTCTTCTATTCAGGGAAGGAGCGGATTGCATTTGGCGCAGGTGCATTCCTCAGATGGAGCAATTTAGTGTCCTCGAGCATTGTCACTCGCTCGAATCTGGTGGACACCACTCTGGAGATCGTACGGCAGCAAAAGTTCTTCAATGTGGCTTCTGGTGGCCCACTTTATTCAAGGATGCAGCTGAATTTGTCAAGCGATGTACTGACTGTCAGCGAATGAAAGGTATACTTACTGCCAAAGATTCAATGCCCCTAAAAATCATTCAGATAGCAGACGTTTTCGATGCATGGGGCATTGACTTCATGGGACCTTTCCCTAACAGTCAAGGTTTTGAGCACATCCTTCTCGCCGTCGATTACATGAGTCATTGGGTGGAAGTTATCCCTGCTCGAGCCACCGACAGCCGAACAGTCTGTCAGTTCCTAAAGAAGAACATCATTTTGCGGTTCGGGATACCGAAAATTCTCATTTCAGACGGGGGTAGCCACTTCATTAAAAAAGAGGTCAAGAAGCTAACGAAGGAGTACGGCATCGATCATCGTGTCGCGTCTCCTTATCATCCTCAGACCAATGGCATGGCAGAGCTATCAAACAGAGAAATCAAGACTATTCTGCAGAAACTTGTTAGGCCGAACAGAAAGGACTGGTCTCAACTCTTGGACTCGGTTCTATGGGCTTACCAAACCGCCTACAAATCTCCCTTGGGCATGTCGTCCTATCGTCTTGTATATGGAAAACCGTGCCATCTGCCCGTGGAATTAATTCACGTCTTTATGGGCAATCAGCAGTTGTAATTTGGACTCACGCAAAAGTGGTCAGAAGAGAAAGACGATCTGAACAGGCTCTTGGAATTCCGAGACCATGCATACGATAACACCTTGATGTACAAGGAGAAGGTGAAACGCTGGCATGACCGGCACATCAGACGAAAGACCTTTGACGTTGGACAGAAAGTGTGGTTATTTGATGCAAAGTTGTGGATATTCCCAGGCAAATTAAAGAGTAAGTGGACAGGGCCATTTCGAGTTTGTGAAGTGCGTGACAATGGAAGTATTGCAATATCAGAATTGTCCCCTGACGCACAGCCCTTCGTCGTCAACGGCCAACTCCTGAAGCCTTACTTAGAACCAAATGCATTCTTGGCTGTTGTGTGACTCTATCTAGCTCGTGCAACATGATGACATCTCCACAACTACTGCAGCATCAGAAGATTCAGACGATGTACTCCAAGAACTGTTTATCTGATTTTCTTCTTTTCTTCTTTTCTTCTTTTCCTTTTCTATTTTCTCTTTGTATCAAAAAGGTGCCGCCCTTGTAGATAGTTTTCAATACTAAGGACGTACTTTGTCCTAAGTATAGGGGGGATGTGCACCCCGAGTTTTCATTTCATTCCGATCCTCTCCATTGTCTCCTCTTCTTGTCTATACTTAGGAGTATCTTACCCTAAGTATAGGGGGAGACAAGCTGAGTACGATCTGTGTATTCCCACCCTTGACCCTCCCTGCTTTTTGTACAGTCTGCTATACTAGGATTACTTGATCCTAAGTATAGGGGGGACAGTCAACTTCTCATTCATTCATTTCATTCATATATATTCTTTAGACTTGTCTATACTCAGTACGAGTTATGTCTCTGCTTTTCTCTTCGATCTATGAGGACATAGCTCAAGCTAAGTATAGGGGGGTCGTATATACCACGTATATACTATAGGCCATAACTCATTCTGAAAAATAAAACATCAATTCAATCTAAAAAGCAATAAGTAACTCTATAATAATAAAAGATGATTGTGAGCTCCTCATGCTCTTTGTACGTATACTGATTATTAAGTCAGGAAAAATGTTTTGTGAAAGAAAGTTTTCTTGAAAAACCTTGTGAAAATTGTTTGAAAATAGTGTGCACAAGTATTCAACCTTTGAGAAAATTAGTTTTGTATGTAAAACTTATTTTCTTTGCGTGAAATCAAAATGTGTGAAAACTAGTATGCAAATGATTGTAAAATTTTGATTGACAAAATTGTTTTGAAAAACCTACCTATGATGTGTAAAACCTTTGTAAAATCATTTTCAAATACGTGTACATGTTTGCAAAATTATTTTGGACTAAAGCTTTCAAAACTCTTGTGAAAATGATTCTTGAATAAGTCTGAGAGTCTGCACAAAAAAATCTTATACAAAAATAAGCATAATCCCAAATAAAGCTTATAAGAGCCAAAACCTTATTATACAGTTTTCCTCTTTTGTATATACTGATTAATAAATCGGGCTAGACACCTATACAGTATGATTGGAAAACTAGTGTGATCTCTTTTGAAAAATTTGCTGTGAAATGTTTTCAACTTATGTGAAACTGTTTGGATTGCAAAATTTTTCTTTGTGTGAAAGAAAGGATTGGAAAAACCTATGTGCAAATGTTTTGAAAACTGCTTGTCAAAACTATTGTGAAAAATGTACATATAGTGTGAAAAATCTTTGCAAAAATAATTTTCAAATGTGTGTAAATGATTGCAAAAATTATCGTGTACTATAGTCTGCAAAATTATTTTCAAAACCAGAGCTGAAGAATAAGATCACTATTACAAATACTTGTAAATCAGAAATAAAATGCATAAAATTCTTTCTCAACAACCAAAATAAACTACTTCATTAAAACCTGTGGAGTCTTTATAAATCCATACAGTTTGTAAATAAAGCGGCACGCTCGTGTAAATAATTGTACGTACCTTTTTGTATGTGTCAAGTTTTTAGTTGCAAAAATTTCTTTGTATAAAAAGATTCTTTGATTCTTTTACACTCTTTGTGAAAAATTGCATCATTCATTGTGCATAGCATAAGCATACCATTCATATTCTTTTTGAGTGAGCTTGATGATTGAATCAGTCCAATAAAGTCTCAAATTGGAGCTTGGTTAGACCTTACCGCACCTAACTGCACTGGAGCCTTTCGGGAACTAGGTTTAAGGTACTTCAGGTCTATGCAGACTTAATTCTTTGAGAAATCAGGGCTGGGTTCAAGTCACCTCAACTGACTAACTAGAACTTTTCGAGACACACGCATGACTCTTGCCGACCGTGACCTAACTTGGACACTTGCACCTTTCACTTGGCTCAACTCAGTTGGAGTGGTGAGGGGGTTGGATTTGCCAGTCTGAGACGCACACGGGTGGAAACATTCGTCCTCGTCTAGGGAGGGAAGTACACCCCAACCTGGTTCAATAGCCATGAGGTCTAAAGATAGGAGATTGTGGGTTGCGATAAAGCTTCAAAAGAGGGATACTCTACTGGCTCAAGAGTAAAAACTCCTTATGTAAATGCTGCTGTGAATAATATGTTGAAAAAAAATGGTCAGGCCTGTACAAAAATAAAATGCCTGCAAAGTATGTACATATGTTGTAAAGCCAATAAGCAAGCTTGAGTTCCAAAGTCAAATATGTGAGCCTGCAGCTGGATGACTTGACTACACTGGTCTTGCATCCCAGGATAGGTAGCTACACTGGCTACCGTCCATTCTTCTCTTCACCCCCTCCTCTTGAGCTGGTTGCCACTTGAACTAAGAAGGGAATACCCTGCTCCTCAAGGAAAGAGCTGTTGGATTGGGGAATCATTGGGTTGTCATTCTGGAGAAGTCAGTTCCTTTATCATTTCAGTTGGGGAGAGCCACTATCACTTACACTGTACAAGTCAGCTTCATAGTTATAAGGGTTTGCGTATGATGTAGACCAGTTCCGACCAGGCTATTGAGGTGGGTTGAACCGAGTTCTGTGACTATCGAAGGCTGCTGTATTTTAGAGCTGGTTCCCGACTAGGTTTCACACACATTTACACCCAAGGTCTGACAGGAGCTCCAAATTCAGATTTTATAAAGACATGCATTGCACTTAAAGCACCCATATTCACTATATCCTTCTCTAATTCTCCATTTTCTTTTCTTTATTCTTTTTGTACTTATTGCATAAGTGTTTGCTAGGGACTAGCAAGGGAAAGTATAGGGGGGTGATGAATCTCCATTTCATCACCTTTATTCTATCATTTTGGCCTCAAAAACCCCAGTAAATGCATGTAAATAGCATCAAATTGTACATAATAGCATTCATCATTCGTTGTATTAATTGTACATTAAATAATGTGTTTAATGCCAAAATTATAGAATAAAGAGAAGAAAAGAAAAAGGAATAAAATATTGCAAATATTTTATGACCCAAACCCCGAGACCAAGGCCAGTATGGAATTGGTCGACAAGGAATAAAGTAGGGGGAGATAAGGGCCAGTGTATAATAAATACCTCATTTATTCATGCATGCAATTTTGACACCTATTTTGTACATAATTATTTATTCATCAAATAAAGAAACTTTGTTCATGAAAGTTGTAGATAATAATGTAAATAAAAATACAAAATTGAGTTTGTGTAAAAATAATACTCAATGTACATTTTATACACAGAATAAAAGGCCAAAATCTCAACTTCACAGACCCATATCTTGCAAATAAAAACTCCAAATCACCTAAACTCACCTTTAATTGTATATAGCTTTCCAAGAACTATTTAATAAAATTGGTTTCATAATTTTTGGAGCCCATCTGTAGAAGTTAGGTTTTTGGCCCTCCGTGTATCTAGGACTGATTAAAATATTCATTTTATAAAATATTTATTAAATAATGTACACAATACATGTAACATATTAAAAGTAAAAGAAAACCAAAAAGAATTTATAAAAAAAAAATAAGTCTATAAAATTCATAGACAAAATACCTATGCTATCCATCTATCTATAAATAAAAAGGACTTTATTCTTTTATTCTTTTATATTTTTATAATAATGTAAATATTATACATAACTCATTAAAAATGTAAATCCAAAATAAAAATCAAGAAAATACATTAAATAAATTAAGTATACAAAATACATAGGTAAAATACCAAGAAGTATACCTACATATACATATACCAATTTATTTAAAAATGAAAATAAACTCAAAAAAATTAAATAAAAATACCCCCATACTCACAAAAATAAATTATAAATTTATAAAATAAGCCAATAAAATAATAAAATAAAATAAACAAATAAAAATTAAAAGATACAAAATACATCTAAATACACACATATACACTTTATTAAAATAAAACCATAATAAAACACTTTGAAAAATTCAATAAAAAGCACAAATAAATACTACATAAAAAATACAAATTTTTAATTCTTTAGGAAATTCTAAATAAATCATTTACTAGGTTAAATAAATCAATTTCTAACCAAATTTCCTGTTTTTGCATCTAGCGGCCGACGTGGACCAATGGGGCGCCGGCCCTTGTTGACCGCCTGGTCAACTGTCCCATCTGGGACCTGGCGCCTCTGAACTGTCAACTCCCCGGATTTCTTCCATTTTTTACGACCATCCCGTCCATCGATCGAGCTCGCTTCCTTCACAAGAATTGATCTCTGATCATCACTGATGCCCGCCGATAATTTGGATCAATTGGATACTCATTGGATCATGCAATAATCGCCAGTCAATAAGGCACCATGCCAATGTCTATAAATAAGAAGCTCCGCCCCCTTTCGCAAATTTGGCCAATTTTAGTCCAACCAAAAGCCTCGATTTCGTCCCTGGAAGATTCCTCGTGACAGGAGGGGTGTTCCAGCACTTCGAATCGGCCGGAGGAAGGAGGAATTTGTCGCTGCGGAGCTCCGGCGTCCGCCCTGCTCCCAGGTGGCCCCCAGGTATAAGAGCTGTCCTTTTATGCATTTTAGTTAGGTTTTAATGTTAGATTCTGATTCCCGTAGTTAGTTTAGTCCTTAGTTGATTAGCTTAGCGTAAAATTAAAAATTCGAAGTTCGCCGGAGCTCCGCTCCGGTGACTTCTTCACTGTGAACCCGATCGTGTCCGACCGCCTCGTTCACCCCATCTCGTTCCTCATCATATTCTCCATCGACCCATCGCCTTTGACCAACCGAGGACCTCTGGTCTTCGCGAATCGGGGCTCTACCTCCGTCGTACGCCGGAGCCCCTCCGCCTCACTCCATCTCGCTGCAAAGCTTCAAAAACCGGGGTCGAGGAGGTAGCCCTTGCTCCCCCGGTTCTTCCTATGCAGGACCAGAGAAGAGAGGATCCCATCTGGGCTCGATCAAACGCAGGAAGAGGTTCCTGGAGTTCCCGTTCTTCACCAACCTCATCTGACCGCCTCGGACCTCCAGGAGCCATGAGAGGACCATCAGACGACACGGAAGCCTTCCAGCTACGTCCAGAGCACTTCAGATGCAAGGGAGGTGCCTGCAGGATCCCAATCTTCTCGATCGAAGCTCACCGGAGGCGAGCTTCTTCCCTGTTCTTCCGGACACATCCAACGCCGTCGAATCAGGAGGGGAGGCCCAGATTGAAAGACAGTCGTTCGATGAAGACACGCTCTGACCGTCCGATCAGCGAGGAGCACCTAATCCGAGCCCTTCATCGGCGAACCGGTATCCGCCGTCAGATGAGCGACACGTGGATAAGTAGCGCGCCCATCGCCGTCCATCTCCGCGCCTTAGGGGGTAAATTTCAGACCTAGCCCCCCCCCCCCCGTTTTTTGTATTTATAGTTTAATACCAAAAATAAAAAGTTACGTTGTAAATAAATTGTACAATTTGCAGTACGCCCCCTGGAGTTTTTATATTTGCAGTTTAGTCCCTCCGCGCCTCACGTGCAGCACCCACGTGAGGCGCGTGAAATTTGCACTTAAACCCCGCCGGGTTTTAGTATTTGTAAAATGGCCCAGAAAATAAAAATAAATGTTTATCTCTGTTGTAATTTTTGCATGGATGCCCCTGATAAATATTTTAATTGCAAAAATGCCCCTGTTAGGCCATTTATTGTTGAATGCTTTGTCCATTTATTTTGTGCCTCTATTTAATTTGAAAAATCTTGTAAAAATGGATATAAGCTCATGTTAGTGTACCCTTGCATGCTATATTCTTAGTTTTTAATTTTGTTGCATTTTTGTATTTATTAAAAACCAAAAACATGCCTTTCATTTACTGTCTAACTTATAAAATACCAAAAAAATATTAAAAGACCTCGAAAAATTCCAAAAAATTTCCCTAGTGTGTATTTTGACCTATTTTAGAGTCAGTCCAAAAATCCCTAAAAATCTCAAAAGGAAAACCTTAAAAATTCAAAAATACACAAAAACTTCAAAAAAATGTATAAAATCAAAGAAGCATCAGAAAAATATAAACTCAGTCCCTATGTCTTCTATATTTTATTGTCTCTACTAGAAAAATAGTGAGGAAAATTTTGAGGCTGTTTGCTATTTTTAATTCCTATTTTCCTTACAGCCAGACCATATTTCCCTATTTTCTCTTCTTTTGCTATTTAAAAATATTAAAAATGTTTTGAAAAATGCCCTAAAATCACAAAAATAGTAGAAAATCTTGAAAATACCAAAAAGGCTTTATTTATGAATTTTTGACTATTTTTGTATATTTTTATAAATATTATAACTCCCCTCTTTATATATATATTACCCTATAAAAAAAGAGAAAATGATAAAAAAATGCATATCTATATACATATATATATTTATATATCTATTAATATATGACATTCTAAAAGTAAAATATATATATATATACATACAATTATTATATATACATGTATATAATGTATGTATGCTTTGTGCCTACCCTCTAGGGATATATATTCCTTTATATATTCATAGTCTATAAATTATATATATATTATATAATTATATTATTAAAAAATTATAAAAGATAAAAACCCACAAAAATAGGCTTCACACATGGATGACTCTGTGAGAAATGCACATCATAGGCTTATGCATTTTTGTATTGCTCTCTGTGGTTCGACCTCTACATGCTTGTTCACTATACATTTTATGGTAGAGTAATAAATATTAATTCACATTTTTGGACTTAATTTCTTCATTCTTTTATTGTGGGTTAATTGATGATTAACATGGGTATTCTGTGAGCGGTCGCCTCAGCGACAACATATTTATATCATTCATGGTGACCCTCGTGGTATATCCTTGTTATCAGGCGGCAATGGCTGTGCTCCGACATCATCCTCCTAGCTACGCCACCTTCTAACATGCTCAGTGAAGGTCTCCAATCATTCCGGAATATCCAGATAGAAATGTGGATGCTCGGCGGAGCAGATAGGGCACCTAGAATACACGGGTGATGCTTGGACACCGGACGCACCTCGCGAAGGCTACTCCGATCAAGCTCCGGCAATTGAGGAATGATCCTGCAATGTTAGTCCAATATAGTCGAAGAGTGCATTTTGTGTGATGGGGTGAGTGAAATGGGGTCTCATACGGGTGGAAATATGGGAGACCGGAGCTTCTCTCAGGTGGTCCGGCAAGATGGGTCGAAGGAGGTCAGGTCTTGGAGAAGAGAAGATGGCTCACGAATGGGTGCACGTAGGCGACTGAAGCAAGGAGGAGCAGATGGAATGATGAATGGAGGAAGAACGTATGAGCATTACCCTAATAAAATACGAGAAATATAAGGAAAATATGGAGAGAGATCGGAGGAAGCTCACCTGGGATTCTGGCGGAGTGAGGCCTGGGATTGAGGTTCTATGTGAACCTCGGGTCTTCCCTGAACTCCGTCAGCCAAGCGGAGTAGCTCACCGGTGCGGAGCATCTGGAAACCTGGCTACCATGGCCAGGGGACTCACCGGAGGTGCCGCCTTCATTACGCCATCAATCCGACCTCCCCCTGTCATGGGGAGGTGGAGTGGTGCTGGGCGGAACCCCGCATGCAAGTGGACAGGTTTGAAGTGGGGCTACGATGGCGTATTTAAAGATTTGAAGTTGGTGATTCCGGTGGGAGTCGACACACTTTGAGCGGAGGATATGGAGCGAGGGGAGGGGAGATATGGTGTGTGTGGGCTCCCACGAGGATGAAGGAAGAATGGGCTACGTCAGAGGGTATTTAGTGAGAGGAGAGGGTGGCGGAGAAGGTGGAGAAAATGGATAGGGTGAGATGGGTTGGAGAGGTGGAAGACGTGGGTGAGATGGGGGCCAGAGGTAGACGACGAATCCTGATTGTTGGATCAGGCGATCCAATGGTCTGGAAAGAGGCGCTCGTAGGCAGCTTAAATTAATTCGAGGGTGGCACGATCGGTGGGCACAAGAAATGCCACTTGTCGAGCTAATAGGAAAGCGAGAGCAGACGAGTGAGATGAAATTAAGAGGAGAAAGAAAGGCGGAGAAAGGATGCGGGAATGTGTGGTTGAGATGGAAGCGTCAAAAGAAGATCGAGCGGAGCAGAAGGTGACACGTGTCTAGATGACGTTTACGCAGGAACGAACGACCGAGCTAGAATCTAAAGTTTGATCGGATGGTGGGGATAAGCTGCGGGATTCAATGGTGGGGATTAAAGACTCCAGAAAGCAATCCAATGGCTGATGGATGAGGGCACGTTGTGCGAAGAGATGTGGCCTTGTGGCTCAACCAGAAAGAGCCACGTGGCCCAATCAGATTATTCAGACAAAGAAGTTGAGATATAAGGGAGAAGGAGGTCGAATTTGGAAAAACTCAAAACATGAAAGTTGTAGATCTTGATGAGATCTACTAGTTTCATGTTGACCAAATGGAAAAGAGGTCAAACATAGGGAGAAATATTTTTGTGAACATTTTTAAAGGCTTAAAAATACTACGATTTTTATTTTGCTATTTTTTTGTATTTTTAATTTATTCTAAGACTCTAATATGATCAAGGATTTGTCTGATTTTTATTGACACTTAGTCTAAGCTAGGGGGTTAATAACCACGAACTAATGGCATGAAAGTGGATTTCATCAACCTCCTATACTTAAACTATGCACGTCCCCGATCAACTCAAAAATGAATGAGATGGATTAACCACCTTGTGCATGTGCG
Organism: Ottelia alismoides; assembly: GCA_037367405.1. Taxonomy (NCBI): domain Eukaryota; kingdom Viridiplantae; phylum Streptophyta; class Magnoliopsida; order Alismatales; family Hydrocharitaceae; genus Ottelia; species Ottelia alismoides. The sequence goes on from JAZKJV010002821.1 coordinate 700,965, forward strand.
TACAGGATCTGATACGTTCAAAAACTCCCAATTTTTGGATATCAAAATCTTAGAGCTTATCCCAGCCTTAATCAAGAGGCATCCAATACCTCTAGTTTTCCAGACTCTCTCTTGTATACATATAAACTAAGATTTGAACTTAAGTGTTGACTGCTATCACGAGAGTAGAGTCGCAACGTCACCCAAGGTCTCGGTCCAAGAAACTCTCCTAAGGACCCAATCCTCAACTCTAGGAAATAAATGAAATATTGCGTCCAATCCACCGTCTCTTTAGTTGTCAGACTTAGAAGTGTAGGAGGTAGGCCAGTTGATGGAGGGTTTTAGGATTGTGTCTTATTCTCTCCCTCTCATTGGAACAAGGATTCTCTCAAGTGCCTTATTAATTGAACGCATTTTTTTGGTGTTAATCAGTACGTCCGTCAAGAGAATTTGGAGTTGTCTACACTTGTTTTCCTGGAAGTACACCGGGGTGTCTTTTTTGAGTACCTATCGTACCTTCTACACCTAGATTTGTAGCATTTACGATGCAGAGCCCTTTTTTGGTGCAAGCTCGACTCCTGTTCCTAATAGCGGTGGTCCAAGCGGACACTTTGAAATGGTTGGGAGCGCTCACCTTTTGGTGGAAGCTCTTTGATGATTGACTTTGTAGAATGAGATATTTTCTTTCAACAATGATTTTTCATTGATTTGTATTATTTTTGTTGGCTACCTCCACTGCTTTTACCAAGAGTTGGCACACACTGATCAACAATTTTTTCATTATTTCACACCCGCCACTTAGGTAAATGTCAAGAGATTAGTACAAGAACCAAGTTCCTATAGGGGCTAAAATGCTGACACTAAGGTTTCATGAAGCCTTGATTTTATCCCATCCTCGAGCATCATTAGATCAAATCAAGACTTGAATCCCTCATCCCATTCCCCCAAGTGAAATTTCAACTCATCTCATTGAGACTGCGGTCGTTCATGTCATGTGCTGATTATATTCTTAAGGTAGGAGACTAAGCATGCAATATAGCACGGAAATCTAGCAAACTAGGGAAATATGGATAACTATATCTAAAACCATGATGGTTAAGGCCGGTTAACCTAAAATCTCAAGACCTCATAAACCGAGTGTTCTTGAACATCACCAATCCTGTGTGGAAGTGAAAAATTTAGGGGATTTAATCCAACTCCTTCATACAAGTTTTGATTTTTTTTTCGAAATTTTTTATGAAGACTTTAAAAGATAAAATGACTGTTAAACTCAAATGAGTAGATGCATCTGCATTCATCCAGTATAGGTGTAAGTACATGACGGAGCCCGTTGCTTGAGGACGGAGCCTTACGCGATATCCCCTAAACCACCTACTTTGCTAAGGGAAATCCCTCACTGAACGCGGCTACTTATTTGGGTTTAGTAGTCACTTTTGACTCTTAAAGGATTTTTTATTTTTTGGATTTTTTTATTAAAGTTAGAATAAAATTTTGACTCACTTTCCTTGAAGTTGAGAAAATAATTTTCAACACCACGTCACACAAATAAAGATTTTCCAAACATTTTTCAAATAATTTTTCAAAAATAAGTGAAAATCCCATTTTTCAAATCATTTTCAAAAATATTTTTCTTGAAAATAGTGTAACATAATATAGAAAAACCTTGAAAACATTTTTCCCACATAGTTCAAAAGATTATACTTTAGCCACAAAGTTTTAATTTTTTTTCAAAATTTTTTAAAATATAGCTAAAATACGAATATGGTATATACAGTATACCCCCTATATTTAAACTTTGCTATGTCATCATAGCAGTAGATGATACAAGGCCTTAGGTCCATTTAAGTATAAAAAAATATACGAGAACTGAGGTGGGCCCCCTATACTTAGGTTAGAAATAACCTAAGTATCAGGGCAAGGAAAGATGAGTAAGAAAATCACAGGGATTCAGGTCCCCCATATACTTATGCTGAGAGTAGCCTAAGTATAAAGATGGGACAATTGATGTTGAGGGAGACCTGAGGTGAACGAAGAAGTAGGATGGATGTACAAATGAGCGGATGAATCTTCAGAGATGGATGGAGTATCTAAGGTCTAGGGGAGTGCGTCAGAGCAATCAAGGCTCAAACAAGCATGCAATACCCTTTGATTTCACCAACTCACACGTGAAACCAACAAATGCTGGTTAATTATCTTGTCATTTTTATTGGTGATTAAAATATTCTAGTTTACATGAGAATCAAGAAAAAATTGAATAAAAACATCCTACATAAACAAGGGTGTTGCTCTCCCAAAACAAGATTTTACAACATTTTAGGTTGACTTGCAAGTATCAGTCCCAATTTATCTGCTTAAGGTTTCCACTGATTAAAGGAGAGCATAAATCAAGCAATCATCGTCTACCACTCATTCCCATTCGCCATTAACCTAGGTGATCAACCTAGGAAGGGAGGTCGAGAAAAACCATGCAGTCGATACAAATCATGACCTATGCTAAGGGATAAAACATGCAGTGCCTTAGCAAAATTCCTGAAAAACTCGGATTGAATTAAAAGCAAAATCATATGTATGCAAGTCGATGAAAACCATACCTAACATGCTTCCATTAGCGTGGAAGAACATTTTTTAATTTGGCTAAGTGAAGCGATGTTTACGTGCGTCTTGAAATATGTGTGTCCTGCCTACGATCAAACACATGAAATAAAATGTGAAAATAGCTCAGAGACTCGTGTGCCTGATCCTAGGTCGACACTCAAGTGGGGCGATCCCCACACAACCACATATATCTCGTTCTTTTACAAGTGTGAGTCTTCGAACGAAGACCGCTATAAAGCCGATTATTACAATAGGAATAAAAATGCAAGACTACATTTTTTTTCTTCGATATTTCACTAAGGATGTTTCTGCGGCTCCTCGTAGCGAGGAACTGAAGGTCCTCACCTCCTTGACTCCAAGGGCCCTACCATAAAAACAAATGTTAAATATTTATCAAAGAAAATTTTAATAATGCAATACAAAGACATGACCTACGAAAACATTAACACTTAATTAAATAAAAAAATCCAAATAAAACATAAGATGAGCAGTGTTCTCAGCAACGGCACCATTTGACGAATCGAAATTTCACCCTCTTAATAATGCGGAATTAACAGCTTCGTTGCAGTCGGGTAAAATCAAGTTAGTCAAAAACCGCTTCGAAATAATGTCAAATTAAAGGCAAAGCGGTCGTATTTATATTTTTTACTTGGGCAAGCCCAAGATCGAACTTAGGGACACGAGCCTCTTAAGTGATTTATCTAGACTTCTATTACTTGAATTAAGCGATGAATTAATAAAACGTAGGTCAAGATGCAATGAGGACACAATGTATAAAGAAACATGTAACTATGCAATTTTTGTTTGATTTTTTAACATGCTAAAAGATGCAAACAAATGCAATGTGAATGAGCCCTAATTATACAAAATAGTTGAGCAATTAGATAGTAGACAAATTCAGATTCGAATCATTAAGCAAGTTTCATTAATGTAATTAGACAAGGCATGAAAACCTGAACATAAGAGACACTTTGCTATTAAAATAATTCATCAAATTTCAGTGTCAAAACATAAATCTAAGCATGCCATTAAGAAGACAATGAAACAAGCTTCGAAATGAGACCAAAATCGACTCAAGCGGAGCTAGGATGCTCAAGATATTCACAAATGAAACCAGGAGCATAAATACAAGAAAAACATGAAAAAAAATAACAAACAAGTCCCTGGAAGGACTAAAATGTAATTTACAAAAGTCACGAGGCCTTCCCTGTAATTTACCCACATGTGCGGTGGTATATTTGCAATTAGGTCAACCTAGAGGGGTTCAGATGCAAAATACCCCAGGCGCATGTAGGTGGCACGTGCTCTGAGGACTTGGATGTAAATTGAAGAAATCTGGAGGGTCTCCTTGCAAATTAACCTAGCGTGTACATGACTAGCACGTGGGCACTACGCTCGGTGGAAGAGCAGGCTCGGAGGAGGCTCGGCTAGCTTCGGATTTGGCTTGTCTTCGGAGAAGGCTCGGGATTGGCTCGGGAGATTCGAACATGGAGGGCCGGAGGAGAGGCTTGGAGAAGGCGATGTGGACCTCTGTGGACCACCCGATTGTGAAGATCGGACGATCACTGTACGAGCACGGGGAGGCAGCGTGGCTAGCTGCGGGCCGCACGATCTTGAAGATCTGACGGTGGTTGTATGACGTCGGGGAAGAGATGTGGCTCTCTGATGGCCTTCCGATCTCAAAGATCGGACGGTAACTGCTTTGTGGGTTCATCGTCTCCGCTGCCTCCTACGACGGTGATGGTTGTGCTCCAGTGTCATCCTCCTAGCTCCGCCACCTTCTAGCATGCTCAGTGAAGGTCTCCGATCACTCTGGAATAACCAGATAGAAATGTGGATGCTCATCGGAGCAGATAGGGCACCTGGAATACTCGGGTGATGCTTGGACGTTAGAGACTCAGCTCGCAAAGGCTGCTTCGATCAAGCTCAGACAATTGAGAAATAATCCTGCAATGTTAGTCCAATATAGCCGAAGCGTGCATTTTGTGCGATGGAGTGAGTGAAATGGGGTCTCATACGGGTAGAAGCATGGGAGACCGAGGCTTCTCTCCGGTGGTCCGGCGAGAAGATAGGTCGAAGGAGATCAGGTCTTGGAGAAGTGAAGATGGCACACAAATGGGTGTGCGTAGGTGGCTGAAGCGAGGTGGAGCAGATGGAATGATGAATGGAGGAAGAACGTGCAAGCATTACCCTAATAAAATACGAGAAATAGATGGAAAATACAGAGAGAGATCAGAGGAATCTCACCTGGGATTTTGGCAGAGTGAGGCTTGGGACTGAGGTTCTATGTGAACCTCGAATCTTCGTTGAACTCCGTCAGCCAAGCGGAGTAGCTCGTCAGCGCGGAACGGCTGGAAACCTGGCCTACCATGGCCAGGGGTCTCACCGGAGGTGCCGCCTTAATTACACCATCAATCCGACCTCCCCCTGTCATGGGGAGGCTGGGTGTTGGGCGGAACCGCGCATACAAGTGGACAGGTTAGAAGTGGGGTTGCGATGGCGTATTTAAAGATTTGGAATTGGCAATTCTTGTGGGAGTTGATGTGCTTTGAGCGAAGGATATGGAGCGATGGGAGGGGAGATATGGCACACGTGGGCTCCCAGGAGAATGAAGGAAGAATGGGCTACATCAGAGGGCAGTTAATGAGAGGTGAGGGTGGCGAAGAAGGTGGAGAAAATAGATAGGGCGAGACGGGTTGGAGAGGTGGAAGATGTGGGAGAGATGGGGGTCAGAGGTAGATGACAAAGCCCGACCGTTGGATCAAGCGGTCCAACGGTTAGGAAAGAGGTGCATGTGGGTGGCTTGGATTAAATCGAGGGCGGCACGATCGGTGGACACAAGAAATGCCATGTGTCGAGCTAATAGGAAAGTGGGAGCGGACAGGTGAGATGAAATCAAGAGGAGATCAAAGGGTGGAGAAAGGATGCTGGAATGTGTGGTTGAGATGGAAGCGTCCAGAGAATATCGGGCAGAGCAGAAGGGACACGTGTCTAGATGACGTTTAGGCGGGAACGAATGAGCGAGATAGAATTTGAAGTTTGATCAGATGGTGGGGATAAGTTGCATGATTCAACGACGGGGATTGAAGACTCCAGAAAGCAATCCAATGGCTGATGGACGAGGGCACGTGGCACGAAGAGATGCGGCCACGTGGCTCAACTAGAAAGAGCCACGTGGCCCAATCAGATTATTCAGACAAAGAAGTTGATATATGAAAGAGAAGGAGGTTGAATTTGAAAAAAACTCAAAACATGAAAGTTGTAGATCTTGATGAGATCTACAAGTTTTATGTTAACCAAACGAAAAATAGGTCAAACATAGGGAGAAATATTTTTGTGAGCGTTTTTAAAGGCTTAAAAACACTACGATCTTTATTTTGCTATTTTTTTGTATTTTGAATTTATTCTAGGACTCTGATATGAACAAGGATTTGTCTGATTTTTATTGACACTTAGTCTAAGCTAGGGGGTTAATAACCGTAAATTACTGGTATGAAACTAGGTTTCATCAGGTACCGGGAGCCAATATCTTTGGGTTGAATGACGGAAGATGTGGCCGTGCCATGTGGAGGTACGGGTGGTTGGATAGCGGCTGGGTCACGATAACATGTATTTAAAGCTGCAAGGTTATATGATTAAATGTTAAGGTTTAAGCAATCGAGTCCTCGAGGATGGTGTGCTCCTTTGTTTGCCAGACTGAGGGCTTGAGACCCTGAATAATAAAAGAAAAGGAAATTTTCAGGGTAGTATTGAAGGATTGGTTGAGGCGATGTGCGACGGCATAAGCTTACGATATCAACGCAATCTCTAATCCTGATGTGTCCATAGCTTCAGATTCCATATAGTGGTGAGGTATGTCCCTGGACTAATCCCTGGCGTGGAATAGAAAGGGATAGGACTTAAATTAATGAGAAGGAATGAAACTTTTTATGAAAAAAAATTTGAAAATGACACAATGTGTTTGCTTTTCCCTTCTCCATTAATTAGTATCTGCTAATTGTTATCCTATGAATTATGGAAAACCCAACATGTGTCGGTGAGCCATCGCAAGGACATTAATAATCCATCCAACTAACATAGTCATCCGGCCAGCCACAGTATCTTTATTCTGTAAGGTAGTTAGTAATCTTTTTGTATTTTTCCTTTCTAGCTGATGTATATAAATGGTTATAGTGGGACAATGTATCATGTAAACTATATTTTGTGAATGGAAAAATGTTGAAATACTTCCCTCTGAGCATTTTTAATTGCAGTTTGTTTCTGAATGTTAGTTGTGATTGTTGAATAAATTATTACTGAGTAACCAGATCTAGATATGGGAGGATTCGACGACCCGTAATCGGGGTTGTGACAGTTTCGTATCAGAGCTCGATTACTTAAGTAATTTATTTAGTAATTGACAACTATGAGTGCTATTTAGATACTAAGGATGTATTAAGATCCTTTGATCTTTATAATTGACTGTAGTACCATTCACAAGTCATTGTCCCTTATGTACATCATGCTAAGACATATAGGATCTGACCTTTGGCCTTGATTCATTCCATGATTATGGCAGACCAAGATTTGTCTAGGCAATTAGCGACTATGATAGTTAGGACCCATGAGATGGGTCAAAGGTAATAGGTATTAGGGCGAAGATGAAATGCCACAATGAGAGATCAAAGTCATCCAGACTCGTAGATGCTAGAGTTGAGGGCTCTATCTACCCTTATAAGAAAGAGTCTAGATACCATCAGTCCATAGAATTCGTTTGACCATACTCCATTTGGAGGAGCAGTGGAGAAGGCACTTCGTAGGCACAAATAAAAGAAGAAGAATGTTTGATTCCTATTGTAAGGATAAGATTTCGATCAAAGCACAAAACCTTATCTGAGTAAGGAACCAGGAGGTCAATTATAATTCAAGAATATCTTAGATGACTGTGTGGGACAGATTGCAAGACATCAGTCACCTGCTTATCTGCTACTTATCGAAATGAATTATTTTAATCTCATCCTGGGGATGTATTGGCTAGAAAGGCATCATGCATGCCTTGATTGTTTCCAGAAGACAGTAATTTTTCACATCCCTAACTCGGTAGAGCTCCCGTTTATTGGAAAGACATCCAGTGATGATGTCAAATACATCTCTACTCTAAAGGCTTAACAATTGTTAGAACAAGGGTGTCAAGGCTATTTAGCTTATGTATCCACTACATCAGGGTCAGAAAGAATGATAGAAGATGTGCCTATAGTGTCCGAGTTTCCTGATGTATTTCCAGAAGAATTACCTGAATTACCACCTGAGAGAGATTGAATTTGAAATCTCTCTCACACCTGATACTCACCCTATCTCTATTCCTCCATATAGGACGGCACCGATGGAGTTACCGGAGTTAAAGGTACAGTTACAAGAACTGTTAGACAAAAGGCTTCATTCATGGTAGTACTTCACCATGGGGTGCACCTGTTTTGTTTATAAGGAAGAAGGATAGGTCGATGTGGTTGTGCATTGATTATAGACAGCTAAACAAGAGGACAATAAAGAATAAGTATCCTCTACCAAGAATAGATGATCTCTTTGACCAGTTACAGGGTTCGACTGTGTATTCCAAGATTGATTTAAGGTCTGGATATCATCAGTTGAAAATAAAGATGTTGATATTCCCAAGACAGCCTTTCGAACTAGATATGGACATTATGAATTTTTAGTTGTCTTTTGGACTGACAAATGCCCCAGCAGCTTTCATGGATCTCATGAATAGAGTATTCAAGGAGTTCCTAAACCACTTTGTAGTAGTCTTTATTGATGACGTGCTTATTTACTCCAAGTATAAGTACCAACGTGAAGACCATCTCTGACAGGCACTTGAAATATTAAGGAAGAACAAATTGTGTGCTAAATATAGCAAATTTGACTTCTGGTTATCCGAGTCCTTCTTAGGCTATCTTATTTCTAGGGAAGGTATATCAGTTGATCCTACAAAGGTTAGTGCAGTGATGAGTTGGGAACGCCCGAAGACTATTACAGAAATACGATTTTTTTTATTTAACTGGGTATTGTAGAAGATTTGTGAAGGACTTTTCACGAATAGCATTGCCAATGACTAGGCTAACTCAAAAGGAAGTTCTATTCATATGGTCCGACGCATGCGAAACTAGTTTCCAAACACTGAAAGAATGCCTAACATCTGCACCTATCCTTACTCTATCCTCTAGGAGTGAAGGGTTTACAGTGTACACAGACACGTTTAAAGAAGGACTTGGGGCAGTTCTTATGCAACATGGTAAGGTAGTTGCGTATGCATAGCGACATCTCAAGACACATGAGAAGAACTACCCGACACATGACCTTGAATTAGCTGCCTTAGTTTTCGCTTTAAAGATTTGGAGACATTACCTCCATGGTATTACTTTTGAAATCTGTACTGATCATAAAAGTTTAAAATATATGTTTGATCAGAAGGAGCTCAATATGAGATAGATACGGTGGCTAGAGCTGTTGAAGGACTATGATTGCACCATCTACTACCACCCCAGTAAAGGGAACGTCATAGCAGATGCTCTTAGTAGAAAAACTTATTCACCCAGGTTGGTGAGTGTTATCCACTTCTGGGGTTTACTATCAATGTTGAGTGAATGGAAACCATTTAATAGTAGTACCGATATTATAACTATTCTCACCGATACAAACCAGAGATCTGGGATAGAATAAAGAAAGGACAGGAGGATGATCCAGTCCTTAAAGACTTGAGACAATAACTTGAAAAGAATGAGATAAAGGGATTCCAGATACAAGATGGGTTACTATATAACCATCACAGAGTTTGTGTACCAAACACACATGAACTAAGGAAAGACATCTTACGTGAAGCGCATTGCTCTAGATTATCTATTCATTCAGGAATTACGAAGATATATAAGTATCATCATTCATACTTTTGGTGGTCGAGAATGAAGAAAGATGTTGTTGAGTTTGTGAATTCATGTTTCACTTGCCAACAGGTAAAAGCTGCACATCAAAAGCCACCAGGACCATTACAACCCCTCCCTACACATGAGTGGAAATGGGAAAGCATTTCCATGGACTTCGTTACTGCTTACCTCAGACGACTGGTGGTAAAGATAGTACATGGTCTATAATAGATCACTTGATCAAGGTAGCACACTTTATTCCAACAAGCCTATCTTCCACTTTAGATCAGCTTGCTGAGTTATATATTACACTTGTGATCCATCTCTATGGTATCCCAAAGGAGGTAGTTTCCGATCGAGATTCACGATCCACCTCACACTATTGGGAGAACTTCATGAAAGCCTTACGCACACAACTATGCTTGAGCACAGCATATCATCCACAAACAGATGGTCAGTCAGAACGTACAATTCAGACACTAGAGAATATGCTACGAGCGTGTGCCTTAGAATGGAAGGGATCATGGATTAAATATTTGCCTCTTGCAGAATTCACCTACAACAATAGTTACCATACAAGTATTGGCATGGCACCATTTGAAGCAACATATGGACGTAGGTGTACTACTCCTCTATGTTGGAAAGAGGTCGAGATAAAGAACCTTTATGATTAAGATAGACTCCAAGAGATACGGGAAGCTGTAGAGCTTGCTTGAAAAAGACTATTGACTGCTCGGAGTCGCCAGAAAAGCTATAGTGATGCCAGGCGAAAAGACCTTGATTTTAAAGTAGGCGACTTTGTATTCCTCAAAGTATCACCTATGAAGGTAGTTCAGAGGTTTGGATTGCATGGAAAGTTGGCACCCAGGTTCGTAGGTCCCTTTGAAATTATTCATCGGATTGGGAAAGTTGTATATAGACTTGCACTTCCTCCACATCTTTCGGTAATACATGATGTTTTTATGTATCAAATCTGAGAAAGTATATTAAGGATCCTGAGCATAAGATAAACTACGATGATATGCATATTGAGCCATACTTGACATACCTAGAAATACATGTGCAAATACTAGACAGGGATATCAAGAAGTTGAGGAATAAAGAGGTACCTCTAGTTAAAGTGTTGTGGCGCAACCAAGAGTTTGAAGAAGACACATGGGAACTTGAGATAGAAATGAGAGAAAAATACCGTACTTGTTTGAATGATAACACTATGTATTGTGTATATCTTTATTGTAAATGAAATGACATTCATTCTCTTTAAGGTTGATATGGTTTCATTCCTCTTTAAGGTTGTTATGTCATCATTATAAGTCTCGAGCATGAGACTTCCTTTAAGGTTGTTATAATTATAAAGCCTTGAACCTGGCATCTCTCGGATCCTATATAATAAGATCCGGCTCGTCAAGAGAAAACCAACGGAATTTGTTTCGTGTGAATCGGACTTCGTTTCGATTTGTTATGATTTTCGGAAGAAAGAGAAGTAAGAAGATTTAAAGTGTCATTAACCATAATGACTGTCATTAAGACTAATTAAGCATGATTAAAAAAATTAATGATGGATTGAAAATCAATAATAACCATTAGCGAACATTAATCAATAGTTAGCAAAAGATAAACCTAAACCGCGAAAGTTAAATCGTGATTAGTGAAAGTTAATCATGATTAGCATTAATTAAGTGTCATTAGAGAATCTAGAATCCTCTGGAATATCCTAACTTAAGCCCTAAGTTTCGGATAAGTTTTGGCCAAAACCATGAGCCAAAACTATGGGCCACTAATCGCAGTTAAGGTCTAAACCATGATTTTCTAACCATAGTTAGCGGTTTTCTAGAGCCTATAAATAGCCCCCCCACCCATTTATCCTCTATGATTTCCACTACCACGACCACCCCAATGGCTAGGGTCGAGAGGTTAGGAGGATGAGTGGGAGGCGAGGAAGGAGCGCTAGCGAAGCGTTGTCAGGAGAACGGGGAGGAGGAAGGTACGGTCCTCTCTTAGTTTGCTTCGTGAGCTAGGTTTTCGATTCATGTTCAGTTTCCTTTCTGATTTCCTTTTAGTGATTTTATAAGGAGAAACTCTGCAGAACTTTTTATAGAAATATGTCCCAATATAAGGGAAAACTCTGCCGAACTTTTCCTAGAAATATCAACCCGTATAAGGGGAAGCTCTGCCGATATTTCAAGAGAAAATATGTTCTTCATGTTCTTCGTGTATTCTTCACGTTCTTTGTGTTCTTTGTTCGTTCTTCATGTTCTTCGCATGTTCTTAGCATTTTCATATGAAAATGAAATTCGATCATTTCAGGAGCTATAAATCATCCTGTTGAAAAAGAATCACGATAAAGCATCGTATACGAGAGAGAGAGCTCGATAAGATAACGAAATATTTCCTTTTATTGTTGGTTTTTCATACGAGATTATTGAAATTCCTTATTTTATGTTCTTCACTATAAAGAACCCTAATTTGGCTATTTTTAAAAAGTATGAAAAGTTGCTTTGTGATTCCCACTAAAATAAGGTTTAAGCATCAAATTAATGTAGTGGCTTGGAAAGATAGGGTTTGGGAGTTAAAAGAGCATAAATTGAGTATATAAATATATGAATTAATATATGTGTAAGTCTATACTCAATATTTACGTTTACACTAATCTAAGGCTTAATGGAGGAATTACATTATGGGAATTGATGTGTTTTGAGTTGGATCCTGAAAAGGAGCGTGTGTCACATTAAGGATGACTGGGAGTAGAACTACAGGTCAGGCATACAGTCTGTAGGATTGTCGGAAGGAATCTGTATTAGCGTTTCCCAACCTAGATGGTACACGGTTGCCCTGTTATGATAAGTGTGCACGAAATGAATGATTCGCAACACGTGGTACCGGGAGCCAATATCTTCGGGTTGAACGACGGAAGATTTGGCCGTGCCATTTGGATGCACGGGTGGTTGGATAGTGGCAGGGTCACGATAACATGTATTTAAAGCTGCTAGGTTATATGATTAAATGTTAGTCTGAGGTTTAAGCAACCGAGTCCTCGAGGACGGTGTGATCCTTTGTTTACCTGACTGAGGGCTTGAGACCCTGGATAATAAAAGAAAAGGAAATTGTCAGGGTAGTATTGGAGGATTGGTTGAGGCGATGTGCGGCGGCATAAGCTTACCAGATCAACGCAATCTCTAATCCCGAAGTGTCCATAGCTTCGGAGTCCATATAGTGGCGAGGTAATTCCCTGGACTAATCCCTGACGTGGAATAGAAAGGAATAGGACTTAAATTAATGAGAAGGAATGAAACTTTTTGCGATAACAAGTTTTATTTGTTTGCTTTTCTCTTCTTCGTTACTTAGCATTCGCTAGTTGTTATCCTATGATTTATGGAAAACCCAATAGGTGTCGGTGAGCCATCGCAAGGACATTAATAATCCAGCCAACTAACATAGTCATCCAGCCAGCCACAATATCTTTATTCCGTAAGGTAGTTAGTAATCTTTTTGTGTTTTTCCTTTCTAGCTGATGTACATATAAATGGTTATAGTGGGATAATGTATCATGTAAACTTTATTTTGTGAATAGAAAAATGTTTAAATACTTCCTTCTGAGCATTTTTAATTGCAGTCTGTTTCTGAATGTTAGTTGTGATTGCTGAATAAATTATTGCTGAGTAACCAGATCTGGATATGGGAGGATTCGACGGTCCGGAATCGGGGTCTTACAAGGTGACTCTCCCCAAAACAAGAGATTTTATAATGAAGTGTAATTTAGGATCCACTTTGCATTAGCAGTCCCAATTTTATTGTTTTCACTTTTTTAGGTATTTTTCAATAAAAACAGCGCCTAAAAATTTTTCGATTTCCTTTGGTTATTTTGAGTCCAAAAATAGGGGGAGGAAGTCGAAAAAAGCCGATGCGCGATCAAACACAATGATGCATGTAGAGATAGAAATGTGTACCTGACTCCAGCACTCTACATGCAGGGTGATCCGCACATAAATTTAAAGACAGGAGGTAAACTATCTATATGATGCACGAAGAAACCGGCCTTAGACGAACAATTTCTAATGATCGTGAAGAACAAATAGCTAACTAATCAAAGAGAGAGGCCTGAGTCCGATCTCGGAGGTCGATCGGTGTCCGCCACAACGGATCATGCACGCGATGTATACGACCTCTAGCGGCACGTGGTCTCTCTAACGATCAAGTTAACTTTTTCTTATTTGTTATTAGCTAGGTCCAATTACGATCTATAGGAACAGGAAAGCAATTAGGTGTTGGGCCTTAGCTAGTTACATCACAATCAACAAAAATCCTAAGTTTAGGGGCCAAAACTTTGTGAATCAAAAGAAAATAAAAGCGATCAAAAACGAAAACTGTGAAAAATCCAGTGAGGCCCCTCGAGCACACCGGTGCCCGGTGAAACTGACCCAGATAAGTCTAGGTCCACACAAATGATTCCAAGTCCAAATATTACAATAATAGTTTGCTAAAAATAAACTACTTTATTCTATCTGTTATAACTGTCTCCTCTTGCTCTCTAGTTCCTCCTAAGGTACGGGTACTCCAACAGAAAGTCGAAGCATCCTCGGGCGGTCCCTTATATAAAAATCGAAACAAAAAAGCTGTTAGAAAATAGTTATATCAAATAGAGACAAGAAAAATAAGAAAAAGAAAAAGAAATATGACTACTAAGTCGTGCTCCCTGGCAATGGCACCATTTTGATGACACAAAAATCCCAGATCGACTAAGGTGGAAAATAAGCACTGTCATTGTCCCTAGTCAATCGAATCAGTCAATCAAGAAGAATAAAACCACTCAATCAAATCAAACAATCAAGTACAAAGTGTAAGCGGCTTTTCTATTTATTTTTACCTGGTATAGCAACCAGGGTCGAACACAAGGAGCACGTAATTGTACGAAGTAGTCAAATCTCAGAAATGGAAAGCATCTTTTTTGTGGTTTTTAGTTTGCAAATTTTTGTATTTTTAATAAAGAACTAAAATCATCAAACAATAAAATAAAGCAACACACAAGTCTTTTTGGATTTTTCTTTATTGCTAAAAATGCTAAGAAAATTAATGCAAAAATATTTTGGGCGTATTTAATGTTTTAAAATATTTTTGGTAATTTTTTGGAGTTTTGCAATTTTTTATAGATTTAAATAAATCAAACAATGAATAAAACTACAAATAGTGCACAACCATGACTAAATTGTAAATTAAAATTACTTAAAATACCTTAATGTGATTTTTATAAGTTTTTAGGTCTTTTGTAGTTTTAGGGTTTTTTAAGATAATTTTCAAACAAAAATTCTACTATAAATGAAACACATAAAAACACAACAAAAGGAATTTTTGTAGAACTTTTAAGGTAATTTTCAAATTTTTATGGTTTTCAAAAATCGACAAAACACTTTTTAAAGGTTTTTTATTTTTCAAAAATAAGAAATGCAATGAACTGAATCCACAAAATTTACCATAAATACTACATGTCAACAAGAGTGAACAATATTTTTTAGGGAATTTTTGGGATTGATTTACTATTTATTAAATTAGGCAATAGACAAGCAGTTCATAGGGACCTACATGCAATTAAAATAAGTTTACAGGCTAATAAGTAAAACCAATATAAAGTACAGGGCCAAAATTGCAAATAGTCCAAGCACACACGAGCAGAACACATGATCCAGGCTCACAGGGGCATAAATGAAAATATAAAAAACTTCCATTCATTCCATAACATCGTAAAAGTTCTGGCAAGATTATGCAAATAACCCAAAGGGTCACGTGTATGTCCACATGCTATACTCAAAGAGGGACTAACATGCAAATATCCAAAAATACAAGGTCCAAACTGTAAAATGTTCAAACTACAACTTTTATCTACGGGACTTATTAGCAAATCATAAAAGTGTGAGGGTAATAGATAAATCTACCTCTGCAAAGGCACGTTGCGTGCATGGGAGGGATCGCTATCATGCGGCTCTGATCATTCCCTGTAGCAGATCTGATGTCTCTGATCCGGTCGGCTATGTGCATGTCAGATTGCTCCAGAGAGTCTGATCCAACGGCGGAAAAAGTTGCTGCTATCGTATGGACGTGATGAAATCTAGCAGCAATGAGGGCATCCAACAGCAGATGGAGGATTTGGAAGAACAACCCCTGGGGCAAACTTCAGTCAGCCAATGGAGGCGATCCACTGCTCTGATCAAGTCTCCCAAGGGTCCTGGAGTGTCGCGAGGGTGCTCTGCTTCTAGTGGATGGCTCCGATGGAGGTGACGATGGTCGGATGGGGCCGGTGGTGGAGCTCCTCTTGGAGCTACTCCGCCTGAGCAGCAAGGGCTCTAGAATGATCCCAGATGCGCTTGTGTACCTACAAAAGGAAGAGAGGGCTCGGGGGTATGCACCGACCTAGGTTATTGCTGCAAAGGATAAGGGAAGTGGCGGTGAATGGTGATCGACCTCCGGCGAAGGCGTGAGAAGGAAGTCTAAGCCTAGTCTCAACCCGATGGTTGAGTCTCAGGGTGGCTGGTTGCATGGGAAGGTGCGGAGTGAGATATAGTGTAAATTGGAGCAGACATATGTAGGGAACTGGGCTTCGACCAGTTGGTCAGAGCAGGTGGACATTGGCGGAGGTCGAATGATAAGATGAAGTGAAACGAGATATGCGGTGGATACAGGCGATACCTGAAGCTACGGATGTGCCCAGCAAGGTCAGCCGGAGGTGGAGAATCGAGTCTTGGCCTCGAACAGGCTATGACGAACCGGGAGACTTCACGTAGTGGAGAGGTCCGGCCACGTCGAGCTACGAGCCTCCATGCGACTCCCTAAGGATCCTAAGTCGGTCCTCCTATGGCTGTCACTTCACCGAAGATGTCTAGGGAAGAAATGGGGCGTGAGGGACAAGCTGCGTCGTTAAGAGGCGGAAGAAAAGGTTTTATAGGCACATCGAGGGTCCAGAAAGATCAACATGGAGCACAAAACCCTAAGGAGATTCGGATCATCTAAGGGACCCTTGAGAATCTTGGATATACGAGGAATCTCGGTTCCGGATCTCGGGGAAAGAGGAGCTCGGAATCAGGCAGGAAAAATTGAAGAAGAAGCTCTGGCAAAGAGGCTTCGACCCGACCCGAGATAGGAGGGCGTTGACTGGAGTCAACAAACCCTCTTGGACCAATCACAAAATTCGACTATACAAAATACTTGAAAATTCAATGAAAAAATAGCAAATGCATTTAAAATAAAAAATATATAAAATAAAAAATGTCTATTATTTTTCAAGGTATTTTTCTGTGATTTTTAATTATTTTTATGAAAAATAAGTTAATGTATATACACTCTATAGTGTTATGTACAAGTATAATATACCTATGTATTATGTACAAGTATTTTTATTATTTTATTTTTACACAAATATCCTTATTTTATATTTTTATTTATATGCAACATAATTTTATAAGTGTAAAAGAATTTTTATTTTTATTTTTACAAATTATTTAAATATATATAATAAATATGAATGTGATATATACAAGTGTATTTTATACAATGCATGGATTATTTTATTTTTATTTAATTTTTCTAATTTTTATTTTATTTTTATGTTATTTCTAGAAATATATACAAGGGAGTAAAAATAATAGTATAATTTTATTTTGTCAAAATAATTACATAAATAATATATACAAGTACAGGTAATATATACACTACATAGTGAGCCATATCTCTCTCTACCTATTTTATTTTGCGATCAGGTCAAGACATGACCTTCTCTTGGGGTTCGGGTTACTCTGTATTTATTCTAAATACCTCATTCCTTTTTCTTTTCTTTTATTCTTTTATTTTTACACAAAAACATGCTAATTATGCAATATTAACAAGAACATGCAATTTGCTAAATTATTATATTTACATGAATTTACATGATGCTTTGCCAAGAAAAAGAGCTAAAATAAAAGAATAAAGAGTGAGAATCATGGATTCATCACCCTACCTCGAGTATGACACTTTCTTGGTCGTTGTCGATTCTATCCAAGTACTGCACTCTGACGATACATCCACAGTAGTAGCCGCATCAAAATATTCAGATAAAGCAACTCAAAAAAAATTCTTTTAAGCTTTTATCTTTCCTTCTTTTCTTCTTTTTGTTTTCAGCTTTCATTTTCGAAAATAATAAAAAAAATGTGTGCATGCGTGTGTCACCCCTTTTTGTCAGTCTTCTATACTTAGGACGTACTTTGTCCTAATTATAGGGGGTGTGAACCCTGACTTATCTCATTCTTTGATCCTCTCCCATGTCTCCTCTTCTTGTATATACTTAGGGATATCTTACTCTAAGTATAGGGAGAGACAGTCTGAGTACGATATGTTCATTCCCGCCTTTGACCCTCCTTGCTTTGTGTACCGTCTGTTATACTTAGGTTTATGTGATCCTAAGTATAGTGGGGATAGTCGACTTCTCATTTTTCTCATTCCTTCATTCGTTATTTCTTAGCTTTTCTATACTCAGTACGAGTTATGTCTTCTCTTTTTCTCTTCGATCTATGAGGACAAAGCTCAAGCTAAGTATAGGGGGGTCAAATATAGTGTGTATATACTTCAGCCATAACTCGTACTTTTATATTTCAAATAAATATGGCAAAAACATATAATGAATCATTAAATTCATTAAAATCACATAATAAAAAGATGCTTCTCAAACTCTTTTTGTACATACTGATTAATAAATCAGGTGAAAATACTTTTATAAAACGTTTGAAAAAATTGTTTGGAGATCTTTTTGATAAATCATTTGAAAACTGTTTGGAAAATATTTTGTAAAATGTGTTCAATCTTTGTAAAAATATTTTATTTGCAAAATTTTATTTCTTTACATGAAATAAAATGTTTCAAAAACGAATTGCAAATGGTTTGAAAAATAGTTGCAAAAATATTTGAAAATATATATATACTATTTGAAAAACCTTTGCAAAATGATTTTCATATGTGTCTAAATGTTTGTAAAAATTGTTTGTTAAAATTATTTTGGACTATAGTTTTCAAAACTGTTATAAAATGATTTTCAAATAAGTTTGAGGAGTATACACACCATATTAAAATTCTTTATACATATGTCTATAAAATTGATCACTTACCCATTGTAAATCCTTTAAAAACCAAACTCTTGTAAATATAAGATGCATCCCCGTGTAAATATGTGTACCTATTTTCTTAGCCAAAATCTTTTATTTTCAAAAATCACAAAAACATTTGCAAAACCTCCTTGGAAAAAATAATAAAGGATAATAATATAAAAATTGTATGTGCATCATCTTTTCAAAAATCTATAAGTTCAAAACCTTGAAAAAGCGCATCGCAAACATATTTTCTGCATTGTACATAGCATTTGCATAGCATTCACATTCTTTTCGAATTGTGCTTGATGATTGAACTAGTCCAAATAAAGTCGAAGATTGGAGCTTGGTTGGACCTTACAGCACCTAACCTCCCTGGAACCTTATGGGAACTAGATTTAAGGAACTTCAGGTCCATCAGGACTTAATTCTTTGAGACTCAGGGTTGGGTTCAAGTCACCTTAACTGAATAACTAAAACTTTTCGAGACACACGCATGACTCTTGTCAGTCGTGACCTAACTTGGACACTTGCACCTTTCACTTGGCTCAACTCGGTTGGAGTGGTGAGGGGAATGGATTTTTCGATTTGAGACGCACACGAGTGGAAACATTCATCCTCGTCTAGGGAGGGCAGTGCACCCCAACCCCGATCCAGTAGCCATGAAGTCTAAAGACAGGAGAGTGTGCTTGCAATAATGCTTCAAAAGAGGGATAATCTTCTGACTTGAGAAGGAAAACACCTTATGTAAAGGTTGTTGTAATTAGTATTTCAAAAAAAATCCAAAAAAGTGGACAAGCCTGATTTAAAATAAAATGCATGCCGGAGTATGTATATACGTTGTATAGTCAATAAGCAAGCTTGAACCTCAAAGTTATACCATGTGAGCATGCAACTGTATGATTTGACTACATTGGTCATGCATCCCTAGATATGTAGTGACACTGGCTATCGTCCATTCTTCTCTCCACCCCCTCCTCTTGAGTCGGATGCCACTTGAACTTAGAAGGAAATACCCCGCTCCTCGAGGAAAGAGTTTCTGGATTGGGGAATCATTGGGTTGTCACTCTGTAGAAGTCAGTTCTTTTGTAATTTCTGTTGGGGAGAGCCACTATCACATACACTGTACAAGCCGGCTTCATAGTCGTAAGGGTTTGCGTTATGATGTAGGCTAATTCTGACATGGCTATTGAGGTGGTTTGAACCGAGTTCTGTGATGCTCGAAGGCTGTTGTGTTTTAAATTTGGTTCCCGACCAGGTTCCACACACATTCTCACATCAAGGTCTAACCTGAGCTCCAAACTTTGATTTTATAAAGACAAGTTTAATAATTGAAATCAATTCTATTTACTCTTCCTTTTTCTTTTCTTCTTTATTCTTTTGTACTTATTACATAAGTGTTTGCTAGGGACTAGCTAAGGCAAGTATAGGGGATGATGAATCTCCATTTCATCACCTTTTCCATCATTTTAGTCTTAAAACCCCTAGCTAATGCATGTAAATAGCATCAGTTTGTATAAAATAGCATTCAACATCTATTGCATTTATTGTGTAAATAATATTGTTTTAATGCCAAAATTATAGAATAAAGAGAAGAAAAGAAAAAGAATAAAATATCCAAGATATTTTATGATCCAAAACCCCGAGACCAAGTTAAGAATTGAGTTGGTCGACAAAGAATAAAGTAGGGGGAGATAAGAGCCAAAAAACAATAAAAACCCCCATTTATTTATTCATCCAATAAAGCATTTTTTACACCTATTTTATATTTATTATTTATGCATCAAATAAAGAAACTTTGTACATAAAAGTTGTAGATAATAATGTAAATAAAAATAAAAAATTGACTTTGTACAAAAAATAATACACAGTGTACCTTTTATAAACAAAATAAAAAGCCAAAATCCCAACTTCACAGATCCATATCTTCCAAATAAAAACTCAAAATGTTTAAAATCACTCTAATTGTATATAACTTTTCATAAGCTATTAATGGAGGTTGTTTTATAATTTTTAGAGTGAAGATGTGAAAGTTAGGTTTTAGAACCTCATTGTACAATATACCCGAATAAAATATTCAATTTATTCATTCTTCATTATCTCTATAATTTTATATTTTATAATTTTGTAAATATTATTTATAACACATGTTCACGTGAAAACAAAAATAAAATCACAAAGAAAATACAAAATTAAATAAGTTTATATATTCATATAGGCAAAATACCTATAATAATACATGTATATAAATAAAAGGAGATATCATTATGTATACTTTTATATGTTTATACTCTTGTAAATATTGTTTATATACTATTAAAATATAAAGCCAAAATAAAACCTAGTAAAATACATTAAAATAAAATAATGTATATAAATCATATATGAAAGACCTATAAGTATACCTATATAATATATACCCTTATTTATTTAAGTATACCTATATAATATATACCCTTATTTATTTTAGTATACAAATAATATCATAAAAATAGATTAAGAATATATTTATGTACCTAAAAATAAGTTATAAATATATAAAATAAAAGAACAAAATAATAAAATAAAATATACAAAATAAAAATAAAAGAGAAAAAATATAGATGAATATACCTATAAATATATCCCTAATAATCGACTACTAATAAATAACACCAAAAAATAAATAAAAATCATAATAAAATACTGAATAAAATAATAAAGATTTTTTATTTGATGATAAAAAATTAATAAAATCAAATTCTATTTTTAATTATTTATTTTCTAATAAATCAGCATGTTTTGTCTTTTAGTGCTGACGTGGACCATTGTCGTCCTTTCATTTGTTGACTGCTAGTCAACTGCCCCTATGGCATGTCCGACCTCTGGCACCCGTCATTTCCCCGATTTTCTTGCATTTTTCTCGCTTGATCTATCGATCAATCACCTTCGATCCCTCCGTAATATTTCATCATGATCTACTGTCATCCACTCCAGCTTGTTAGATCTGTTGTACATAGCTCGATCTTCTTCCAATAATCTGGTTAATAAGGGTGCCAAGCCTTGTCTATAAATAATCTCCTCCAACCTCCATCTCAAATTGGTCACCATTTCGGGTCTAAGAGCGCTGGTCTTTGGTATAGAAGATCCCCTCGTTACAGGAGGAGCCTTCTTGCGGCCGAGCGGAGCTCCAGGAGGAGGGAGGTGCACACACGGCCACCTCACCGGCGGCTTTGCTCCCTGGCTGACCCCCAGGTATAAGAGTTGTGTCCTTACTTCTCTTTAGCTTAGAATTGGTCGCGGGTTTGATTTCGAGTATTTTATTTCATGTCTTCCTTAGTTAATTAGGTAGATTAGGTTAAGTTCATCCGTTGGAGCTCTCGAGATCCGACCACCATTTGTTCACCGTACTCGACTGTTATTCGATCCGCCAACCACCTCACTCCCTTCCCTGATCGTTTCTTCATGCCTCATGCACCTTCGCCGCTTCATATCATGCTCAGATTCGAAAAACGAGGTTCAACTCCGTCACCCTCCGTTGGAACCTCTCCGTGGCTTTTAACTCCGCCCATTCCCGCCAAATAACCTCCAGGACCCCTTATTCGTGCTTGTGAAGCTTTCTTGCTGGCCCTGGAACCCAAAGGATCCGGGGGGCATTTCTGCGTAGGAACGAGATACCTAGGACTGTCGACTTCTCCGACCTTGCTGGAGAGCTCCGGCAGCCCCCAAACCTTGTGAGTGGTACCCTCAGATGCGAATCGGCATCAGGCATGTACAGAGCATCTCAACGTCGCCGGAGAAGCCTCGGAGTTCGAGGAATCGAGCGAACAAGGAAGAAAATGCTCGTGTTCTTCCCTGTTTTTGGACGCATGCCCAGAGACGTCGGATGGAGGCACCCCTCCAGATCACTCAGTAGTCGTCCGATCGCCCTTGCCTCAACCATCAGATCGCCTTCAGCGATCTAATCCACATCATCGATTGTCAAACCGTCATCGTGTGCCCAACGAACGCCACGTGTCAAGTGAAAGCGCTCAACCATCCGATGGCGTGCCTCTTTAGGGATAATTTGCACTTTAGCCCTGCATTTTGTATATTTATTATTGATTCTGTAAATAAATTATAATGTTAAAAATAAATTGGTAATTTTTCATATAGGCCATTTATTACAATTACATCTAGGTCCATTCCATGTCACCTCACGTGTCGTCCCACGTGAGGTAGCGAAATTTCATGTATGCCCCTGGCGGTTTTTATAATTGTTAAACAGTCCTGAAAAATTTAATAAATGTTGTATATTTATGGGAAATTTGCCTGTAAGCCCCTGAAATTTATTTTTATTGCAAAAATGCAACTGCTAGGACATGTATTTTTTTGCATTTGATCTATTTATTTAAAATAGCTAATTTACTCCTAAAAATTTGCAAAAATATGGCTAGATGCTTTATGCCATGTACTTTTACGTTATGGATTTATTTGGCATTTTGGGTTTCTTAACCATTTATTAAAAATCAGAAGGAGCTTCTTCTTTTTCTGCCCATAATATAAAATACCAAAAAATATAAAAATGTGTCTAAAAATTACAAAAAAAATATAGCGTCTATTGTAATATTTTAATTACAGACCAAAAATCTCTAAAATGGAAAAAGAAATGGGTTTAAAATTTAAAAGTTTAAAATTAAATAATCATAAAAACCTTCATAAAAATCTAAAAAATCATTCAAAAATCCAAAAATATGTTTTTCTATTTTATAATTTTATTATATAAATATTTATATATTAAATTTTATTTGGATAATTTTGGACCTATTTACTATTTTTAAAATTCAAATCAATTTTGGGTATTTATCAAAACCCTGATTTTTGATATTTTTAATTTAAAATTACATAAAAATAGCAAAAATTCTAGAAAAATTACAAAAACACTAGAAAATTATAAAATCCAAAAATAATTTTTATTTTGTATTTTATTTACATTTATTAGTATTCAGAAATATAATTATTCTATAGTGTATATATAGCTTTATATATCCTATAAATATATATTTAAAAGAAAAAATAAATATAAAAATCTGAAAAATATAAAAAGAAGATAAAAAACTATAAAATTAAAAACAAAATACAAAAATAAAAAAATAATTAAAAATCAAAACCCACAAAAATATATATGTGCATGACAAATGACTTGGTTGTATATAAATAACCATACGCTACCTATTTTGCTTTTTGTGGTTCGACCTCTACTTGCTTACTCGCTATGCATCTTGTAGTAGAGAATAATAAACTTTAACTCCACATTTTTTGCTATTCATGGCTTTATCTATATTGTGGGTTAATTATGATTAATTGAGGTGATTCGAGTGGTCAACACACCGAATGCGGTTTCGCCTTGTGAAACTGTACGACCCTCTGTTTTCTCCCAATTATCACTAACCCGATAATGAAAGTTCTGTAAGGGAACTGAAGGAAGTTACCATGAGACAAAAGATCTTCTTTCTAAAGATATTCAATTCAGAACTTTTATATGTCAATGGTCCAACATTGAAATCATTTCAGAAGTTTTCCCTTACTTTGTCTATGTTAACAAACAACTCGAAATACCTCAACTTTTGTAGAACATACCCGAGTCAAATAGCAATGATTTGAAGCACTTAAATTACCTCCACTCCAAAATTAAAATTCAAAATTCAAACTTCATTTTAAATTTAAAAATTCTCCTACCTCCGGTAATTGATTGACAACTAAATAAAGAAAACCACCTTAGTCCACTTAATTCAAAACATGAGATTTTCATTTGATGAATTAAATCATTCAATTAATGGTCAACTGTAACTGGTATTTAATTGAAAATTAGTTACTTTAATTAAACACTTTGTGTTAACAAATTAATCGATTTAACTATTGAATAGTTCTACTTGGTTGAAGCTTGGTTTAACCAACCCTATAGCTATTTGGATTCAGGTTTCCCAAGTGTGATCCGATAACATTTAGAAATGTTACACTATACCTTATGGAGTGTCTTATAGTCTGTAACATATATAGAACTCCGATTCACCAATTAATGTGTTGCATTCACTACTTTAGCCAGAATGCCTCATCAAGGCTAGCATATGAGAGCTTGCACCTAGCTCTCTCTAAAAGTGTTTTGCATAAAAGTGTTTTATTCTTGATTTTTGCAACTTTGATCGGTCATGGCATTTCTTTGACAATGTGGTATCCTGTAATACTCTCATCGTTACAAAATCATTGAACTCTTACGAACAAAATTCCAAGTTATCATCAGTACATAATCTCTTTCTTTCTTTGAAGTATGGTTCAGCTCCCAAGAACTTTCAATATTCAAAAGTCTGAATAATCTACTCTTGTGTTTCATCATGAAGATCCAAACTATCCTAGAGTAATCATCAAAGATAAACAAGAGATAGATGGCACCTCGCAAAGATGGAACATAAGGCGGGCCTGGTAATCAATGTGGATGTAATATTAAGCATCTTCTTCATTTTGTGAATTGCTTTCATGAACTATTTCATGTGTTCTTTTCTAAACACACAATGTTCATGAAACTCCAACTTGGAACTGTTAAGGTCTTTGAATAAACCAATAGAAATAAGAATGTGCATCCCCTTCTTGACTCATATGTTTGGCCACGTGAGTGATATGTCCCATCAAGGATGTCATCATAGACAAGGGTGTTATCTCCATGGGAATAGATATCATGGTGATCATATAGAGAGACCAAAGAAGTCATGTTGATCAAGTAAGCATATGAGGTGGGAAAATGCCCTAAAAGTCACACACGTATGCGCAAGAGGTCTGAACTGTGAGAAATCAACATATCAAGGGTTCCATGAGGGCCCTAGCCACATTGAACTCGATGCTAAAAGCAAGGCATGAGTCGCTAGAGCCATGGAAAGCAACCACCATGGACAGCAGGGCACTAATGGAGGCATTGGGGCAACAGGCGACGATGCAGTGGCAGAACAACAACATGGACAACGTTGCAGGCGGTCTTAGGGTTGCTGGCAGTGTTGTTGGCATTGATAGGGCTGCAAGCAGAGCCATAGAGATGAGGGGCCTCGCTCAGAGCCTTGGATGAGGAAGAGAGGGCTCACGCAAGCGCAATACGAGCAAGGGGAGGGCTCGAAGGTGGCAGCGGGGTGTTTAAGTCGGAATCAGTCTAGGAACGTTGCTCTGATACCATGTGGAGAAGAGAATGAATCATTGTGTTTATTCCATGAGTCTAGGGTCTCTCTCTAGAGAGAAAAAAAAGAGAAATACATATATGACTCCGAAGGGTTACAGGACTCCAATAAAATAGAAAATACAACAACTCTAACACAACACTTTCAAGTAAAAAATAACATTATCAAATCAAAGTTAGTCGATCACAAGCATTTGCATCTAACAATTTGAATTAATTCACGAAGCATATTGATATTAAGTAGTATATATCACCTTAGACAAATGGAATAGCATCTCAATCCCAGGAGATCACCCTTTACCAAGAACAACCGATCCTCTTGGCACCATCCATCTAAATATAACCAGCAATCGGTATACTAATTGAACAATAAACAAAAGCTCGATATGTGTAGCTCTATTTACATAATTAAAATCTTCCCCTCCCAAATGATATCCTCCCTTCCTCTTCGCTGAGAAGGCAAAATCCAAAGTCACGAACTGGGAGAATGGGTGTGGGAAAATGTTGCATTGGATTTCTACACACAAGGGACTCCACCGAATATTCACACTTTCTGCAACTTTGGCTGCAGCAGATGCAGCATCAGGCAAGCCCATCTTCTGCAACTCATTTAGGAATCCATCAAACTCCGCCTTGTTGATCTTGTAAGGGCTGTAAGCTGCACCAGGGAATGATCCGGTCTGAACCTTTTGCTTGTAATCCATGAGGGCCTTGTTGACGACATCTCCGACTTGTCCTTACTGCTTGCAAAATTTCGGGGTGACCTGTCGAACGAAGCCACATACAGAAGATGAGAGGAAGGAGAAAAGTAGGGAATGGAATCGAAGTTGAGGAGTAACCTTTGCATGATGAGGATGCTGCAGCATTCCTAAGAGATCATGATAGACAAGAACCTGCACTACAGATAGAAGAGATTCCATATCGAAAATGCTGTAACAAAGAAATTTGTCATGCCATATCAAGATTCTGAAGCCCACTCAAGTAATGAGACATGCTAACTTCCAGATATTCAACTTCCAATGTGAGAAAATTTGTAAGCAACTTAAACCCAACTTCGATAAATTAGTTTATGGTGCATAAAAGTGAAGGGATAGCCACAGCACAAGATGATGCATTGTCTCAAGCAGATCATAAAGGGTAAAAATCGAGAAGGATCGATGCTCGTAAGCATTGTGGTAGACATGGCCATGAAAATTTGATAATTTCAACTTATTTCATAATTCTTTATTGTCTACTGTTGGTCTGTTATACCAATACTTCCATACATGAAATTTCTAAGAATTTCTATAGAGACAAAGTCAGCTTGTATAAAGCAAATAGTTTTACAAACGTGCAAGTGAAAGCCAAGCTAAAGATTAGTCATTTTCATTCACATTCAGCATGAACCGAAGACACGCAAGCTCATGCAATACAGTTTTTTTATGCAGCCTTGTCGCTTCAGCATTTCACATCTAATATTTCTACTACCTTGTTTTTTTAGAACGTGTGGGATGGAGCTCCATTAGAGGCCCATCCAAAAAATATTATAAATAAAAATTATAAAATAGTTACAACCGCCAACTTTCATAAAGGGTATTGGCATGTTCAAGAACATTTTCGAAATAAAATATCCCTCAATAAAAAACAATACAATTCCGGATAACCAGATTGCCCAGATCAGCGTGCAAACTTTCACCCGCACGTCTGATGAACCTGACCAACTTCTACCAAGTGGGGTCCAAAGAGAATCCTTATCCCTCCATTGGACGCCCAGGACATCCACATTTCGCTGAGTGTCCACAGAACCAGGGCACTGGAAGAAAAGGTGGTACACGTCCTATGCCGCTCCACCGAACCTTCTACATCTATCATCATCTCCGTGAAAAAGCTTGGCCCGAGTCTGTCATAACTTGCTCTCTTCTCAATAACTACAAGAACACCCTAACCCTCGTTGGGATCTTCCAACCCCATATCATAGCACAGTCCCAAGTAGTCTTCGTATTGTACTATTCCAATCCCATATAAACCCAATATTGTATTGGGATCTTCCAAACCCATATCAACCCCATCTCTCCAGCACCACAAATCTCTCCCATCAGACAGCGCCTCCAGTCCCGCCAACATTCTGGGGAGATCAAGAAACTCCACACTCTGATCTAAAAGTTCATTCACAAAAGTAGGTGATCAAGAACTTTCGGACCAAACGTCGGCAACGTTTGCCTCCCTGTCCACATCAAGAGTGAAAAGCTTGGGATATAGATCACAGATGGCCATTTCCTCGGTCCAGTAATCCAACCAGGCAGAAACCATGACTATCCCCCAAAACGACCGCAACGAGTCCACCAGCATCAGCATGACAGAGTACACACCCCTCTAGAAAGTGGTCGGTGAGGTCACAACATCTACACGGGCGCTAAGGCTGGACGACACACCATATATAGATCACACCAGTCAAGACAATAGATCATGTCCATTACCCCAGATTCTCAGCACCCACTTTGCAAGCAATGCTTTGTTCATATCATCAATCTGCAGCACTCTAAGTCCTCCCTCCTTGATTTGAGTTGTCACCAACGTCCAACCCATCAAAGCAACCCCCCTTACCATCCTGGGACGACGGCCAAAAGAAGCGTCTCATCAATGACTCCAACAACTTCCGAATGCCCATTAACAACATTCTCTTGGAAAGGAAGAAAGCAACCCCCCATCCGTTGAGAGGTACGACGCCTTCCAACCGCTTGACTTCTTCTCCGGTTTCTCAACAACCGACAAGTTAATGTGCCTAAGTCTCCCACACATCAACGGCAAGCCCACATAACTGATAGGCGGGCTTTTCTGAGCCGTACGCATAATCTCTACACAGTTCATCTCCTCCTCAACAGCAAGGTTAAGGGGGGACAAAGGCAGACTTTGCCCCGTTAACCGCCTAAGTCTCCCACACATCAACGGCAGTCCTAGATAAATGATAGGCATGCTCTTCTAAGCCGTACCCAGAATCTCTACACAGCTCATCTCCTCCTCAACAGCAACGATAAAGGGGACAAAGGCAGACTTTGCCCCGTTAACCTTCAAACCTGACAACTCACCAAACCTATCCAGCACTGCCTTGGCCGCCTTGCACTGAGCCACTCTCCTTTCAACGAAGAAAATGGTGTCATCCATGTACTGCAACATCGGAACTGAAAGATCCTCCCTTGAATAGCCCCTAAAACCTGCCATCACAGCCAACACATCTGCGGTCAGGACGAACAAGAGGGGAGCCAAGGGACACTCCTACCTTGTCCCCCTCTGCGGTTGAAAGACCCCCCCACCCCCTCGCTCGCTTCCCTCCAGCTTACCATTAACCAGCACTGAAAGCAAAGACATGGCAATGTACCTCTTTATCCAATCAATCAAAACATTTCAGATTAACCATAAAATTATTACCTTTGGGTATTAAGATGAGACTCCTACACCCTCCTATAGAATCAATGCCAGTTGATCTTTTTCTAGTTGTTTTGTTTTCATATAAATTTTTATCTGTTTTTCTTATTTTTCTTGGATGGTTCTTATAATTTATCCAACAACTTTCTCCTATAAAAAACATTATGGCCTCATTTATGAGGTCAAGGCATTATCTTCCACATAGTATCAAAGCAACGATAGTAGCTTGGAGTTTATGCAGCATGACATGCAGTTATTAAACTTAATGAGGATATTCATCACATTACTTGTACATGCACCTCTCAGAATGATATTGATGTGAGAAAGATTCAACATATTATTAATAATTCCAGGGGCTTTTTTTATTCGTACGAAGGATCCCAAGCATATTTAGGGGATGTTATTCTTACTGCTATCTATTCCATAATAGGGTTATGTTATCTATGCTCGGGAGGGAGATTTCAAACAAGTTTACATATTCTAAGGTTGATGTCTTTCCGTTGCATTTTTAGTTGTCGGGTTTGTTCACCCTTTCATGTTGTAGAGAAACTCAACCCAAGGGCATTCAAGTGTATCTTTGTAAGGTACTCTTGAACTTAAAAGGGATACTCGGTGTTTTAAGCATGTATTTAAATGAACTATTGATGAATACCCATTTCATCACCTTTATTCTATTATTTTGACTTTAAAAATCCTAAATAATGCATGTAAAAACAATTTATTTGTACAAATTAACATTCATTCTTTATTCCATTTATTGTGTATACAATATTTTTTTAATGTCAAAATTATATAATAAAGAAAAGAAAAGAAAAAGAATTTTGGTATTTTATGACCCTAAACCCCGAGACCAGATCAAGAATTGATTTGGTCAACAAGGAATAAAGTAGGGGGGATAAGGGCCAAAATAGATTAAAAATCCTTTTCTTTTATTCTTCAATAACCCTTTTTGGGATCTATTTTATTTTCTACTTTTTATACCTCAAATAAAAAAACTTTGTACAAGAAAGGTGTAGATAATAATATATAGAAAAATACAAAGTTGAGTTTATACAAAAATAATATACAATGTACAAGTTATACTCTAAATAAGATTCCAAAATCCTAATTTCCCAAATCAATATATCCTAAATAAAAACTCAACATGTATCAAAATCACCTTTAATTGTATATAACTTTTAATAAGATATTTAATGAAGGTGGTTTCATATTTTTTGGAGTCAAGGTGTGAAAGTTAAGTTTTGGACCCCTGTTGTATAGTATACCTACATAAAATATTCATTTTATTTATTATTTATTTATTTTAATTTATATTTTTATAACTTTATAGATATTATTTATAGTATATGTACATATTAAGAATAGAATAAAACCATAAAAATAAAATAATGTACAAAAATACATAATAGATGAATATACAATACATATATGTATATGCTTTATAACCCTATTTATATAAGTGTATATATTACATCAGAAAAATATAATAAAAATATATTTATGTAGATAAAAATAAGCTATAAATATATAAAATAATAAAATCAAATAATAAAATCAAAAAAACAAAAAATAAATAAAAATCATAATAAAATATTACATATAACAATAAACATTTTTTTATTTTATAACTTAAAATTAATAAATTTATTTAATATTTATTATTGACTTTATAATCATTTTTGGGCTGGTTTTTCTTGGTTGGTCCATGTAGACCAACCAAGTGGCTTCGTTAGTTGACTACGGTCAACTATCTGACTTGATTTCCTAGCCCTGTCAGGTCTGACGCTCCCCTTACTTCTCGATTTTCTTCCCTTTGATGCGTCACTCGAGGAGGATTATACCCTTCATAAGATGTCTTAACTTTACAACCGTGATACACGCCAAATCAAATCATCCAATCTTCCATCGATTCGTCTGCTACCCCTTGATCTTTGCACCCTCTTCGACATCTTGTACATAAGCTTCCCCTCTTCTTTGATTTTTTGAATCACTTCTAGCCAAGTTTCTCTCCTTTTGTGTCTCGTAGCCTGAGATTCGTGATAGGGGTCTCGCCCTGTCCTAGGAGGATAGAGAAGATGGCGTAGGGGCTGACTTCCACCACCTCCGGTGGAGCACCGCAGTGAGGTCCATCTCTTGGTTTCCACCAGTTGAGGTAGCTTTTTCTTGTGTTTCTAGATAGCTGTTAGGTTTAGGTTTTAGTTTATGCATTTGTTTCTTGCTTTAAGTGTTTGATTTAGCTTAATCAACTAAAATCGTAGTTCGCTGGAGGGTAGCTCTGACGAACTCTTCCGTCCGTTTCTGACCAGTAACCGACCTGCCTGACCGCCTCCCTCTCTTCTCCCTCACTTCTTGCATAACCAGTGTATCTCCATATCACCAGATCCATTGTGGATCTGGCTTTGGGTGCTCCACCACCTTCATCCCGCTAGAGCACCTCCTTTACACTCTACCTTCCGTCTGTTCCGCGTGCTAAAGGGTCGAGGCAATTTGCCCTAGACCCAGTAACATCATTTTGCAAGTTTCCTGAAGCTTCAAAGCCAGCTGGGGTAGTTTTGAGACTCGCCTGAGGTTCCTGGAGCTTCTCTGCTCCACCGACCATCACCGAAGCGTTTTGAAGCCACCAGCCAATAGAGGGTACCATAAGGAGCCTTGTGGGCCATTTTGGAGCATCAGAGGATGTCGGAGAATTAAAATTTCGATGGAAGAAGCTCGCTCAGGCAAGGCTTCTTCCCTGTTCGTCCACTGCTCCTCTCCGTCGTTGGATCAAGAACGATCTCCTAGATTAGCCGACGATCGTTGGATCGCCCGCATCTCCAGCCATCAGATCAGACTTGGGATTAATCCCAAGCGTCCATCGGCGAAACGTCATCGTCGTGCCAGGAAACGACACGTGTATAAGTGGTGGCCCTCTATCGTCCGATCGCGCGCTAGGCGGGGGTAAATTGCATACTTAATCCCCCATTTTGTCGCATTTTATATTTAGCCATGTAAATTAATTAAGTAGTTTAAAACTTCTAGTAAAATTGCAAGTGAACCCGGCCTTTATTTTATATTGTGAATTGGTCCATGCCAGTTCACCTCACGTGCCTTCCCACGTGAGGTGACATTTTGCATTGTAGCCCTCGCAGTTTTTATATTTTGTATTTAGTCCAAGAACTCTTTATTTCAGTTATATATTTCTAGGCATTTTGCATATTCACCCTCAAGCTTTATTTTAATTACATATATGCCCTTGCCAGGATATTGATTTTTAGGTGTTTGTTCTATTTATTAAATATATCGTACATGCTTCAAAAAATACCAAAAAAAAGGGTTAAGCTCCTGATTGCACGACTTTCACGCTATATTTTTAGATTTACAATTTAGAACTTTTTAATATTTATTAAAAATCAAATATAGCACAAATTTTCCCTGTTTGGCTTTAAAAATACCAAAAAAATATAAAAGCATTTTGAAAATTTTGAAAAAAATATATATTTTGTTTATTTAAGTATTTTGAATCTTCAGACCAAAAATCACAAAAAATAGAAAAATAAAACTCTTAAAAGCTAATAAGTTCCAAAATCCATTATAAAAATGTAAAAGATTCCTAAAAACTCCAAAAAATAAACATTTCTGTTTTATAATTTTCTTATATTTATATTTCTCTATTAAAATTGATTTGAAAAATTTTGTACATTAATTACTATTATTAATTTCCATTTCAATTCGACCTATTTTATTAATCCCTAATTTGGGATATTTTTTATTTTAAAAATCCATAAAAATAGAAAAAACCTTAAAAAACACAAACACGGTAAAAGAATATTTAAAACCCAAAAATATTTAATTCTGCAACTTTTATTTATTTTTAGTTTTATTTATATCTATGTTAGTCCATATTGTATATTTAGCCTTATATATTTTATATTATATATTAAAAAAAGAAAAGGAAATTAAAAAGCAGAAAAAATATAAAAAGAAAATAAAAAAGAATTATAAAATTAAAAACAATTTAAAGTATAAAAATAAAAATTAAAAAAATAAAATAAAAAAAATGCATAAAAACAAATAGACAACAAGAAGCACACGATTTTGTGCATTCCTTTGCCTCCTTTCTCCCATTCGCTCCCTGTGTACGTCCTCTACATACTTGCACACTATACACATCTATTGTAGAGTTATAATAAATTTTAACTCCATAAATTTAGCTTTTCATTACTTAATTTATATTGTGGGTTAATTATTGATGGAATCAGGGTTTTGTTTGAGGTTGCTTCAACGACTGTTAATCCGCTTTGTGGATTGACAAGACCTCGACAAAATCTTGTTCGCCAAATGATGTCGTTGCCGGGAAGCGACATCGCGTAGATTGGTTTTTACCCATGTCTTCTTGCTTGTCTTTAATTTTTTTTCCTTTATTTATTTTTTATTATCTGTTAACTATCTAACCACCCTTTTTGTTAACTTTGTTGCGAGGACTGCGAATCAAGGGAGACCCTCTTCGGAGTGCTTGTGCACCTACGTGAATTCAGCTCAGTTTTCTGACCTAGCACCGAAGGAGACTTAAAGGAATTTTTGAAGATAGAGTCACTTTTATTTTATTGTATTTATTTTGTAATTTAAGTGAGAGAAAAATTTATTGTAATATTCAGGACTCTCCGAGACTATGCCCTACTTCACGAGGTCTAATGCTCGAGGGATTGTTCCCTTGAGGACCTTGTCGGTTTTGTCATGTTTTGATCGCCTTTTCTTTTTTTTCACGATTTTATTTTTCTTTATTTTATGTGAGTGAGCCCTATCTTAGGATCTGCTTAACGATAGATCAAGGCCAAACACTTAATTACCATTGCGTGTATCTATAGTCTCATTTGGACTTAGTCAAATTTTCAAATGCTCTTCACTTAGTCTCGGAACCGCGCTCTGTGAGAGCCCTCCATACAGCGCTTACAGGACCCATTATGGTGGACACCAAGGAGGTTCCAAGATCGGATCCTTTGGTTCTATTGCAGGTGATTAGTATACAGTTCTTCACGCTAATAGTATATTCTCATTTAGGGTAATTTCATCAGCTTACATTTGCATATAGATAGGTTTCAATTCTTCTTAGCATCCTTGCATGAAGTGAGCTGGAGGCAAGCTGAGTATTTCTGTTTAGCATTCATCATCGTTTTCCCCTCGCATTGCTTTTTCATTCTCTCCCTCTGATTTTGATCACTTAGGTGCTAAAAAGAATCGACTTCTCGCTAGGCTTGTGCATTCTTATTAAAAAAACAAAAAAAGTGATAATCAAAAAAATTGGGACTGCTAATCTTACTCGATCCTAAAATAAATCAAAAAGAAAATATTTGTCTTGGGGAGAGTAACCCCTCATTGTATTCGTTTTCATTTGCTCGCGTACACACTAAGGTTAGTACCCCAATCCCAAGCCTCCTAAGTGTTTGTACAATTTTTGTCTTCTCACCTAACTCTAAAACAAACAAGATAAAAAGACTGGACTTTTACGGTCTTCGCCGAGTTGAGTAGGTGAATTGAGGGGTTTGTTTATGTGTGTTTGTATGTGATTGTTTGTGTGCATCCTCGATCGTCTCTGCGCATCTATGCCTTTTTCTCACACCTCTTGAATTGACCATCGTGTTCTTTTGATCATTTTCTCTTATTTCGGAGATAGCCGACTGGAGTGCTTTTTATTTGGACTTCGCGGATCCCTCGTACCCTCTAGCCGGTCCACCTCCATTTTTCTAGGACTTTGCTCCTGGTTTTTCTTTTTGTACATATTCGTCTCAACCACAGTTCCAGGACTTGGACTTTTACCTACCACCACCACCCTCACATTTTCCTCCACCTCACCCACCCGAGACTGATATGTTGGAGTCACCTTTCATGAAGTCCGCCCTTGAGCACTTGACCCATATGATGGAGCATATGAGACAGAGGATTGATGACCTCACTAGATAAATAAAACCCACAATGTCGCTTCACCATTTGATGATGTGGGTTCATGTAAGGGTTTTTATGAGAACTTGCAATTGTCCAAAATACAAAAAAATGAAAAAAAATTAAAAACACAAAAAGATTTCTAAGTGGTTATTTTATTTTGATGAAAAACTTGTCATTCTTAGTTCTTGGGTTCAGGAATTCCTTTATAACTTAAGTGACACAATAAAAGCTTTTTCAATTCTTTTAGTTACTGATTTATGGATCGGGTTTCACTCGTTCCATGGTTGGGAACTCATGATTGGTTCGGTTTACAACGATTTTGGATTGGCTCATAATGATCAAATTATATCTGGTCTTGTTTCTACTTTTCCAGTTATTCTAGATACAATTGTGAAATATTGGATTTTCCATTATTTAAATCGTGTATCTCCTTCGAGATACATTGTTGATTCAGACTGTGAGGAAAGGGCCCACCTTCCAGATCATTTGTCCACACACTCACTCACCATCTGTCCCACATTTGACCCCAAGGATGACATTGTACAGACTGCTTCTAGTCATCCTTGTGTAGATGTTGATTCCGATCTCCTTCCTTGTATGGAGGAGGTCCAAAAATTCAAAAAAATATTGACCGAACCTGAAGTGGTGGCTGCTATTCATGAGACCATCGATGCCCCACTTCTCCAGGTCATGACCCATTCATCTACTCTTCAACCCAAGAAAATAAAGGGAATGAGCATATTTGAGCGTCATATCTTGATCATGGCCACTACCCACGCCATCACCCACCACCCTTCTTCTAGGAAAGGGGACATTACTACATCATTCATCAGATGCACTATTTCTGACTATTCATGTGATCACACTCTCCTTGACGGCGATACTTCAATTAGCATAATACCTTTCTCGTTGGTACAGTCTCTTCACTTACGGCCTGTTTGTTATGCTGGAATAGAGGTGGGAATGGAATCGCCATTCCTCTGTCGATTCCATTCCCGTGTTTGTTAGATAGATCATAGTAAGGTATGAATAACGATTACAATGGAAATCGGATTCCCTCATATATGGGAATTGCCATTCCTAAGTACCCCCTAGGAATTGAGATTCCATTCCTTACTAATGCTAACAATGTATTCTTCTTCAATATTTTTAAATTATTATATTCTTGATATAAATATATGGTTAGCGACATGGATATGTGTTTTCTTTTTTAATATTGTTTTGGATACCAACATGAATATGATTGTTTGGACATGGATATATGGACACTAACATGATATAAATATATATATGCAAAAAATCGGATAAGTTACAAATATATGCATATACGGATACTAACATGGATATGGGATTTTATTGTGGATACAGATATAGATACGATTCAATTCTTTTGGATATGGATACAAATACAGTTACACGATATTCCGGCAGATACGGATACATATATATAATATCTATTATATGGATAAAATATATCAGATATGATTTGTTTTGCGGGTACGAATAGGAACATGGATGTGCTTTTTTTTCCAAATATGGATATGGATATGGATATATAATTTTTTCTAATATAGATATGGATGTAATTTTTAATTTTTTTCTAAGACATGCATATTGATTATATTCTAGCGGATACATATATGGACATGGGTATGGGTTATAATTTTTTTGCAGATACAAATATAGACATGGATGAGGATTTTTTGGCGGAAACGAATATGTACATGAAAATGGATTTTTATTTTTTTGTAGCTATAGATATGGATACGGATACATATATCATTTCTATTTTTTTAGGATATGGATACGGGTTACATTTTAGTGGATATGTATACGGACATGGATATGTGCTTTTATTTTTTTGCGAATACAGATACCCATAATATTTTCATTTTTTAGGATGGTAATAAAATATTCTAGCAGATACAGATATGGATATATCAAATATATCAATGCATGGTAATTTCTATTCTAATTTGTCTATTATTTTCTTATATGAAATATATCAATTATATGAAAAAATAAATTGAAGGATACCGATTATTTTTTCTATTTAACGAAATGTATCAAAGAAAGGTTATTTTCTTTATATTATTTTCCCTTTCCAAACATAAGAAAGGAACGTGTCTCATAATAAATGTTTCAATTCCTAATATGCACCAAACAATGGAATGGAAAAAAAACATTCCTTTCCATTCCATTGTCAATTCTATTCTTGTCTTGATTCTATTCCATTGTAATTCCTTTCCAACCAACCAAACAGGTCGTTAGAGCTTCTCAAGAAGACCAGGATGATCGTTCAGTTTGTTGATGGATCAATAAAGAGGCCGAAGGTTATTCTATAGAACACTGTCATTTGGATTCAGGGCATGAGTTATACTGTTGACTTTATCGTATTTCTCATGGAGGCCTCCACCCCTAGGGAACACTCTCCAATCATCCTGGGACGATATTTTCTCGCCTCTGCGAGAGTCGTTATTGATTATGTATCAGGAGAGATTCGCTTCTGCTCTGATGACAGGAGCGCTATGGTCATCATTGCATCTGTTGCTGACCAGAAACATGCACCTGATGTGACTACACCTGTATTAACCGACCCTGAGGCCTATGACATATCTGTTAATATCAAAGAGGTATGCTTTATGATCGATGATGAGACTCGAGAATTCCTCCACAGGGAGGAAGACTCGAAAAACATAGACCTTGGAATTTCCTCTTCTTGTGATTGGCGTTGGGTTGATGACATCCGCGGGATTTACACAATTGATACCTTAGAGCGGAGGGTAGACATTGTAGAGACTGATGAGGCCGATTTTGATATGTTGCTTTTAAAAATAAATTCATGCCTTTTGATGAAGATGATGATCCAGTTGAGACCTTAGAGGACGAACATGACCTTACTACGTCCATAGATGAGTTCGTTCCCTTTTGTTTTGACCTAACTGAGACACCCAAGGCCGGACCAAACCACATTCCACTGACCCGTATGTGCTTTCTCACCCTAGGATTGCTGAGGATCTTCACTAGGTCGATCCTGATCGGTTTGTGTCATTTGAGGACCCCGATATCGACCCGCACTTCGTCAGATCTATTTCTCAGTGATCCCGTAAGAAGGTCTGCTTTCTACCTTCTTGATCCTCTGTATATCCACCTCTTTCTATATTCACTTTCATTTTATTTCCTTCCATCCACTATTTCACTTATACACCCCCATTTCTGTGTATTGCCTTATTTAGGGCGTACTTTGTCCTAGTATAGGGGGTGGACGAGCCGAGTGTTCTTTCTTCATTCCATTTCATCACTCTTGTTGTTGATGATACTTAGGGATCTTTTACCCTAAGTATAGGGGGAGTGATGCGTGCATTCTCTTCGATTCCTTTTTCTATCTTTTCTTCTTTATTCTTTTTGTTTGCATTTTTCATTTTTTTTCCGAAAGGCATCGCCCCTTTTTGATAGACTACTATACTTATAACGTGTTGTGTCCTAAGTATGGGGGGCGTACACCCCGAGTTCTTTCATTCTTTGATCTCCTCCAATGTCTCCTCTTCTTGTCTATACTTAGGGATATTTTACCCTAAGTATAGGGGGAGACAGTCTGAATACGATCTGTTTATTCCCACCCTTGGGGCCTTAACCCTCTTGCCTTGTGTACAGTCTGTTATACTTAGGATTATTTGAACCTAAGTATAGGGGGGACGGTCGACTTCTTATTCGTTCATTTCTTCCTTATATCATCTGTTTATTATTTAGGCTTTTCTATACTCAATATGAGTTATGTCTCCTCTTTTTCTCTCTGATCTATGAGGACATAGCTCAAGCTAAGTATAGAGGGTCATATATACTGCGTATATACTTAAGCCATAACTCGTACTTTCTTATTTTCAATAATTATGGCTAAAATATTGTATAAAATACTATATATAATATATAAAATTCATTAAAATCACTTAGTGAAAAGATGTGTATTATTCCTCAAATTCTTTGTGTATTTACTGATTAAATCCGGTAAAAATATTTTTTGCAAAATGTTTGAAAAATAGTTTGAAAATCTTTTTGAAAAATCCTTTGAAAAACTATTTGGAAAATATTTTGTTAAATATTTTCAAACTTTTGTAAAAATATTTTGCTTGTAAAAAATCCTTTTTTATATGTGAAATACAAATGTTTTGAAAAAATATTTGCAAATGGTTTTGAAAATGGTTGCAAAAATATTTTGAAAATCTATATATATATATATATATATATATTGTTTGAAAAACCTTTGCAAAATGATTTTCAAATATTTGTTGTTTGTAAAAATTATTTGTAAAAAATATTTTTACTATAGTTTTCAAAATTGTTTGTAAAATCATTTTCAAATAAGTTTGAGAAATATATACATCATACCAAAATTCTTTATTAACTATATATCTATCAATAGAATAACATATCCCCTGTGTAAATTCTTAAAAACCCTAACTGTTGTAAATTATAAGATGCATCCCTGTGTAAATATTTGTACCTAGTTTTCTTTTCCAAAATATTTTGTTTTAAAAAAAATCCAAAAACATTTCCAAAATCTTTTTTCAAAAATCCATAAAAAGTTCAAATTTAATAATTACATCAGAAAAATATTTTCTGCATTTTACATAGCTTTGTATACCATTCGCATTTTTTGGATTGAGTTTGATAATTGAACAAGTCTAAGTAAAATCCGAAGATTGGAGCTTGGTTGGACCTTAAATCTACCTAATCACGGGAACCTTATAGGAACTGGAATTGAGGTGCTTCAGGTCTAGTTGACTTATTCTTTGAGAATCACGAGATTTGGTTCAATGTCATTTTGACTGCCTAAGTAGAGTATTTCAGAGCACACGCATGGCTCTTGTTGATAATGACCTAACTTGGACACCTGCACCTTTCACTTTGCTCAACTCGGTTGGAGTAGTGAGGGGATTGGATTTGTCGGTATGAGACGCACACAAGTGGAAACATTTGTCCTCATCTAGGGAGGGAAGTGCACCCCAACCCCTCCAATAGCAGAGACGTCTAAAGACAGGAGAGTGTGGGTTGCAATAATACTTCAAAAGAGGGAGAGTTTACTGGCTCAAGAGGAAAAACTCCTTATGTAAATGTTGTTGTATATAGTATTTCAAATATATATATATATATCAAAAACTCCAAAAAAGTGGGCAGGCCTGATTGAAAATAAAATGTTTGTTGGAGTGTACATATTTGTATAGTCAATAAGCAAGCTTAAGCTTCAAATTCATATGTATATGAGCCTGCAGCTGGGTGACTTGGCTACACTGGTCAAGCATCCTAGGATAGGTAGCTACACTGGCTGCCGTCCATTCTTCTCTAGCCCCTCCTCTTGAGTTGATTATCATTTCAACTTAGAAGGGAATACCCCACTCCTCAAGGAACGAGTTGCTGGATTGGGAATCATTGGGTTATCATAATAGAGAAGGCAGACTCTTTGTCATTTCAGTTGAGCGGAGCCACTATCACATACATTGTACAAGTGAGACTCATAGTTGTAAGGATTTGTGTATGAGATGAAGTATTCTGACCTGCTATTGAGGAGACTTGAGCAGAGTTTTGATATTCTCGAAGGTAGTTGTGTTTCAAATCCGTTTCCCAATAAGGTTCTGACCACACCTAAAATCCAAAGGTCCGATTTAAGCTCCAAACTTTGATTTTGTGAAGACAAGTTTGAGAATTAAAATCAATCCACTTTCTTTCTTTTTCTTTTCTTTGTTTTTATTTTCTGCACTTATTGCATAAGTGCTTGCTAGGGACTAGCAAAGGCAAATATAGGAGGGTGATGGATTCCCATTTCATCACCTCTATTCTATCATTTTGGCTTTAAAAATCCTATCTAATGCATGTAAATTAGCATTTATTTGTACAAATTAACATTCATTTTTTACTCCATTTTTGTTTATATAATATTATTTTTAATGCCAAAATTATAAAATAAAGAAAAAAGAAGAAAAGGAATAAAATGCCAAAGGTATTTTATGACCCTAAACCCCGAGACCAAGTTAAGAATTGATTTGGTCGATAAGGAATAAAGTAAGGGGAGATAAGGGTCAAAATAGATTAAAAATCATATTCTTTGATTCTTCAATAATCCATTTTTGGGACCTATTTTATTTTCTATTTTTTATACCTCAAATAAAGAAACTTTGTACATGAAAGTTGTAGATAATAATATATATATATAAATAAAAATTTAGTTTATACAAAAATAATATACAGTATACAAGTTATACTCTAAATAAGATTCTAAAATCCTAATTTCCCAGACCCATATCTCCAAAATAAAAACTCAAAATGTATCAAAATCACTTTAATTGTATATAACTTTTAATAAACTATTTAATGAAGGTAGTTTCATATTTTTTGAAGCCAATGTGTGAAAGTGAAGTTTTGGACCCCTATTGTATAGTATACATATATAAATTATTCATTTTATGTATTATTTATTATTTTAATTTTATATTTTTAATAATTTTGTAAATATTATTTATAGTATATGTACATATTAAGATTAGAATAAAACCATAAATAAAAAACAAAAATAAAATAATGCACAAAAATACATAAATGAATATATAATATGTATACCTGTATACTTTATAACCCTATTTATTTAAGTGTATATATTACATCCAAAAAATATAATAAAAATATATTTATGTATATAAAAAAATTTAAATATATACAATAATAAAGTAAAATAATAAAGTCAAAAATACAAAATAAAAATAAAATGATAAAAAATAGATGAATATACCTATAAATATACCCCTAAAAAGAAATTTGTAATAAATAACTTCGAAAAAATAAATATCATAATAAAATACTACATAAAATAATAAACATTTTTTATTTTATAACTTAAAAATAATAAATTCATTTAATATTTATTATTGGTTTTATAATCATTTTTGGGCTGATTTTTCCTGTTTGGTCCACATGGACCAACCAGGTGGCTTCGTTAGTTGACTACGATCAACTATCTGACCTGACTTCCTAGCCATGTCAGGTCTGACGCTCCCCTTACTTCTCAATTTTCTTCCCTTTGATACGTCGTTCAAGGAGGATTAAACCCTTCATAAGATGTCTTCCAAGTACACCGTGATCCACCCGAATCAAATCCTCCTCCAATCTTCCATCGATTCGTCCGCTACCACCGATCTTTGCACCCTCTTCGCCATCACGTACATAAGCTTCCCCCCTTCTTCTTTGATTTTTTGAATCACTTCTAGCAGAGTTTATCTCCTTTATGCCTGGTAGCTTGAGATTTGCGATAGGGATCTCGCCCTGCCCTAGGAGGATAGAGAAGACGGCGTATGAGCTAACTTCCACCACCTCCGGTGGAGCACCACCGTGAGGTCCATCTCCTGGCTTCAGCCAGTTAAGGTAGCTTTTTCTTGCATTTCTATATAGTTGTTAAGTTTAGGTTTTAGTTTATGCATTTGTTTCTCTCTTTCAGTTTTTTATTTAGCTTAATCAACTCAAATCGTAGTTCGCCGGAGGCTAGCTCTGGCGGACTCTTCCGCTAGTTTCCGACCAGTAACCGGCATGCCTGACCGCCTCCCTCTCTTCCCCCTCGCTTCTTGCACACCCACCGCACCTCCAGTTCACCAGATCCATTGTGGATCTAACTTTGGGTGCTCCACCACCTTCATCCCGCCGGAGCACCTCCATTACACTCCACCTTCTGCCCATTCCGCGTGCTAAAGGATTGAGGCAATTTACCCTCGATCCAGTAGCATCTTCTTGCAGGTTTCCTGAAGCTTCAAAGCCAGTCGGAGAAGCTTTGAGACTCGCCTGAGATTCTGGAGCTTCTCTACTCCACCAGCCTCTTGGGAATCCTCCGACCATCGTCGGAGTGTTTTGAAGCCACCAGCCGATAGAGGGTACCGCCAAGAGCCTTGTGGGCCATTTTGGAGCATCAGAGGACGTCGAAGATGAGAGATTTGGAGGAAGCTCGCTCAGGCGAGGCTTCTTCCATGTTCGTCCACCGCTCATCTCCGTCGTTGGATCAAGAACGGCCTTCCTGAATAACCAACAATCGTTGGATCGCCCACGTCTCCAGCCATCAGATTAGACTCGGGATTTAATCCCAAGCGTACATCAACGAAATGTCATCGTCACGCCAAGAAACGACACGTGTATAAATGGCAGCCCTCTACTGTTCGATCGTGCGCTAGACGGGGGTAGATTGCATACTTAATCCCCATTTGTCGCATTTAATATTTAGCCATGTAAATTAATTAAATAGTTTAAAACTTTTGGTAAAATTGCATGTGAACCCCGACCTTTATTGTATATTGTGAATTGGTCCATACCAGATCACCTCGCATATTGTCCCATGTGAGGTGACATTTTGCATTGTAGCCCTCACTGTTTTTATATTTTATATTTAGTCTAAGCACCCTTTATTTCAGTTATATATTTCTGAACATTTTGCATATTCACCCTCAAGCTTTATTTTAATTACATATGCTCCTGCCAGGACATTGATTTTTGGGTGTTTGTTCTATTTAATAAATATATCATACCTGCGCCAAAAATTACCAAAAATAAGGTTAAGCTCCTGATTACATACACTTTCACATCATATTTTTAGATTTGCAATTTATGACTTTTTAATATTTATTAAAAATCAAAAAGAGCACAAATATTCCCTGATTAGCTTTAAAAATACCAAAAAATATTAAAAACATTTTGAAAATTTTTCAAAAAAATATATTTTGTTTATCTAAATATTTTGAACCTACATGCCAAAAATCACTTAAAATAGAAAGATAAAACTCTTAAAAATTAAAGCTCCAAAATCCATTATAAAAATCTAAAAAATCTTAGAAACTTTTAAAAATATCAATTCATGTTTTATAATTTTCTTTATATTTGATTTGGAAAATTTTGGACATTAATTGCTATTCTTAATTTCCATTTCAATTCGGGTTATTTTATTAATCCCTGATTTGGGATATTTTTTACTTTAAAATTCAAAAAATAGCAAAACCCCTTAAAAACACAAAAATAGTAAAAAATTTATTTAAAATCCAAAAATATTTAATTCTGTAATTTTTATTTATTTTTTTTATATTTATATCTATATTAGTCCATATAGTATATATAGCCTTATATATTCTATATTATATATTATAAAAAGAAAAAGAAACTAAAAATCAGAAGAAAAAAATATAAAAAGAAAATAAAAAAGTATTATAAAATTAAAAGCAATTAAAAAAGTATAAAAATAAAAAAATATAATATAAAATCAAAACCCCACAAAAATACATAAACAATAAGAATCACACGATTTTGTGCATTCCTTTGCCTCCTTTCTCTCGTTCGACCTCTACATACTTGCACATTATACACATCTAATGTAGAGTTATAATAAATTTTAACTCCAAAAATTTTGCTTTTCATTGCTTAATTTATATTGTGGATTAATTGTTGATTGAATCAAGGTTTCATTTGAGGTCGCTTCAACGACTGTTGATCGGATTTGTGGATTGGCAAGACCTCGGCAAAATCATGTTCGTCGACAATGTGAGTTGGGATGTCACCTTTTATCAAAGAAGGATGATTTTGTTTGTTGGGGGGAAGGGGTCTATACAGCTTGACACACCTCGTTGTAGCTCTATGAGCGCGACCATAAGGGTCCTACTATTCATCTGCTTGCAGTTCCAATTGTTGTGCATGTTGACGATCACGTAAGGTTTTAAATCTCGATTTTGATTTCGTTTTGAGATGGCGAAAAAACGAAACAAATTCGAAATTTCGCCAATTTCGACCAAAATTGGCCTAGATTTGTGAAGGAAGGGTCCATA
This sequence comes from Ottelia alismoides, assembly GCA_037367405.1. Classification (NCBI taxonomy): domain Eukaryota; kingdom Viridiplantae; phylum Streptophyta; class Magnoliopsida; order Alismatales; family Hydrocharitaceae; genus Ottelia; species Ottelia alismoides. The sequence continues at coordinate 745,876 of JAZKJV010002821.1, forward strand.
TCGAGATTTCGATTTTGATTTCGGTGGAGTATCGAAATTTCGCCGAAATTTAGCGAAATTTGAAACATGTAATGAATTATTAGTAAATTTACATACTCCATGTTTCAGAGCCTTGGCATGCTCGTATACATTCTCATGATAAAAGCTCATGTCCTTGAAGATAAAGATATTTCTCGCCAATTAGATCGCCCAAGCATGCGCAATCACTTTAGACATGCCTTCAGATAAGCCCCTCCAATCATTGTCAATCGAGCTCCAGAAAGACTCAAAGATCATGTCATTAGTGTACTACATGGATTAGGATGGAGAGCTCATCTTTGGTATACCCGCAAAAGAAAAACCCCTCTTCATCCAACGTTATCGTCACTGCTAGAGTATATTCAACAAGAACAAAAAACAATGGGGCCAACGAACACCCCTGCTTGACATCCTTCTACGCATTAAAGAACCCACTCTCTTACCTTCCATTAATCAACACCGAACATGATGTTGTGGTAATACACCACTTCATCTAGTCAACCTAAACATCCGGAAAACCTTGCTGCACTAGGGATACCTAAAGAAAACTCCAATCCATGCAATCATAAGACGTTGAAAAATCGACCTTTCATACAAAACCCAGATACTTATATTCTAATCCAAGATAATCTTGGACACTATAGCTACACCGTCAAGCAATTTTCGTCTCAGAATAAAAGTCATTTGATTGGGAAAGATAATCGAGTCAAGAACCTCTCAGAGCCGATTTACCAAGACTTCGGGCCACGATGAGGTGAATGGCATTACGATGGGCCTAAAGCCTTCTACCTGCACCGCAATTGTTGGGAAAATGAAAGAGTTGTTTATTCCTGTGAACCCTAAGCTCTCTTATATAAGGGAGAGACCTATGGGTAAATTACATAAGACAGACATAAGAAAAGATAAATAGAGAAACAGTATATAAGACACAAATATATACCTACACTCCCCCTTAAGATGGAGCATAGATGTCAATCATGCTCAGCTTGGATGAACACTTCTGGAAAGATCATCTGAGAAAGGCCTTGGTAAAGATATCTGATGTTTGATCTCCTAAATTGACATGAGAGGTAGAGATAAAACCTTTCTAGATCATGTCACGTGTATAGTGGCAATCCACCTCAATATGTTTCGTTCTCTTATGAAACTCAGGGTTGTTGTCAATGAATAGTGCAGCCACTATTGTAAAAGTCGGCCGACTAGGTGGACTACTAGAGTCAGGGAGGTAGCCAACTCGACTAGGCCTTGCCGGCCATTAGTCGGTCAACCCGACTAATCGGGCCAACTACTCGGTCAACTTTACATATATTTTTTTTTATTTTTTATTTTTTAATTTTTTTTAAATAAACTTACTCTAATATGCTTAATGTTATATTTAAAGTCAATTACTTTTTTTGTTTCATTATTATAGTATAGAAAATATACAAATCTATGCAAATATATAAGAATATATGTATAAAAAATTATTTATATATTCAAAGTAAATAAAAATATCATAACTGATTAATGACCGACTAAATCCGATTAGTTGCCTGACTGTCGATTAATCCTTAGTCAGTGACCCCGTTGACCAAGTATCGACTCCCGATTTCTACAACCTTGAGTGCAACCCGGTTGTCATATTGTAACTGCATTGGAAGAGGAACATCTATATGTAAATATGCGAGTACTGCTCGAACCCGCATCATCTTTGTGATTGCTTGTACCATAGCCCTATATTCAGATTCAGCACTTGACCTAGCAACCACTGTTTGCTTCTTACTCTTCCAAGATACAAGAGAACTGCCGACAAATACAGCAAAGCTTGAAGTGGACTTTCTGTCCTTGGGGCACCCTACATAGTCTGCATCTGCACATGTTGAAATGGTGAGATCTGCTCCTTTCCTGAATAACAATCCTGCACCTGGAGATGACTTTAGGTATCTCAGTATCATATATACAACATCCATATGTACCTGTCAGGGTTGCTCCATAAAGTGACTCATCCGATTGACTACAAAGGAGATATCAGGTCTAGTAATAGTAACATAAAGCAGTTTTCTCACCAGCACTTTATATCTTTTCTTGTTTCCTTCATTTTTATCCTCATCATATAGTCTCATGATGGGATCCATAGGAGTAGTAGCAGGTCTACACCCAATCATTCCTATCTCAACAAGCATATACGTGGTGTACTTCCTCTGGGTCATAACAAGACCCCGCTGATTCCTAGCAGACTCTAACCCTAAAGAAATATCTTAGAGTGCCAAGATTCTTAGTGACAAATTGACACCCCAAAAACTCATTTGCCCTTTTTATCCCCTGCATATCATTTCCTGTGACGAGTATGTCATCAACATAGACCATAATAATGACAGTACCTGTAGATGTTCTTTGACCAAACAGTGAATGGTTTGCATTTGACCGTCTAAATTACTGCTTCTCAAATAAATACGAGAGTTTCTGAAACCATGCACTCATGCTCTGCTTCAGGCCACATATTGCCTTGTGAAGTATACAAACCTGTAGGCACTCCCCCCCCCTCAAGAGCAAATCCAGGAGGCTTCTGCATGTAGACGTATTCTTGAAGATCAATATACAAGAATGCATTCTTAACATCAAGCTAAAATAAAGGCCAATAACGTACCATTGCAACTGAGAGAACCCGTAGAGTAGAATGGCGAGCTACTGGTGAAAATGTGTCTATATAATCCATACCATATGTCTGAGTAAAATCCCGTGCAACCAATCTAGCCTTATAACGATCAATCCTTCCATTTGCATTGCAACTGACAACAGAAGCCCCATTGGGAGCAGGGACCATGCTCCAAGAAACACGTGACTGTAGGGCAGCCATCTCCACTTACATAACTAGATGCCATTGACTGTCTTTCAATGTTTCATAATAAGTCCGTGGTATAGCCACAGCAGATAGTGCAGCAGCAAACTTCTTGAAATCCCATGTTAAGTGATCAAAGGAAACATAGAAAGCAAGTAGATAGGAGGCACAGGCACGCTTCTGCTTTTTAATGGCGATAGGAACATCCATGTCATCAGGTAACTCCTCCGATTGAGCACTAGTCTCCTACAAAGGTGTGACGCATGCCCGTGTATCCAAGATATTTGTTTACGCAACACTCGTAATATCATATTCGCTAGAAATCGCATTAGGGTACCGAAAATGAGATAAAAATTTTCGCATTTCGAATGATATTCACAATTAACTAATAAGCCACAGAACCAACAATGTATTACCAAATTATATTGCATAAATTTCCATATAAATTACAGTAACAAAAAAATTGCATTATTTACAAGTATCCCAAATTGTAGCAGAAGAGAAAGAAAAGTATTTATATTAACATGAACATAAACCATAACATGTGTACCTAACAAGATATACTGCAGAAGCTCAGGTTCAACTGTTGTAATACCACGATGCAGGTGTTTTGCATGCAATCAATGCATTAGGGAGAAAAGAACAACAACAAATGTTGAGCACATCTAATTAATTAAAAATAACAGATAATTTAGTGGCTCCAAAAGAAAGTAAGTAGAAAGAGTTTGATAATTAAACATAATAGAAAGAGTTTGATAATTAAATTTATTGAGCTACTTGTATGGAAATTGGTTTTCAAGTTGTTCTGTGTGTGAATCTCATGTCTTGCTCATCCTACCTCAATTACCCATATTTATTATTTATATATATATATTATATGATCCATATTTAAGCTATCGCATGTTTACTAATTATAATATATGATTGATTGGATCTTGGTAATGCGGATGATGAGTCTCTGATCTGATCTTTGTCTTTATCTAATCTTGCTAGAAATGTGTCGTATTCTCAATTTATGAGTCTCTGATCCGATCTTTATCTTTATATAATCTCTAATACTAGTGGATAGTCTGTGATATTGGTCTGAGTGTGACCTCACACTATGACTATAACCATAGTTTTCAGTATATATAACCGTATAAGATTTCCATTCTTTCTCATCCCATTTAAAGTCTCAATGATTCATTAATTCTTGATTTATTAAATGCATATTATGACCGAGGTGATCTAGATCTATTTCCGATGTTTGAGTCATGTGGATGGATTATAGTAAATATAAATGATGTGTCTCGTGTTCTGATTCTTTTCTTGTTAAATTTCTCAAGCTCAGTGGAAAGTTTGTGGTCTTGGTCTGGGTGAAACCTTACACTATTACTCTAAGGCAGTAAGGAAGCCTTAGGGTTGGGTGCCTTTGTAGACATGCGGTGGAGTAAAATACATCCTAACTAAGTTCCCAATAGGTCCATTAGCTTCTCTGTCAACCGTGCTAGTATCTCTTACTCTGATCAGGATGATTTTCATAATATGATCTTTTCTCTTCTCCGGAACCTACTAGCGGAACAGTAACTAGCTCAACTGTTACCAAGCTCAATTATAACCAACTCAACTATAACCAAGCTCAACTATAACTAACTCAACTGTAACCAAGCTCAGCTGTAACTAACTCAACTATAACCAATCTCAATTGTAACCAAGCTCGCAAGAACGGTAATCAAAACTCAAGCGGTAAGGAAGCCTCTGAAGAGACCCTTCCGTTTCGTCCACCCAGAGGAAGTGCGGTCCAGGGGAGGGCTAGATCTACTCCAAAACTATACCCCTGAGACGAGGGGAGAGACTTTCCGAACTAAGTCACTCCAGAAAAATAGGCCTGACCGGTACGGGTAAACAAGCTCAAAAAACTAAAACCGAGAGCCCTCCAGCCTAGGCACCCTAAAGAACACAGGGTCAGCGAAACTAGTCTAAAAGAAAACATGTGGATCCCAAAGAAGCGTAAAAGTACGAGCGCTCGCGAAAAATCGAGAAAAAGGCTAGGAACCGAGACCCGCGCACTAAGCGGGCGCAGCCTTCCTATCTCCGACCTAGCTGAGGGTGACCGAACCATCGCACATTCAGGTGTGAAAGTCACCAAGATGATGAAACCTGATTTCATCATCTTAATTCTCCATTATTAACCCCCCTTGCTTAAATTTGTGTCAATAAAAATCAGATAAAGTCCTGTAATTATCAGAGTCTTGACTAGATAAAAAATCAGAAAATTAAAATTCGTGGTATTTTTAGCCTTAAAAAAACCCCTAAAAATAATTGTGTCTTCAGTTGACCTCATTTCCATTTTTTGTCAACATGAAACATGTAGATCTCATCGAGATCTACAACTTTCATGTTTTGAGTTTTCTCAAATTCGACCATCTTCGCACTCAAATTTCGAATTCTATCTCTAAATAATATGATTGGGCCACGTGGCACGTTCTGGTGGAGCCACGTAGCCCGGCCTCTTTGTCTCATCCGCCCTAGCCCAGGGCCGTTGTATCTTCATCTCGATCCAACGGTTCCGCTTTCTCAACATGCTCCCTTCTTCCCAGCCATCGGATCATCCCCATCTCTGATCCTCACCGCCCACTCGCGCCTCGCCCATAGCCTGCCACGTGGCGCATTGTGCATTGTTCAATCGCGCTCTCGCTGCTCCATCATCACCGTCTATGCCTGTTTTGATATCAACCGCCTGTTCAATCTCCATCTTAGATCAGAACCGCCCGTTAGCGTTGCTGCCTTAACTCGACACGTGGCATCTCACTCACCCTTCGATCGCTTCACCTGAGATCCAATCCACGCCGCTCCTTAGCGCCATCTTCTCAACCGTTGGATCGTAAGATCCAACGGCCGAGACCTCGTCTCCTACCTCCAGTCCCCCTCTTTCCCACGTTCACTAACTCACGATCCACCTCCACCCTTCCCATTTTTCCTGCCATCTCCGACGACTTCTTCCCTTCCTAACCACCCCACGACTTTCCCCTATCGTTCCTCTTCCTCGCGGGCACGTCCACCATCCATGATCCTCCTCCAGTCGCCCCATATTTCCCTCACAATCCACGACTCCACCCATCAGAACCGCCATCACCGCCTTCAAATACTCCGTCTCCCCCTTCGATTACCATCGTCCACCTTTACGCGTGGAAGGGCCCAGCCCTCCTCCACCTCCCTGTGACATGGGGAGGTGAATGGATCGAGCGAAGACGACCCTATTCCCCCGGTGAGACCCGTCGACCTACATGGCGGTGTTGCGGTGCTCCGAGCCCGCTCGAGCTGCCCCGAGTTGCTGACGGGGTCCAGCGAAGACCCGGGGATCTTCTCGAACCCCAAGCCCAAGCTATACCCTCCACCTTCGATCAGGTAAGTCCCCTCCAAATCTCTAGTATTTTTCACCTTTCTTCTCGGAATTAATTAGGTAGTTACACTCAACCCCATGCTCCATCGTTCACCTCCCGAGCTTCGTCGCACAACCCCCGTCCACGCGCACGCTCCCGATCTCTCTACCTACCTACACAACCCCAGATCACCCCCGATCATCTCCTCCGCCCTCCACGGCGAAGGAGCTCAGGGCTGCTGCCTTCTCCGTTCATAAGAGCCCTCCACTTCATTCCCCTTCACGACCCTCCATGCTTCGGCTGCCAATCTAACACTGCAGGACCTAGAGCCTTCAATAAACGGAGACCTCGCCGAAGCACTTTGGCCGAGCCTCGTTTCCATCACCGGAGCGACGAGACGCTGCATCGAGCATCGTCGCAGCTTGTTCAGCCTCTGAGCTTCATCGCCAACCCTCCAGAAGCATCGGGCGAGCGTCACCAACACCAGAGAGGAGTGGCGGAGCTTGAGCTCCTTCACCGGATCTCTGATTCCGCCACCAGCTGAAGATGAGGGAGGAGGCACAGGCGCCGTTGGATTCTCCCTCTCAGGCGTTCATCCAACGGCGTGGAGGAAGCCACGTCATTCCCCAAGTGGAGTACAGCAGCCATCCGATCTACATGATCGGATGGATCATATTCATCCACGTGGCGTTTCCAGATCAGCTCCGAGCCTACGAACCGAGTCTCCGCACCGAACCTCCTCCGAGTCTAGCCGAAGCAGTCGAGCCTCCTCCGAGCCGCAGATCGTCCCGAGCCTAGAGATAGCACGTGCACAACACGTGCGATCTGGGCAAATTGCAAAGAGGCCCGACGTCTTCTTCAATTTGCATACAGGTCCATATCACTTGCAGCACACGTGCGCAGTGGGTATTTTGCATTGATACCCTCGTGGGTTTTCATAATTGCAAAAATCCCCCTGTGCGTGTGGTTCATTTACAGGGAAGGTCCCGATTTTTTTCGTTATTACAGTTTAGTCCCTCCCAGGGATCTGTTTGTAATTTCATTTCATGTTTTCTTTCAGTTATGCCCTTGTCTTCTTTATTGCGTATCTTGAGCTTCTTATTTCCGTTTCAGTTGATTTCAGTGGCATTTTGAAGCTCGTGTCATTGTCTTTCTTATGGAAGGCTTATATTTTAGATTTGACTCTTTGAATTGCAATGAATTATTTTATTGTCTAAGGGTCCGGATTTCCTTGTAGCTCATGCCTGATTGCTACTTAAATGAATAGTGATTCGTTATTTGACACCGATTTGGCTCATCTTTTTATGGCTCAATTACTTCTGATTCAAGGCTTTCTTGTATTGCATTTCATCACATTTATTTGCATTATTAAAATAAAATAAAATAAAATGCATGTGTTTATATTTGTTTGATGCATTGTCCTGTCCTCATACATTGTTTGTTAATTGCTCTTTAACTCAACACTTAAATAGATAGATAAAAATCTGAGTAATCACAAGAAAGGCTCGTGTCCCTGAGTTCGACCTTGGTTTCTTACCAAGTAAAATAAATATGACCATCTGATTCTATTGACATATCAATTATATGGTTTTGATGAACCCAATTCGGCCCAACTGCGATGACATATTCAGTGCTAACTATACACTATTAAAGGGCCGAATTTCGCGGTTTATCAAATGGCGTCGTTGCCGGGGACACGGCTCATTTTTTGTATTATTTGGAATTTTATTCATTTAATTAAGTGTTTCATTTTATAGGTAAGGTTGTCAATTTATCTTGCATTATAAAATTTTCTTCTCGATCGATCTTTAACCGTTGCTTTTGTGACAGGGCCCTTGATGACTCAAGGAGGCGAGGAGCAGGAGCTACCCGCTGTGAGGAGCCGCAGAAGCGCACTTGGAGCATGTTGAGAAGAAAGACAAAAAAATGTGTCATTTTGCATATCATTGTCTCATGTAATAATCGTCTTTTACAGCGGTCTTCGATCGAAGACTCGCGATTGTAATCGAACGATTTTGGTTGTGTGGGGATCGTCCCCACTTGAGTGTCGACCTAGGACCAGGCACGCGGTTCTTCGAGCTTAGTTTAACATTCGCATTTTTATGTCCTTGCTCGTAGGTAGGACACACTAAAAAATTAGACGCACATAATTTCGCTTCACTTAGCTAAATTTAATAGGCATTCTCCCCGCTAATAGAAGCATGATTAGGTGCGGCTTTCTGATCGACTTGCATATATGAGTTTTGGTTTTTAAAACAACCCCAGTTTTTCACGTATTTTCGCCAAGTCACTGCATGTTCTATCGCTTAGCCTAGATCATGTTTTTATCGAATGCATAATTTTTCTTGATTTCCCCTCCTAGCTTGATCACCTAGGTTAATGGAAAAAGGGAATGAACGGTAGACGATGATTGCTTGATTTTGTGCTCGCCTTAATTCAGTGACAACTTTAAATAATAACTGGGACTGTTAATTGCAAGTCAACCTAAAATGGAGTCAAATTTTGTTTTGGGAGAGCAACACCCTTGTTTACGCATCGATTATATTTGACACTTTTTCTGCGTAAAGATTTAATGTTTTAATTACCAATAAAACCGACAAGATAATAAAGCAACCTAGGTTGGTTTCATGTGTGAGTTGGTGAAATTGAGAGTTTTTGTATGCTTCATTGAGCCATGATTTGCTTCGATACACTCCCCAGATCCTTAAACACTCCATTCATCTCCGCAGATTCATCCGCTCACTTGTAAATCCATCCTTCTTCTTCGTTCACCCTCGGTCTCTCCCAACATCAAATCTCATCTTTATACTTTGGCTAATCTCAGCCTAAGTATAGGGGGGCCCGAGTCCCTGTGATTTTCTCTACTCATCTTTTCTTGCTTTTATACTTAGGTTATTTCTAACCTAAGTATAGGGGGAGCCCTCCTTGGTTCCTGTATATTTCTCTATATTTAAATGAACCTATGGACTTATATCATTTAGTGCTATGAGGACATAGCAAAGTTTAAGTATAGGGGGTATACCGTATATACAGTATACTTACTTTAGCTATAATCTAAAAAATTTGAAAATTTTGAAACTTTTTGGCTAAAGTAAAATCCTTTGAACTAAGCGGACTCAAATGTTTTCACGGCTTTTTTCTATACTATGTTACACTATTTTTATAAAAATATTTTCGAAAATGATTTGAAAAATGAGTTTTTCTTGTTTGAAAAATCTTTTGAAAATGTTTTGAAAATTTTTATTTGTGTGACATGGTTTTGAAAGCTTCTTTTAAAGGAAAGTTGAGTCTAACCAGTGTTCTAACCTTTAAATTAAAATCCATAAAAATGAAAAAATCCAAAAATTCCTTTAGGAGTCATTAGTGACTACTAAGCCCAATTAAGTAGCCGCGTTCAGTGAGGGTTCACCCTTAGCAGATTGGATGGTTTAGAGGACATCGTGTAAGGCCCCGTCCTCAAGTAACGGGCTCTGGCCTGTACTTACATCCATACTGGCTGAATACAGATGCATCTACTCAATTGAGTTTAGGCAGTCCTAATGTCTCTTGAAGTTTAAAAAATTTGTTTTTGAATGAAGGAGTTGGATTAATCCTCTGCAATCACACTTCCACCCAGGATCTGAAATGTTCAAGGAAACTTAGTTTTATGAGGTCTTTGAGATTTTAGGTTAACCAGCCTTAGCCATCAGGGTCTTAGACTTAATCATCCTCATTCCCCTAGATCTCTAGATTTGCATGCTATATTTCATGCTTAGTCTTAGACAAGAAGAATATGATCAGCACATCACATGCACGACTGCAGTTTCGATGAGATAAGTTGACTTTTCACTTGAGGGATTGGGATGAGGGATTCGAGTCTGGACTTGATCTAATGATGCTCGAGGATGGGATAAAATCTTTGAAGGCTTCATGAAACCTGAGTGTTAGCAATTTTAGCCAGTATGAGAACTTGACGTTGACCTAAGTGCCAAGGTGTGAAATAAATAAAAAAAATGTTGATCAGTGTGCGCCAACTCTTGGTAAAAGCAGTGGAGCTAGCCAAAAATACTACAAATAAATGAAATGTCAAAGAAAAGCTCTTATTCCACAAAGTTACATATCAAAGAGCTTCCACCAAAGGCGAGCACTCCCAAACATTTCAAAGTGTCCACTTGGACCACCGCTATTAGGACCAGGAGTCGGGCTTGCATCAAAAAAGGGCTCTGCATCGTAAATGCTACAAGTCTGGGTGTAGAAGGTACGATAGGTACTCAAAAAAAGGCACACTCCGGTGTACTCTCAGGAAAACAAGTGCAGATGGCTCCAACTTCTCTTGACGGACGCACTGATCAACACCAAAAATATGTGTTGCGTAAAAAGGCACTAGAGAGAATCCTTGTTCCAATGAGAGGGGAGAAGAAATGACACAATCCCATGCCCTCCATTACTGGCCTTCCATCTACATTTTCTAGAGTCTGACAACTAAAGAGACGGTGGATTTAATGCAAGATTTGATTTATTCCCTAGTGTTGAGGATTGGGTCCTTAGGAGAATTTCTTGGACCAAGACTTTGGGTGACGATTTGACTCTACGCTCAGAATCGCAGTCAACACTAACTTTCATATCCTTAGTACATCAGAGAGAGTCTGGAGAATTAGAGGAATTGGGTGCCTCTTGATTAAGGCGGGGTTGAGCTTTAGAATTTTGGACCTCTAAAGTTGAGTCGACATGAACAAATTGGATCCTGTACTCACATGCATAAGGGGGCTAATCCAGCTTATTCATTCTCTTTGATGCTCGAGGACGAGCATAGTTTAAGTATAGGGGGTGATGAAACCTGATTTCATCATCTTAATTCTCCATTATTAACTCCCTCGCTTAAATTTGTGTCAATAAAAACCAGATAAAGTCCTGCCATCTCCGACGACTTCTTCCCTTCCTAACCACCCCACGACTTTCCCCTATCGTTCCTCTTCCTCGCGGGCACGTCCACCATCCACGATCCTCCTCCAGTCGCCCCATATTTCCCTCGCAATCCACGACTCCACCCATCAGAACCGCCGTCACCACCTTCAAATACTCCGCCTCCCCCTCCGATTACCATCGTCTACCTTTACGCGGGGAAGGGCCCAGCCTCCTCCACCTCCTTGTGACAGGGGGAGGTGAATGGATCGAGCGAAAACGACCATATTCCCCTGGTGAGAACCGCCGACCATCATGGTGGTGTTGCGGTGCTCCGAGCCCGCTCGAGCTGTCCCGAGTAGCTGACGGGGTCCAGCGAAGACCCGGGGATCTTCTCGAACCCCAAGCCCAAGTTATACCCTCCATCTCCGATCAGGTAAGTCCCCTCCAACTCTCTAGTATTTTTCACCTTTCTTCTCGGAATTAATTAGGTAGTTACACTCAACCCCATGCTCCATCGCTCACCTCTCGAGCTTCGTCGCACAACCCCCGTCCACGCGCACGCTCCCGATCTCTCTACCTACCTACACAACCCCAGATCACCTCCGATCATCTTCTCCGCCCTCAACGGCGGAGGAGCTCAGGGCTGCCGCCTTCTCCGTTCATAAGAGCCCTCCACTTCATTCCCCTTCACGACCCTCCACGCTTCGGCTGCCAATCTAACGCTGCAGGTCCTAGAGCCTTCAATAAACGGAGACCTCGCCGGAGCACTTTGGTCGAGCCTCGTTTCCATCACCGGTGCGACAAGACGTTGCATCGAGCATCGTCGCAGCTTGGTCAACCTCTGAGATTCATCGCCAACCGTCCAGAAGCATCGGGCGAGCGTCACCAACACTAGAGAAGAGTGGCGGAGCTCGAGCTCCTTCACCGGATCTCTGATTCCGCCACTAGCTGAAGATGAGGGAGGAGGCACAGGCGCCATTGGATTCTCCCTCTCAGGCGTTCATCCAACGGCGCGGAGGAAGCCACGTCATTCCCCCGGTGGAGTACAACAGCCATCCGATCTACATGATCGGATGGATCGTATTCATCGACGTGGCGTTTCCAGATCATCTCCGAGCCTACGCACCGAGCCTCCGCATCGAACCTCCTCCGAGTCTAGCCGAAGCAGCCGAGCCTCCTCCGAGCCGCAGATCGTCCCGAGCCTAGAGATAGCACGTGCACAGCACGTGCGATCTGGGCAAATTGCAAAGAGGCCCCGCCGTCTTCTTCAATTTGCATACAGGTCCATATCACGTGCAGCACACGTGCGCAGTGGGTATTTTGCATTGATACCCTCGCGGGTTTTTATAATTGCGAAAATACCCCTGTACATGTGGGTTATTTACAAGGAAGGTTCCGATTTTTTTCGTTATTACATTTTAGTCCCTCCTAGAGCCCTGTTCGTAATTTTATTTCATGTTTTCTTTCAGTTATGCCCTTGTTTTCTTTATTGTGTATCTTGAGCATCGTATTTCCGTTTCAGTTGATTTTAGTGGCATTTTGAAGCTCGTCTCGGTGTCTTTCTTATGGTATATATTTTAGATTTGACTCTTTGAATTGCAATGCATTATTTTACTGTCTAAGGGTCCAGATTTCCTTGTAGCTCATGCTTGATTGCTACTTGAATGAACAGTGCTTCGTTATTTGACACTGATTTGACTCATCTTTTTATGGCTCAATTACTTCTGATTCAGGGCTTTCTTGCATTGCATTTCATCACATTTATTTTCATTATTAAAATAAAATAAAATAAATGCATGTGTTTATATTTGTTTGATGCATTGTCCTGTCCTCATACATTTTTGACCTATTGTTCTTTAACTCAATACTTAAATAGATAGAAAAAAATATGAGTAATCACAAGAAAGGCTCATGTCCCTGAGTTCGACCTTGGTTTCTTACCAAGTAAAATAAATATGACCATCTGATTCTATTGACATATCAATTAGATGGTTTTTGATGAACCCAATTCGGCCCCAACTGCGATGACATATTCAGTGCTAATTACACACTATTAAAGGGTCGGATTTCGCGGTTTATCACACGACTAGCACTCATAATTATCAATCAGCACAGAATCACTATTGCTGACTTGATTCCTCATCCTTTCCCGATATCTGTTGTGGTTGACTGTACAGATCTAGGTCTTTTGTCAATAATTCAGTCAAAAGTGATATATAATTAGTATAATATGCCTAAAGGATTAATTCATGAAGATGATCGATCTTTGTGGTCATAGTTTTATCATTTCTAATTTTTTAGATCATAAGATATTCATTGGATCTGGATCTAAATTTGATTCGATGTAGAAATTTTATTTTTCTTATTTAACTCATAATTTAGTAGCATGATTATTGATCTAAATCTTATAAGTCACTTGTATGAAAATACCTCAATGTTCTTATTTTTCATATTATGAGATTATAAGTTGTTCATTAGATCTGGATTAAAGTTTAGATCAACGTTAAATTTCCAATTCTTCTTATTTAATCATAAGATTAAGTGTTATCTATTTAAATCTAAAACTTATCTCATCTTTTGTACTAATTCATCTTCAAATCTCTAAATTATTGCCATTAGATTAGTGGCTAATTGGTGTTCTTAAAACTTGATTTAAATGTGTACATATAACCCTTACTTTCTCCTTAATCATCATGAAATCAGTAGTTATTTAATGGTCTGAAGTTATATTTAATTTGTATGCTAAACCCCTAATTTCTTATCCTTTGAAATCAAATATCAAAAGCAACAAATTGATTTCAATTCAATCTGAAACATGTTAAAAGAATAGCTTTTAAGAGCTAATATGTTAGGCAAACACCCCTAATTTATTATCCTTTGAAATCTCTAAGATCAAAAGCCTCAAAATTGATATCAAATCAGATCTGAAACACGTTAAAACAATACCTTTTAAGACCTAATATGTTAAGCAAACACTTTCAATCTCTTATCCTTTGAAATTTAAGATCAAAAGCCTCAAATTGATCTCAAATCAGATCTGAAACATGTTAAAACAGTAGCTTTTAGCTAATATGTTATGCAAACACCCCCAAATTCTTACCCTCTTTCAAGCCTAAATTTGTAGCTAAAAAGTGGTCTAAAATTAGACCAAAATGCACGCATATCACCACCCATTTTGCCCTCCTTTAAGCATAATCAAAAGCTAATCAGTGAATTGTATACAATTTCATGTTAATCATCCTCAAAAACCTCATCATTTAATCATGCAAATCACCATCAATTTCTCACGTTCTATCATGAAATCAGATCCAAAACAGTGGTCTGAAATTTGATCCAATTACATATAAATCACCCCCAAAGGCAAATTAAGAGTTAGAATCCAACATGAAAGGCAAGAAGAGAGGGGGAAAGTGATTGTAGCTTTAGATTTAAATGTTGGAGAAAGGCTTGGATCAATAGCAACACTTCCAGCTGCTATTAGTAGCAACAAATTGCTTCAGAAATGCAGTATAGCAGCAATACTTGCTGCTTGAAGCAAGTGGTTGTTGCTATGGCAACAGCAGGAATTGCTTTGGGAGGTTGGGGAAGCAACTCCTGAGCTGATGGACAACAGCTTTAGCTAGAAATAAAATGGGCTTTGGTGGAGGAAATGAAGGGAGAATCATAGGGAAAAAAGAAGGGGTTGGGTGGTATTTATAAGGAAAGAGGATGGGTCCTTGTGTTGACAAGTGGAGGAGACTTGGGGCTAAGTGGAGGGAGAGAAAAACCACGGGCTATTGTTTTGTTAAGATTTTGAAATTAAATTTTGTTTTATTTTTTAAACATTTCTCTCTTTCTTATTTAGAATATCGAAGTCATCTCGGATTCTGATGTACAATAGCTCGGTTTGGCTGTCTCTAAATGACGATCAAAATAAGTATAATATTCATATACTTCGGATCGAAGATGAATTCTCGAAATTTTCGAGATACGATCTTGGTTTGCGACTAAATTTTGTGATTTTAATTATCAAACGATCTCTAATCGACGAACGGCCGATTTTGTTGGACTTATTTATCGAATTAGATTTTCTAATGGTCTCGGTTTGTTTTGTGGTTCGGATTTCGTGTTGCGACTTTTTTAGATGGTATGCATTACAATGCAATCGATTTTTTTGTCGACTGCGTTCGAACGAGATTCGATCTACGATCTATAGATCGATATGAGTTTATTCAATATTAATTGAATATTACTTGATCATACATATCCTTAATCGGGTCAGATTCGGGTCATTCGAATACGGATGTCACAAATATAAAAAAACTCAAAAAGAGTCTCGTCCTCGAGTCTCGGGTCAAGGTCACTATGTGTTTTATCTGGGTTTCATCTTGCCATATAAATCTCAAAGGGTTTTGAACCTATAAAAACCTCAAAGGAAAAACAAGCCATATTCTTTCAATGTGCATAATCAAATGGCTTGTTTTGACAACTAGTTGAAAAGAGCTGCGAGTATCTTGCTCGCATATCTGCTTCGTTTCCCATGTCACCTCTTTGACACCATGCCGGTGCCATAGCACCTTCACTAGGGAAATTTCTTTGCTGCGAGTCTTCTTCACAATACTACCGAGTATCTGCATTGTCCTCTCCTCGTATGTCAAGTCTCGTTCCACGTCAAGGTTCTCGTAGCTAATGATGTGTCTAGGATCGTGCAAGTAATTCCTTGGATTGGATATATGAAATACATCGTGTATGGCTGATAGGTGTGGAGTAAGGGCTACTTGATACGCCACCTTCCCAACACGAGAAATAATCTCCAATGGTCCAACATATTATGGCTTCAACTTGCCACGAACACCAAATCTCTGTACTCCTTTAATGTGAGATACTCGTAGGAACACCCAATCTCTTGTTTTTACAGAAATTTCATTAGTATGAGATATTAAGTTGAATATTGATAATTCATATTGAATGGATTAAGAGAAGATGATCGGATTACCTGAACTCCAAATCTCTTCTCCGACGTTCTGCATAAGTTTTCTGGCGGCTCTACGCCATCAAAAGCCTTCGCCTCACAAGGTCAACAACCTTCACGGTCTCTTTCAAGAGATCCATTGGGTAAAGAGTGTGTTCACCTACCTCACATCAACTGAGAGGTGTAAGGCATCTATGCTCGTATAGGGCTTCGAATGGTGTCATACCATTATTGGAATGATGGTTGTTGTACGAGAATTCTACCAATGGCAGGTAGTCCTTCTAGGACCCCTTCCACTTTAGAGTACATGCACGTAGCAAATCCTCAAGTGTCTGAATGGTGCGCTCGCGCTATCCATTGGTCTGCAGATGTTATGCGGAACTCATCTTCAGCTTTGTCTATAGTGTTGACATGAACTGATGCCAGTAGTGAGATATAAACCTCGAGTCTCTTTCAAACTCTACCTCACGTGGTATATCATAAAGTCTGATAATGTTCTGCACATACAATCTAGCTAACCTTTATGGAGTGTAGGCCATGCTGACAGGTATGAAATGGGCTAATTTGGTCAATTTGTCAACGACCCAATAGCAACATAGCCACCTGGTGTCCTCGACAGTCCAATGACAAAATCTATAGAAATACTCTCCCATTTCTACTTGAGAATGGAGAGAGACTGTAATAACCCTGGTAGTTTCCTATGCTCAGCCTTGACCATCTGGCAGGTCAAGCATCTGCTAACATGATGTACCACATCATGCTTCATCTAGTCCCGCCAGAATGTTAGTGCAGATCCCGGTACATCTTCGTGTTGCCAAGATGAATAGACAATCGTGAACTATGTGCATCATCAAGAATATCTCTGCGCAACTGCTCATCGTTGTGTACAATAATCCGGCTAGTCTTCCACAAAATAGACTTTGTCACAAAATCATCAAATCCGTCCTTAATGGCACACATATATCTGTCTCTTATCCAAGGATCTGACTTCTAGCCTTCTACTACGCGATCCCATAAACTGTTGAATCATGGGCGCACGACAGTAGATATAGACGCACTCTCATGAGGATGACAATTAGTCAAAGCTACGAGCATATCCCACATATATAGCTAGTTTGTCGTATGTGCATGAGCTTTCCTGTGAAGCGCATTTGCCACCACGTTTCTCTTACAGAGATAGTAAGAGATCGTACAGTCAAAATCCTTCAATAGCTCAAGCCACCGACGTTGTCTCATGTTCAGCTCCTTCTGATCAAAGATGTACCTCAAACTCTTGTGATCTGTAAAAATCCCGAAATTCACCTCATAGAGATAGTGACACCGGATCCTCAAAGCAAAGACAATTGCCGCTAACTTCAAATCATGGATGGGGTAATTCCACTCATGTGGCCTCAACTAACGTGATGCGTAAGCAATCACGTGACCTTTTTGCATCAGAACCGCTCCTAAACCTTCACTTAAGTATCTTGTATACACTTCATAATCATGAGTGTCTGAAACAAGTGCAAGAATGGGTACAGTCGTCAATCTTTCCTTCTGTGTCCTTAAGGCCTGTTTGCATTAATCATCCCAAATGAAAGGAATTTCCTTTTGTATCAATCGTGTCAAGGGAAGAACAACTCGGGAAAAACTACTGATGAAGCGTTTGTAATAACCCACTAGTCCAAGGAAGCTCCGAATCTGAGTGGCTTGTCTTGGTTTGTTCCCAAGACATGGCTGTCTCAATCTTCACAGGATCAACTGTGATACATGCTCTAGAAATGACATGTCAAATAAATGAAACATGGGATAACCAGAACTCACACTTACTCGGCTTGGCATACAACTTATGATCTTGAAGTGTGTCAAAGACTATCTTTAGATCATTTATGTGATCTCATTCATTTCGAGAATATATCAACACATCGTCAATGCACACAACCACAAACGTGTCCAAGTATGAATGGAGAATCATGTTCATCATGTCCATGAATGCTGCAGGGGCATTTGTAAGACCAAACAGCATCACAACAAATTTGTATTGCCCATATCGAGTCTTGAATGTTGTCTTCGGAATATTTGATTCTCTAATCCCCAACTGATGGCAGCCAGATCGGAGATCTATCTTTGAAAACACCGAAGATCCATGTAGTTGATCAAACAAATCATCCATACGTGGCAGAGAATAATGGCTCTTCCGTGTTTTCTTGTTCAGTTGGTTGTAATATATGCATAATCTCATCGATTCGTTCTTCCTGACAAAAAGAATGGGAGCACCCAAGGCGTAGTGCTCGGCCTCACGAAACACACATCAAGTAACTCCTGCAACTACACCTTCAACTCTTTTTACTCGGTTGGTGCCATGCGGTACGGAGTCATCGAGATTGGTTGTGTATCTGGTAGTAATGAGATCTCAATCTCTTTTTCATGTGGTAAACCTGAAAAATCATCAGGAAACACATAAGGATAATCTGACACTACCCTGATGTCATGAGCCATCGATTCTCCATCAAATGTCTCTCAGACGTATGTTAGATATAAATCACATCCTTAAACAAGTCTCTGAGCTCTCAATACTGAGATATACTCCATTTTGGAGTCATGTAATGTACCCTTAAAGGTAAACTCGGATAAGTCCAGAATCCTGAAGGCAACCGTCTTCCTAAAGCAATTAACCAGGACATGATGAGTTGATAGTCAATCCATGCCCAAAATCAAGTCGAACTCATCGAGTTGTAGTAGTAAACAATCTATGATCACCTCGTGACTGTCAATCGACACTGGCAATCCTCAGAATATCAGTCTTATGATGAACAACCGATAACATGACCCATGGATGTAACGGGAAGGATCTAGGACAATCTGTAATTCTACCTTCTGGAGTTAGAAATCTCGAAGCTCATTCATCGCTCCAGAGTCAATTAGAAAGGTCAGCTCTAGATATCATGGTTCTGTGTAAGAACCGATACCGTTAATCACAATAGTTGATGTTCGCGGATACTTCTACTATGCTTTTTCTCTTCTTGGATACAATATGGAAATTAGTTGCAAATGGTGATACATGTGGTCATTGATTTTGAATGTCATATTTCTCTTTCGGACTCGCGACAAGTCGGAGGACTGTCGCTATCCGAGAATTTAATGCGATCGGAACTATAGTACTATGGATGTGCGTAGCGGGGTACCACTACTCTGATACCGTAATTGTGGTATCCGTCTACGGATCCAGGATACCTATTTACACATCACGCGTAGTATCATGTTCGTTATAGACCGCATTAGGAGACTGAAAATGAGAGAAATATTTCCGCGTCACGAACGACATTCACAATTAACTAACAAGCCACATAACCAACAATGTGTCACCGATTTATATTGCATAAATTTTTATATAAACTACAATAACAAAAGAAACTGCATTATATACATGTATCTCAAATTGTAGCAGAAGAGAAAGAAAAACATTTATATCATCCTAAACATAAACTATAACATGTATACCTAACAAAATTTACTGTAGAAGCTCAGGTCAATTGTCATAATATCACGATGCAGGTGTTTTGTCTGCAATCCATGCATTAAGGAGAAAAGAACATCAACAAATATTAAGCGCATCTAATTAATTAAAAATAATAGGTAATTTAGTGGCTCCAAAAGAAAGCAAGTAGATAGAGATTGATAATTAAATTTAATGAGATACTTGTATGAAAATTAATTTTCGACTTGTTTTGTGTGTGAATCCCCTGACTTATTAATTCTACCTCAATTACCCATATTCATCATTTTTATATATAAACTATATGATCTATATTTAAGCTATCTCCTTTTTATTAATTATAATATATGATTGATGGATCTTGGTAATATAGATGATGAATCCATGATCCGATCTTTCTCTTTATCTAATCTTGCTAGAAATGTGTCGCATTCTTGATTTATAAGTCTCTGATCATCCGAAGAGACCCTTCAAGCGGTGAGAAAGTCTCCGTAGAAACTCTTTTGTCTCGCCCACCCAGTAGAAATGCGGTCCAGGGGAGAGCCAGGCCTACTCCAAAACTACATCCCTGAGATAGGGGAGAGAATTTTCGAATTAAGTCACTCCAGAAAAATTGGCCCGACAGGTATGGGCAAACGAGCGTAAAAAATCAAAATCGATGGTCCTCCAGCTTAGGCAACCTAAAGAACACATGGTCAGCGGAAATGGTCTAAAAGAAAACATGTGGATCCCACAGTGACGTAAACTGCGAGCGCTCGCGAAAAAATGAGAAAAAGACTGGGATCCGAAACCCACGTACTAAGCGGTCGCTGCCCTATTGGGCCTCCTATCTCCTGCCCAGCTGAGGGTCATCGCACCCTCGCACAGTCAGTAGTGAGGGTCACCATGACCGGCACTCGTAATTATTAGTCATCAATGAATCACTGTTGTTGACTTGATTACTCATCCTTTCTCGATCTCTATTGTGGTTGACTGTACAGACCTAGGTCTTTTGTCAATAATTCAATTAAAAGTGATCTATAGTCGATAGAATATGCCTAAAGGATTAATTCATGAAGATGACCGGTCTTTGTGATCATAGTTTTACCATTTCTTAATTTTTGAGATCATCAGATATTCATTGGATCTGGATCAAATTTGATTCGATGTAGAAATTCCATTTTTCTTATTTCACTCATAATTTATTAGCATGATTATTGATCTAAATCATATAGGTCACTTGTATGAAAATACCTCAATGTTCTTATTTTTTGATCATGAGATTAGAAATTTTTTATTAGATCTGGATTCAAGTTTGATTAATGTTAAATTTTCAATTCTTCTTATTTAATCATAAGATTAAGTATTATCTACATAAATCTAAAACTTGTCTCGTCGTATACACTAATTCATATCCAAATCTCTAAATTGTTGCCATTAGATTAGTGGCTAATTGGTGTTCTTAAAACTTGACTTAAATATGTACATCTAACACTTACTTTCTCCTTAATCATCATGAAATCAGTAGCTATTTAATGGTCTGAAGTTATACTTAATTTGTATGCTAAAACCTCAATTTCTTATCCTTTGAAATCTAAGATCAAAAGCCACAAATTGATCTCAATTCGGATCTGAAATATGTTAAAACAATAGCTTTCAAGAGCTAATATGTTATGCAAACACCCCTAATTTTTTATCCTTTGAAATCTACAATCAAAAATCTCAAATTGATATCAAATCAGATCTAAAACATGTTAAAACAGTAGCTTTTAAGAGCTAATATGTTATGCAAACACTTCCAATTTCTTATTCTTTGAAATATAAGATCAAAAGCATCAAATTGATCTCAAATCAGATCTGAAACATGTTAAAATAGCAGCTTTTAGGAGCTAATATGTTATGCAAACACCCCCAATTTTTTATCCTCTTTCAAGCCTAAATCTGTAGCTAATAAGTGGGTCTAAAATTAGACAAAAATGCATGCATATGACTGCCCATTTTGCCCTCCTTTAAGAATAATCAATAGTTAATCAATGTTCTGAATTGTATATCAATTTCATGTTAATCACCCTCAAAATCTCGTCATTTAATCATGCAAATCACCACCAATTTCTTCTATCATGAAATCAAATACTAAACAGTGGTCTGAAATATGATCCAATTACATATAAATCACCCACAAATTTTATCTTTCAATGCCAAAAACTGTAGTTAATTAATGATCTAAACTTAAGTTAATTTGCATGCTGAAAACCCAATTTTTTTCTCAAAACTTAAGACATCAGTAGCATATATAGTGGATGTAAAATTTGATGAATTCCTTTTAAAACTTCACATTCTCATCTAATTCCAAAGGCAAATTAAGAGTTAGTATCCAACATGAAAGGCAGCAAGAGGGGGGAAAGTAATTGTACCTTTGGATTTAAATTTTGAAGAAAGGCTTGGATCAATAGCAACACTTCCAGCTGCTATTAGTTGCAACAAATGGCTTCAGAATGCAGTCGTAGCAGCACTACATGCTGCTTGAAGCAACTCCAATCAGCAGCAAGTGGCTGCTGCAATGGCAGCAGCAGGAATTGCTTTGGGAAGTTAGGGCAGCATTTCCAGAGCTGTTGGACAGCAGCTTTAGCTGGAAAAAATGGACTTTGGTGGGGGAAATGAAGGGAGAATTATAGAGAAATAAGAAGGGGTCGGGTGCTATTTATAAGGGAAGGAGATGAGTCCTTGTGTTGAGAAGTGGAGGAGATTTGGGGCCAAGTGGAGGGAGAGAAAAACCACGAGCTGTTGTTCTGCGGAGATTTTGAAATTAAATTTTGTTTTATTTTTTTAAACCTTTCTCTCTTTCTTATTTAGAATACAAAGTCGTCCTCATTCGCATCTCGAGTCTCAGATTCTGACGTACAATAGCTCATTCTGACCATTTTTGAATGACGATCAAAATGAGTATAATATTCATATACTTCGGATCGAAGATGAATTCTCGAAATTTCTGAGATATGGTCTTGGTTTGCGACTAAATTTTGTGATTTTAATTATCAAACGACCTCCGATCGACGAACGATCGACGAACGGTCGATTTCGTTGGTCTTGTTTTGTCGAATCGGATTTTCTAGTGGTCTTGATTTGTTTTGCAGTTCGGATTTCGTGTCGCAACTTTTTCTGATGACTCGCATTGCGATCGATTTTTTGTCGATTGCGTCCGAACGAGATTCGATTTGTGATCTATAGATCGATATGAGTTTATTCAATATTAATTGAATATTATTTGACCATACATATCCTTGAGCGAGTCGCATTCGGGTCATTCGAATCTGGATGTCACAAAAGGTTCATGCTCAGACACATCTCCAGAACCATCATCATAAATCTTGTAGTCAATACATACCTGGGACATACTAGATGACGGGTGTGAACCATGAGCAGATGATGGCTGGCGTGTATAGAAATGTGGGAATGGTGGAACAACATGAACATGTGGTTGGAACAACCGACATAGACCGGGCTGGTGGTGGGCTCATAGGAGGAGATAGCATGTAAACCTCATCATCCAAATCGGATGAAGTCAACATATCACCTGTAGGAGAAAAAACATAACCGACTCAAAAAATGTAACATCATCACTCACATAATATTTCCTGCTCAATGGATCATAGCAACGATATTCCTTATGTGTCCTGGAGTACCCAACGAACACACACTTGACAGCTCTAGGAGAGAGCTTGTCTATACCTAGAGACAATTGGTGGACAAATGCAACGGAACCAAACACATGAGGAGTAAGTGAGAATAATTCCTTCTCTGGGAATGCCAGAGAAAGGAATTTCCTAGGCATGCGGTTCACAAGATAACATGTCGTAAGAACTGCATCACCCCAGAATGAATGTGGGACACGACTCTGAATGAGAGGAGTACGGGTGACATCGAGTAAGTGGTGATGCTTTCTCTATGCAACACCATTCTGTTGAGAAGTATAAGCATACAATGGTTGATGATTGATACCACGAGATCAAAAGAATTTTGAGAGAGCATGCATACATAATTTCAAAGCATTATCAATTCTCACAAATTTCACACAAACCGAGCTTGCCAACCTTGCCGACGTCACAGCCTTTTTCGACCACCCTCCCCTCACGATACATTCCTTACGACGATGACCTGACTTCCCACATCGGAAGCACAGCTATTTCATCGCCTTGCAAGACCACAATAGGTGATCTTCAGCACCACATCAAAAGCACAACTTCGCAAACTCTCCCCCAACCACCGATGCATGCCTCTTTGCCTTTGATCGGCTCCAAGGGTCGCCTCCTCCATGACGACATCCTCCTGAACTTCCCTTTCCTCCATCTCTCTGCTACCGACCCTCTTCTCACGATGCCCATCGGCCCCACCCCCTACCCCACTTGTTACACTCCCACTCCCGCTCATGTCGCTCCCTAGTCCTAGGTATTATACCACTGTGCATCTTATCATCCACTTCTAACATGTTACTATAATAACAAAGCCTTTTCCCACAATTAAGTAAGGCCGCTTCAAACATGTTCCTTCGTAATTTTTCCAATTGCAAATTGGTAACACGTCCACATCCTTCTTTAGAATAAAAAACTTTAGGTTTTATCATTTCCAATTTCACTTCCATTTTATAAATGATGTGATTTTGTGGCAACTATCTGTTTGCCATGTAAAGGGATGGCTGCCCGAGATGAATAGTTATATAGAATAATACCACTACCAGAAATGCTTGCACATCATATATTCCATATTAAACACATTGTGCACTCCTATTTTTTTCTCATCTTTTGTGATACTAATATTTTGGAAACTTATTAAAAGATCTGTTGAAGAGACTTATGAAATTTCTTGAAGGTCTTTTTAGAGTAATTTTCTAAAGACTATATAATTGTAATTTCAATGCACCAAAAAGAATTTAACATGAAAAAATCAAACTACAAGGAGCAGATAGGGACAGATATATGTACTGCCCACATTCTCTTTAAGAAGACTTCCAACGTAAGGACAAAGAATTAATGTCTTGATGATTCAGATTAGAATGTAAAAAATGGATAATCCAATGCTTATAACAACCAGGGAACAGATGATTATTATAATTCACGTTTATCCAATAAACTGATTTCATATACTATCATGGTATTCTGGGCATTCTTCTTATATACTAGAAGAAAAATGTGGTTAAAACAAGTAATTTTTAGAGTAACGCAGAATGTGTACCTTTTAAGAGATAGAGAGAGCATCATACAAATTTCCTTTGGTTCAAAAGGAAGAAAGAACTTGTCAACTATGTCAGAGGAAAACAAACTAACATGTTGATAAGAAATATGTGATTAGTATTTGCAGTTTAACTATTATATTCCTTATCTTTATCCAAACTGTAGCTTGACATGGAAGTACTGCATCTTCTTCCCCTTAAGCCAACTAAATTAGCATATGGTCGTAGATATATACAAAATCAACAGCAATGAAGCAATAAAAGAACAATCTCAAGAAGCACCTATCACAGAGCTTCGTGAATTAAAGCAACAAACCTACAAACCTGTCCACTGCAGTGAAGCCCAGCCCCAATACCCAGTGTTGGAATTTTTCAGTGCTGCAGTTGTAGCTGCCGCAATGGGTGCAGGCGCGCATTCCAAAACCACAGCAAAACAACCCGCTTCCTGCAAATCCATCGCAGTCTTGACAACCTGCACCCAGGAATCCCATATATGAACCAAATAAATACTAAGCACCCAAATCCCACAATTGCAGCCACTTATGAATTTTATGAAACCATACGAACTCGAAGAACTGAAATTTTAGTCTGTTGGTCAAACATTCGGAAAACGGACACAGACGATCAAATTTTGGTTGTATTCAATAAACAATTCTAAATTCTGCTAACAATCAGCTTCGAGATTTTGCTTTCAAAATGAGAATTTTGTTTATTTTATTGCAGCAACGTGTCATATATTAAAAAAATTTATTGAATGATTGATTAACATGATGACGTCTTAACAAAATTCAACCAAAATTGAACAAGCGATAAAGACAACCTAAGAGCCTGCAAAAGCACTGCCCTCCATTGAATCTGCAAATGTTAACAATTGACTAATAGCCATCATGCAAATAAGGAAATCATATCACGTAAGACAAACATCTCCGATCTAAATGTGATCGGCAACAGGACTACCTCTAGCCTCGCCATGTTATCACCGAAACAAAATTATCACTGCAGCCTCAACGACGTTTGAGATCATGGAATCGTCATCACCAACTTCCAAAAGATGACCGATATTACAATGTACAATATCCTCTCTGTGAAGAAAAAAGAATGAATTATTTACTCATGAGGCCTTGAGTAACCTGTTGAGCAAATTACATAAAGAAGACAAAGAAAATAAATAATACATAAAATACATGAAAGACAACTAATATCTCAACACTCCCCCTCAAGCTGAAGCGTAGATATCTATCATGCTCAGATTTGAGCAACATCTTTGGTAAGACCCGGCTAGGGCTTTGGTAAGTACATCTGGTGTCTGATCTCCGGAGCTGACATGAGTAGTGGAGATGAGACCCTTCTGTATCATGTCACGAGTGTAGTGGCAGTCAATCTCGACGTGCTTGGTCCTCTCATGGAAGGCTAGGTTGTTTGCAATGAAGAGAACAACTAGGTTGTCACATTGGAGGTGCATGGGAAGAGGCGCCTCAACAATCAGGTTAGTAAGAACATATCTGACCCACATCATCTCTGTACTAGCTTGTGTCATTGCCCTGTATTATGATTACGCACTAGATCTGGCAATCACAGTCTACTTCTTACTCTTCCATGACACCAAGGAACTTCCTATGAACACTGCAAAGCTAGAAGTATACTTTATGTCCCTGGGACAGCCTGCATATTATGCATCTGCACATGTTGTAACTAGAAGGGATATACCTCTAGTAAATAGAAGATCAATAACAAGTGAGGCCTTAGGTACCTCACAATCATATAGACTGCATCCATATATGCATGCCTAAGATGCTCCCTAAACTGACTCAATTTGCTCACTACAAAGGATATATCTAACCTGGTGATAGTCACATAAAGAAGCTTCCCAACAAGCTCCTTGTATCTCTTCTTATTGACCTCCTCAGTGTCATCATCATAGCGTTCCATACTTGGATCCATAGGAGTAGTGGCATGCCTGCAATCTGTCATGCATGTCTCAGAGAGAAGATCTGTAACATACTTCCTCTGGGTGGTCACAAAACCTCACTGGTACCAGACAAACTCCAGTCCAAGGAAGTAGCATAAATTATCAAGGTCCTTAGTCACAAATTGTTAAACTAGGAAATCCTTAGCAGCCGGAATGCCCTGCTCGGTATCCCCTGTAATAATGATATCATCAACATAAACAAGTATGGCATATTGAAATGTACGTCTCTAAGTCCTCTAAACAAATCATGAATGGTCGACAGTCAATCTCACAAACCCATGTTGCTCTATCAAATCCGAGAGCTTCTGAAACCATGCTCTTGGACTCTACTTAAGATCATAGATGGTCTTGTGAAGCCTGCAAACCTTCTGATACTCCCCCTCAGCAGCGAACCCAGGTGGTTGCTGCATGTAAACCTCCTCATGTAGGTCACCATAGAGAAAAGCATTCTCCACATCAAGCTGATAGAGAGGCCAATCATGTGTCACTATCACTGATAGAAGTATACGTAAAGTAGAATGTCTAGCCACTAGAAAGAAGGTGTCCTGATAATCCACCCCATATGTCTGGGTGAACCCACGTGCCACAAGTCTCGTCTTGTAGCGATCTACACTGCCATCTACTCGTGTTTCACTGTAAACACCCACTCGCACCCAACAACGGATGCGACAAAAGGAACTGAAACAAGGCTCCAAGTGCTACACGACTATAGTGCGACCATCTCCTCCTCCATGGCAAGACGCCACTGACTGTCCTGAATGGCCTCCTGATACGTTCATGGTATCTCCAGGGCTGACAATGCCATGGTAAATCTTCTGAAATCCTATGAAAGTCAGCTCAAAGAAACGTGGTTACAAGAGGATATGAAGCACAAGTACGTCTCTACTTTCGTAGAGAAATAGGCACATCAAGATCATACGCTATCTCCTGAACCTGTAAGTTACCCTCTTGAGAGGGTACCTGCTCATCCTGTAAGGAATCTTGTTGCATAGATAACTCAGTAGTGCCATCAGTAGAAACAATGTGCTCATTGCATACCTGAGGCATGCTAGATGATGGGAAAGACAGGTAATCAGGGAGAACATAGCGAGACCTGCGAGTAAATAGACATGGCAAATACTAAGCCAAGGTGGGTGGTGGTCCAGGGGAAAGTGTAAGTACTAGAGGTGGTGGAGGAGGCGACTGGTGGTGGAAGAGGAGGTGATGGAGGTGGTAGAGCAAGTATATGAGGTGGCAGAGCTATAGGAGGTGGAGGCATGTAGACCTCCTCGTCATACTTAAAGAATGTAACATCAGCACTGACAAAGTATCTCCGTCGAGGCAGATTAAAGCAATGGTACCTTTTCTGGGTTCGAGAGTAGCCAACAAAGACACACTTGATAGCTCTAGGAGAGAGCTTGTCACGACCAGGTGAAAGATTGTGAACAAAGGCCACTGATCCAAACACGCATGGTGTAAGAGAGAACAGATCCTTCTCGAGAAACGCAATCGAGACAAGAACATTTTCTCTAAAAACAGAGGATGGCATATGGTTCACTAAGTAGCAGACAGTGAGAATCGCATCATCTCAATAAGAGTGAGGAGCACGACTCTGAATCAGAAGGATTCTGGTCACATCGAGTAAATGACGATGTTTGCACTCCGCAATACTGTTCTGTTGAGATGTATATACACGAGAGGTCTGATGTACAATGCCAAGTGATCTAAGAAACTCGAATAGCTGTAAAGTGCAAAACTCTAAGGCATTATCAGAACGCGAATACTTGACAGTAGCAGAAAAATATTCTTTATCTCATTAATAAATGATTTAATGACAGAATCAGCCTCAGACTTATTCTTTAACAAGAAAACCCAAGAAAGTCTAGAATAGCCATCAACAACAATCAGATAAAAACGATATCCTTAATGATCAGGGACACGACTCAGACCCCAGATATCTAAGTGAAGGAGCTCAAACAACTGAACTGCTCCGACTCTGACGAGATGGAAACGAAGAATGGTGATGCTTCCCACTCGCATTGGAAGGAAGATCGCATGGAGATCTGTGGGGGATACGACACGTCTTCTGCAGAGAAGGTGACCAAAATGAAGTTACCACAGGTACGGTGAGACTACTCCAGTAGAAATAGTAGAGGCACCATCATGAGGAGGTTGGACCAGACTGTAAATCCCTTATTGCTCATGGCCACATCCAATCACCCTGCCCGTGAGTATGTCCTGAAACACAAGATAACATAGGTAAAAAATAGCATGACAATCATATCCTTTGTAATCTGGCTAATATAAAGTAAGTTCATCTAAAAATCGTGATAATATAAAACATTCTGCAAGCGCATGGATGGTGTCAAATGCACACCACCCTATCCTGTGATGGGTAAGTGAACCCCATTTACAATGACGACCCATCTACCTGGGGGTATAGACCTGTAAGACCTGAACTGAGTTATGCCTCCACACAGATGGTGAAAAGTACCAGAGTCTATGATCCATTCTGTCATATCTACACTGCTACCATCAGTAAAAACGTATATAGTACCTGAGGAGCTTAAAGAGGTTCTAGATGCAGCTGCAGTATCTGTGGATCATGTAATGGTAGTGCCGGCCACTAAAGTCGTGATCTCCCGTATACAAGAGACAATGTCATCAAGTCGTGGATCCATCTAAGGAGCTATTGTGTCTGAAGGCTCAATCTGATCTGCCACTCAAGTAGATGCGGGGTATCCATAATTCCTATAGCATGTATCCTCAGAGTGTCATGGACGATGATAGTAGGTGCAGGGACCACGCTAACGTCCATTACCTCTGCCATGGAGACTACGCCCGTTGAACATAGTAAACCCTCCTCTGTTGCGAGATGCAGCCATCGTTGAGGAAGGCTGCGTGGTGTCAGCAGGTGGAATAAGAAGCATGTTGAGATGATTGTAACCCTCCACCATAGGAGGTATGGTCGCCCCAGTAAGGAGCATCCTCGTGTTGCCTCATACTCTAGGTCAAGCGCAGCCAAGAAAACTCCAACCATCGTAGAGCTCATGTACGTCATTTGTTGCTCTTTGGAGGTCGTAATCGACATGAAGCTGTGAAGCTTGTCAAACATGCCACGAAGTGAGGAGTAGAACATGTACAGTGGACGCTCATTCTACTTTGTCCTGTATATGTCAAACTGAAGCTGGAGAATCTTGGTTGTGTTCTTCATTTGGGCATAAGTGGATGTCAGAATATCCCACATCGTCTTGACAGTGGGATGGTTCACAATATCATTGGTTATCTCTGTGACGAGGTTCCCGGAGAGACAAATGTGTGCATGTGCGTCATCTTGCTTCCACGAAGCATTGTCCCCAGTCTTGTCCATCGGCTCTGGCTTTGTTAGAATGTGCTCCTTGTTGTTGCATTACATAAGGATCAGAAACTGCATGGACCACAATTCATAGTTGGCCCATCCATCTTCACGATGGGAGTCGGATCCTTGAAGGCACCACATGAAGAGAAGACATCACCATTATTTTCTAACATGATGAAAGGACGGAAAACGGAACTCGACTAGAGAAGTAGCTCGATTCGAGCAAGTTTACACGATCATATGAAAGATTGGTTGTATGTGTAGACTCATACAACCATCCTCTTCAATCTCCAAACCACGCTAGGGCTGGAAAATGTGATATAGATGTCTGAATTCACGTGTTCCGATCAAAATCAAACCATTTCAGACTGCACTTTGGTATCAAAGAGGAAATAAATCCACCCCGGAGGCCTTATACGGCGTCGGGAGATGTAAAGAGCCACAAGGGGGCTGCAAGGGGGTCGTATAGGAGCAGCGGCGGTGGCGGTACCCACTGTTGCGCGTGGGCGGTGGCGGCGGCGTGGACGGATAAGAGAGGGCAGTGGGTAGGTTAGGGCACGAGGTTCAAGAACTCCGATCTAGGACCGTTGCTATGATACCATGTAAAGAGAAAAGAATGAATTGCTTATTCTTGAAGCCCTATGATTCTCTTATATAAGAGAGTAACATGTTGGACAAATTACATAAATAAGGCAAACAAAATAAATAATATAAAAGACATGAAAGATAACTAATATCTCAACACTCTCTATGAACAAAACTATATAAGGGGAAGGGACCCCTTGACAAAGGGATTAGAGTTTTCTTTACTTCCACTAAATGTTGGAGTATAAAGTTGTGTGCGCCTATTGTGTTGTAACGGGGTAAATGGATCCTGGAGGAGATCCATTTACCCCATCCAGTGTTTAGTCCAACATCGTCCAACGGTGGGACTTGGAGGCTCTGGAGAGGCTATATAAGGAGCCCCAGACCTCATGTATCCATTGAGAAAGTCAATAGACAAACACGCCCCGTTAAGGGCTTCTCCCGTGGTTTTATCCTGCTCCTCACGGAGTAGGGTTCCACGTAAAATCCTGTTCTTTCTTGTTCTTTATTTCTTTTTCCATTTTACGCTTCCGCTTCCGATTTTCTAACATGGTATCAGAGCGGATTCGATTTTCGTGGATTATTTTTATTCTCTTTGTTTCCGAGTTTCTTGAAGATTAGTGTATCCAGATTTGATCATGTTCTAGGGTTGTGGTAAAACCCTAATATTGCAAGTTGAGTTTTGATTCTGGAGAAGTTGTGAAGATCCGGCGCTCTTGCCAGATCCATTGAGGATCCATCCTCCAGCCGCACATGGCGAGAAACCCTCTAGCTAGAAAGCTCCCTGATCTCGCAAGGCAAAACCCTCTACAGTTCCAGGGGCTTGCTCCTTCGACGCCAAAGGCGGAACCTTCTGGGTTCTTCCCCTCGCGCCCATTCGATCTCGCGCGTGTGCATCTCCTTTTCAATCGTGCAAGGGCGGCGCGATCATATCCCTCTGCAGTGAAGCCCGCACCGACCAACATTGCCGCCAACCATCCAGATCAACGCAGCCATGGCGGCGGTAGCCCAACGAGTCCCCAGACGCATCTGCGCGCACCCCGCGCAAGCGAAACCACCTCTTCGCGATTCCATCCAAGCTGGCGCAGCCCCGTCTCTCCTCCAGGCGATGCGCAGAAGCCCACACGCCCCCCCCTACCCCTCACGGTGCTGCTCTCCTTCCCAGCAAGCGGCACAAGGCCGCAAGGCCTCGTCCCCGATCGTCAGGCGCCTTCTTCCAGTGCAGCGCAGGCGCGCTGACGGCGATCCACCTTCCTCTTGAGCTCGGGGCGGCGCGATCAAGTCTCCCTCGGCGGCGTGAAATGATGAAGACCCTCAGCAGAGGGCCGACCTCCACAATCTCGAGCAACTGCAAATCCCCCTTCTCTCCAGAGCTCCCAGGCGGTCTGGCGAGGCTGTTGTCGACGCAGCACAGGCTCCATCGGGAGCGCGGCTACTCTGCACGTCCTCCACAAATGATCTCCAGCGGCAAAATTCCTAAGGGGGCGGCGGCATCTCCAGAAAGGAGGGTTCCATCGGGAAACCCTAAAAAGGGGAAGTTTATTTGAGGCCCGATTTGGCCGATATTTAGAAAAAAAAGGGGGGGTTGAAAGTTAGGCCCCAAGTGGGCCATCGTCAGTTAAAAAAAATGGGCCTGATTGAAAAAAAGAAGAAGAAAGGGCCGAAGTTTGTGTTTCAAAAAAAAAGAAAAAAAAAAGAAAAGTGGCGCGTACAAAAGAAAAGTCGTACGCATTTAAAAAAAAAGAGGGTGGGCTCGAGAATTTTGAAAAAAAAGGAGATTGTTTCAAAAAAAAGGAGTGAAAAGCTGTATTAAAAAAAGGGAGAAGTTTTAACGGCTTAAAAAAATTTTGAAAAAAAAAATTGTGGCTATTAAAAAAAATTGAAAATAGCCAAAGAAAAAAAATTGATGTTTGAAAAGCCGAAGTCGGTTATTTGATGTTCTCTTTACCCCCATCATTGTTGTCTTCTCCCAACTTTGTCGATGTTGAGTTTCCGACAAGTATGGGAGAAAGGGGGAGTATATATGTAGAGTCACGGGTCTTGATCCAGATCCAGAATTCAGATTCAGATGCCATTCTCCAGACCAGCCAGTTGATCAGACTCTACACATGATCAGTTATTCAGACTCGATGATTGTCTCCGAGTCTCCAGTTTCAGACACGCACGAGTGTGCGGCCATTTTCAGATGAGCATATGTTGCCATCATTGTTAGATGTCCCCATCATTCTTGTTGTTGTTCGGCCAGAGTTTTCATGTGAGCCATAAGGACTCTAGAGCAGAGGACCATTCCCTTGAGGGCAAGGGTTTTCATGTGGTATCATAGGTACACCAGAGCAGTGCACCATTCTCTGAGCCAAATGGGAGAGACCCAGTTCTCCGACGAGGAGACTTCAGGCGCAGTTTCAGACTCGATGGTCAGATTCCGAGTCTTCAGTTGACTCACACTCCAGCCCGTTCGTCCTCCTCACCTGCACGGCATGAGAAGCAACGTCCTCAACTGCAGCAATGTGCGCGTTGGGTTGATATTGTCCGTAGTGTCCTGTAGCGTTGAGTTGAGTTTCTTTCTGTTTGTCCAAGCTGAGCATTGCATGCTCCAGCTTGAGGGGGAGTGTTGGAGTATAAAGTTGTGTGCGCCTATTGGTAAATGGATCCTGGAGGAGATCCATTTACCCCATCCAGTGTTTAGTCCCACATCGTCCAACGGTGGGACTTGGAGGCTCTGGAGAGGCTATATAAGGAGCCCCAGACCTCCTGTATCCATTGAGAAAGTCAATAGACAAACACGCCCCGTTAAGGGCTTCTCCCGTGGTTTCATCCCGCTCCTCACAGAGTAGGGTTCCACGTAAATTCCCGTTCTTTCTTGTTCTTTATTTCTTTTTCCATGTTACGCTTCCGATTTTCTAACACTAAACATAACTTTGAGTCATTGACTCTTAAAGGGTAAATTGTGAGAGGCAAAGTTAAGCAACTCTAATGTATTGGAGGTCTGTCTCCCAAAGATGTACACCACATTAGTGAAACTTTGTTAAATCCGATGTTCTTTGTTTGCTTGCTTTGGGCCCCCACGATCAGTTGATTGACAATTGTCGGTAGTCCATTATCATCGAATATTTTGATAGCATTACCTTGCATAGGAGGATATGGTGTTAAATATTCCAATCTAACCACGCCCCACTATGGAATCTAGTGGATTCACCGATCGTATATAAATGATCAAGAAATGACTAGAGGCTAGGAGTCATCCAAAAGATTCACTGAAATTGACCAAAGTTTTAAACCAGAATTAAAAGAACTTCGCTCAAGAATTGGATTATCAGATTCAATACCCAGTTGAAGGCGCACCAACTAGCATAAAGTGCTCAACAACTTTTTTATCATCTTTCAACTAATTACTCGAAACTATAATTTTAAAAACTCCAATGGCAACTTCCCCAAAGAAATCACATAATTATTCCAGACTTATAGTCGAGTTTAACCTCTGAAGTTAAGTTTTTTTTCTCGTAAAGATGGGATGGTTGCTATTAACACGGCCATCTTTAGGAAGTTTTCACAAACAATACCACCAAGCTGGAAATGCTTACTTTATCCTAGAAAAAATCATACTAGATAATTGTGCCCACTGAAAGGAATAAATGGAATCATATCAATCAGAACATGCAGCAACGTCAGTTTAGTTATATTCCCATACATTAGCGGCTGAGACACAACCTAGTCATCTCTCCCCACCATTCTTCCACCCAATGTCTAATAACTGGAGGCCTCCCTCACATGTACCCATTACAAATCGCATTGCCCAAAATGATTTCCTACTCTCCATTTTAATTAAGACACAAATTGTGTGACGAATTTCTGCACCTGGGCCTGCAACAATAGCTCATAACATCTTTCCTTCTGAACAACTAGACAAAAGAATTTGCATCTTCAAGCCACATCATTTTCCCATTTAAGTTTTTCGGGCAATCTTTACTTCCTTATCTACTTGTTTCATCGCATATTGATATCTTTCACGTAATTCTTATCTAATCACTCAAAAAATCGATACCTAAAATCCAGTCGCAACCACCAAAGCGACAACTTATTCACGTAAAGTAGTAGTTCCTAAAATATATACACCGCAGACTATAAAACTGGATGTAACTTGAACTCGTATTAAATATAGGTGTATTGTGCGCTTCAAAACAATCCCGCCAAATATGTTTTTTTGATATCAAATACATGCCTATCAGGTAACTGAACATAATTATGTCTTACTCCGTCCAGAAATTATTAATAATAACAG